>OY757011.1:11239840-11563664 GCA_963580285.1 Lucinisca nassula | reverse complement strand
AGCTTGAAGAAATAGATGGGCTGCATGATGCTTCCATTTAGTGCTGAAACCGATCGCACATAATGAGTACTGGTAAACTGCTTAGAGGCTCTAAGCCTGCCCAGGCAAAGCGGTGCGTGTCTGCCCGTCCATGCTTACAAACCCTATTGGTTTCATTGGACGACAGGGCGTGAGATGTCATTTCATCTCAGTTTCGGATAAAAGTCCCACAAATTTGGAAGCAATGTCTCCAAAATGACCACCTTTACAGTGTTGACGGGGACGTTAAACCTCAAATCAAACAAACAAAGAAACAAACAAAACACCTTCCTGAAAACAAAGCGATATCATTAGCTAGAGACTTGATAGCAAGTTTGGAGTTATGGTAAATAAGGCATCCTTTTTCGATGTAGTTTCACTGTACATACAGTCGAACTTCAATGGCTCGAACACCTTTGGGACCTCGAAAATATGTTCGAGACAGGGGTAGTTCGAGCCAGTGAGTTTTACCGTCAGGAGGAATGATAAGATTCTTTTGGACATTTTTCCGGTGTTATATAATGCAAATGTATGCTGTGTGTACTCATTAGAATCGCCTCATCTGCTATATATCAGAATGTTGCCCAGTATAGTAGTCTGTGCTTTGCTACTTCACGTGAGTGCCAGTAAAATGACGCAGAGTGTCAGTCCACACCTCAAGCTGCCCTCAATCAATGCTCCAGCCCACAAGCCATACCAGCAGAAAAAGGAGGAGTGTGATAGCCTAAAACATAGAATTTCTATTCAAGATTCCAAACAGAAAGCCTACTCCGAGGAAATTCATAATTGTACACGAAGAAATTCATAAATGCTCAGTTATATCAAAATTCCACATTTGCAGAAATGCCAGAAGTTCTTAACTAATAAAGCTCACTTACCAATACCATCAGCTAGCTACATCTCACAAAATATTATAATTATCTATTAGCATAAAGTCTCTGTTTCTCAAAAAACATGTTCATCCATCAAGAAATAATTCACCACTGCCCAGGTATTTACAGTTAATCCAGCAATAATAGAAGTATTCACCTGTGATTTGTTCTTTGTTATTAAAGGTTCACTTGCTGTTCAGGAAATTTATTAAAGTGTCATTTGCTACATGAAAACAAGCAAATTTGTCACAGAGGCTCCATATGAAATTTGACTTCAATCGACCCAACGGTTTCCGAGGAGAAGCAGTTCGAAAATTTTCACATTTTTCGCCTCGGCGAGGCTATACTAAATGGAATGTGATATTTCGCAAGTTCATTGGTTAGATCTCATTGATATCAATCAGTATGCCAAAAATTGTTTAAATATTCCAACAAAAGCATATGTGTCAAAGTTTGACCTAGGCACAAAGAAGGTCAAGGTCAACCCAGGGTCACCATTTTAGCAATTTATGATGAGCCTACGTCCCAGATGCTATTTATCAAGTTTCGTGGAAATCTGCCCAGTGGTTCTAGAGAAGACTATTTTTGAAGGGTTTTTACCATATATGGCTTGGCGGCCATTTTTGTCATGTGACCTCGACCCCATGAGCAAATTTTTGTTTCCCCCATCCCATAAAGGCTCAATATGAAATTTGACTTCAATCGGCCCAACGGTTTCCGAGGAGCAGCAGTTCGAAAATGTTCACATTTTTCGCCTCGGCGAGGCTATACTAAATGGAATGTAATATTTCGCAAGTTCATTGGTTAGATCTCATTGATATCTATCAGTATGCCAAAAATTGTTTAAATAATCCAAGCGGTTAAGTCACTATCACCAATTTTCACAAACGGGTTACGGACGGACAGACAGACTGACTGACTGACAGAATGAATAAATGACATGGTGATTTTAGGGCACTCTTAGAAATCAACCGACTTCAGTCGGTCGCTTTTTCTGCGGGACGTGAAATTAGATCTCGCTAATTCTCAATAAGCCTTTACGTTGGAACCGTCATAGAATCTCAGGCCTGACCCACCGGCGTGCGATTAAAGAGGGAAGCACAGTTGTCAACCGTGATTGGGTTAATTACCATGCATGCAAACATGTAAAACATTTATGTTGTACCCAATCTTTTTATATCGAAGATTGATTTTACGAAATTGGGTGCTGAAGTCATTGCGGTTATACATTTTTTTCTGAATTTATATACTAAGTCACCATCAAATTCGGGTTCCGATAGACCTTGTTGCCGAAGAGATTTAAGTCCAAAATTGAATTTTGGAATTTAAGCCAAAATGACATCTATAAAATTTTGTAAAGGCTTTGCGTAGTTTATGGTACTGATAACCCTGATTAAGAAGTTTAGCCGTTAACAATTTATTACGAGTGTTGAAGTCAGATACATGAATGCATACTCTGGTAAATCGAATTAACTGCGTGATATAAACGCCATAGGATGGCGCACGAGGAACATCAGCATCAAAAAAAAGGAAAATTTGCAGCCTCAAAATCAGAATCGTCGCGTTTATCATACATTTTGCAAGAAACAAACCCATCTACAATAGATAGATGGAAATCCAAAACACGGGCTCAGAAGAATTTGCTTTGTTTAACTAAAGGTCGTGGGGGGTGGGGGGCGAGGGTTAAATTTCACTGATCAAACAATCGAAATAGGTATTGTCAATATTTAATAAATCATCCAAATATCTAGAAGTGGGGCTAAAAGCTTCACTGATTTTAGCAGAAAGGGACATCATGAAGTCTCTCTCATAAAAAAACAAAAACAAATCAGCCACAAGTAATGCGCATATAGTACCACTCGGATTACCAACAACTTGTGTAAATAACTTAGTACCAAATCTTATGTAAATATTGTCAAGTAGAAAGGTGAGCAAATCCTCTTTCAGGAAGCTTGAAACTTGCTATGCTGCATTCCGAGACCGGTGCCTTACCGGATTCCTGACACTTGGTTAACCTTGCCTTACTTTACGTCAAAATCAAATGTATTTGAATGAGAAAGTGGTAAAACAGTGTATTTGTCCGAAGTTATTTTTCCAAAAAATCATCCACAGACGCAGTTTCATTTTCTCTTCATTGCAGCTGGTATCAAGTGTCAATGCTTCACCATAGTATAAACAATATTTCTATTTCGAATAAATTCACTCAGCCAATTTTAATGTCTTTAGAAATAAATGGGCCCCGTCAAGCGATTTTGGTACTTATCGCCTATGCGAGCAGCGAAGGTTCAGGCGAGCCTGCGCATCCGCGCAGTCTCGCCAGAACCTTCGCTGCTCTCTCATACAAGCAGTGAATCAAGAGGAACCTTCAGACAAAAAGCCATATCCCCGGCCCTTCTGAATGGCTGGGCATGCGCAGTTAAAACTTGTCATGACGGAATGCTCGAAGACCCAAATTCGCTTGGCGGGGCTCAAATGAAACAGTGCTCAGATAATCATCGTAGAGAGTAAGCAGTCCTGCGACGTAAAGTGATGCTCTTTAAGATAGAAGTAGAGCCAATGATCTTTAAGAGTCTTTATAAAATCTGTGTCTATTGTTTACCCGTTTCTAAATGCATTTTTGTTTAAAACAAGAAAAACGCCAAATGGCATTATGGACGGGTTTTTGGAAAATGGTTAACCAACAGGTAAACCGGGACGCGGATGACCGGCCGCCCGGCCACCCGCACGGGCATCGCTATTCTAAAGGACCAAATTTTTCATGGAAAAAACACCTTCAAAAATACATATTTAGTCCCAGCTAATAAACGATATCCACCATTAATAAATGAGTTACGAATTACCTCCATTATTATTATTATTATTATTATTATTATTATTATTATTATTATAAATAAAACGAACCGCATTGTTCAAAAAAAAAAATTCCATGAAAAATAGTTGAAGAAAAAACGAAATAATCGTGCACAGCTGTTATGTTTATTGATAAAACATTAGAATCAAATGCTGGGAGTGTGTGTGTGTGGGGGGGGGGGGGGGGGGGGCGTTTCACCTTTTTAGATTGAATATTGTGTATACGTATTTTAGCGTACAGATTGATGAATATTTACTGAACACTACGTCATTCACCTTATTTGCATTATCTGCTGGTTCCTAGTCTGAAGATTATCAGTGTTGGGAAAACAGGTAACCAGACCCCCTGACCTTTCAAGGTCATGGGGGGGGGAAGGTCAGGGGGTGTAGTTACCTGTTTTCCAATATTGATAAAGTGTTAGCTGGGAGCCAGCAAATAATGCAAAACTGGTGAATACGATCCATCAGGTACCGTTATAAAGGACTACCGACTTTCCCGTCACTTTATTCGCAAAATGCTTGCTGTATAATATTCTGATATATTATCTTGCTGTTTGCTGTATATTATTCTCTTTACACTACACTTCCTCATAATCTTATAAAAGAAAAGCTTAATGATTTAATTGAATGGGCTTTTCACAGAGAAGATTCTCTCTATCTTGCATGTAATGTCAGAAATGCATTTTTCACTTCCAAAGAGCATAAGAATTATACACTTTGGTCATGTCAGAAAGTGTGTGATGCCCTCACCTTTCTACTTAACAATATTTATATTAGATTCGGTACTAAGTTATTTAGACAAATTGTGGGTATTCCGATGGGTGCGAATTGCGCTCCTCTTGTGGCTGATCTGTTCTTGTATTGTTATGAAAGAGACTTCATTTTGTCGCTTTCCATTGATAACCGATCTGAAATTATTGAAGCTTTTAGCTCCACTTCTAGATATTTAGATGATTTATTAAATATTGATAATACCTATTTTGATGGTATGGTCAGTCAAATTTACCCCCAAGAACTTCAGTTAAATAAAGCAAATTCTTTTGATATCGAGGCTCCATTTTTGGATTTACATCTGTCTATTGTAGATTGATTTGTTTCTTGCAAAATTTATGATAAACGCGGTGCCTTTGAGATTGTAAATTTTCCTTTTTTGGATGGTGATGTTCCTCGTGCGCCATCGTAGCGTTTATATTTCGCAATTAATTCGATTTGCTAGAGTGTGTAGTCATGTAACTGACTTCAACACTCGTAATAAATTATTAACGGCTAAACACCTTAATCATGGTTATCGGTACCATCAACTACGCAAAGCCTTTTTCAAAATTTTATAGACGCCATTCTGATTTAATTTCAAAATTCAATATTGGACTTAAATCTCTTCTGCAACAAGGTCTATCGGAATCCGAATTTTATGGTGACTTAGTATATAAATTCAGAAAAATATATAACCGCAATGACTTCAGCACCCAATTTCGTAAAATCATTCTTCGATATAAAAAGATTGGGTACAACATGGATATTATACGACATACTGCATGCATGGTAGTTAACCCAATCACGGTTGGCAACTTTGCTTCCCTCTTTAATTGCACGCCGGTGGGTCAGGTCTCAGGTTCTATGACGGCTCCAACGTAAAGGCTTATTGAGAATTAGAGAGATCTAATTCAAGGTAATGTTGGTTGGTGCCTGATGCTCTGTCTCTGGTCGGGCCCATCGGAGTCTAACTGTTGGTTTTCTTTTGCTCCAGCATTTCAGTGGTTTCTTGCTGTCGAGTCCTCATCGTTGTCTCACCTCTGTGGTTCTTTGATTTTTGTGTTCACGGAGATGTTGCACTGATGAGTTAGGAGGCCTTCATGCGGACTGAACAAATTATTTGTCTAAATCGCGGCGGAAGTAAGGGCGAGGATTGTGGCCACGTAAAATCGATTTAAGCCCCCCCCCCCCCCCCCCCCCCCGTGCAAATCTTCCGCTGGCCGTTTCTGTGGCGATTTATTTATGTTGTTGTTTGTTACTTACTGTGTGTATCAATTTTGTCTTTTTATTTTGGATGGCCATATGGCCATTTTGTGGGAAAGTAACTGTCCTTATGGCCTTCCTTTGTTTAGGTTTCCATTATGGTCTTGTCGCTTAATGTTTGTATTTCTTTCCCTTTTGTGTCTTTTATGGGTGGAGTAAGTTAATTGTATCAATTCCTGATCTTTGTTTTACTTCTACATGACATCGGTACAGAAATGCGATGCGGCCTTTACTAATGGCATTGTCATCCCTTTATAACGGTATCAGATGGATCGGTCCGTGTGAAGTAATGACCAATAAACATTCATCGACCTGTACCTGTATATGATTTTAAATACATGTACTCGATATTTCCGTTGCTTAGGGTGTGACTGACAGTCGTCTGAACCTATCCTTGAAATTAAAAAAAAAAAAAAAAAAAAAAAAAAAAATAAGTGCAAATTTGATTTCCTGAACAAACACTTGGTATAGAAAGTACATGTAACATTTTTTATTTCTGAGTTATGGGTGTGTGTGTGGGGGGGGGGCGCTGTTGGGCTGTGGGGGTGGGGGCATAAACCTTCATTGACAGAAAGTAGTGTGTGATGTACCTGTCACAGGCCAGGAAAAAAGGACATGACCGGGACGACTAGAAACCAGGGTATTCCGTATACCTTGCTAGCGCCCTTCCGACTGAGCTACCAAACCACACGGTCGATATGATTTACCCTAATCACTGTCCTCCAAAACGCTCCCACCCCGTCACCCTCCACCCATAAAAAAGTTGGTGTTAGTATTTCAACCTGTTGGATTTTACTTCATTCTGAGACGAGGCTTTGGATACTGATAAAAGACGGTATACGATAAAGACACTAACAAAGGTGGTAGTCCCAGATAACAGACAATACTTGCTTTGATAAGACGAGGCCATGTTCTGTGGCCTCTTATCAGGGCATGCATGTGTTGTTTGTTTAATGTGTAACCATTTTTAATACATAAAACATAATAATATATAAGGTAGACTTGTTAACAGGCTGCAGTTCTTGGACAGTAGCAGAGGCGCGTACATGAACATGTACGCAGTATATGCTAATAACGTTGGCAATCGATCCCCGAAAAAAAAAGATAAATGAGCTAGCGCACGACAAATCCTACAATAAGACATGTGCGCCCATCGAAGACTCAGATCAGCCTTAGCTCCATATAGTCTACCTTGTCTTGCTGCATGAAGGAGCATTGGGCCTTTAGCTATCCTTAGAGCGCAGAACGAAGACTCTGATCAGACTGCGCGATTGCGCAGGCTGATCTGAGTCTTCGTTGGGCGCACACGTCTTTTTTCAGGTTTTGTCATGCGCTGGCTCAATTGTCGTTCTATTTGCGAATAAAATTTTACCCATTTTGAGCTCATTAGGCCTGTCCTCTTAGCACTAGCCGATTTCGAAAATTTGATGTGTTCGTTGTTATGTATAGAAACTTACTTCGAAAAAAAGTGCCATTGTTTTGAACAAAAAAGAAGGGCTGATCAAACGTCGCGTTCTGCTGAATTCGATCTGGACCTGCTCTACTTAGCACTGTCCCCTTTTACGACGTTCTGTCAACAATGGGTTAAAATATAAATGCTTAGGGGCAAACGGTGTTCACGCAAACTTTGCTACATGAAAATACACAATTTTAGATCGGCATCCGCTTAAACTGAAATATAAAATTACTTATGAAAATGAAAAAGTTTTAAGAAGAAATGGCGCGATCGGTATATTTTCTTGCATGTGTGATTCTGGTTTTCTGCTGCCTGACTGTTCAGGCAAGGAGGCGGCCGAAAAAACTTGTACCTGGAGCTGGAATAAATTTTCCTAAGATACCACTGTCTAAAACAGATGCTGAGGCAAAGGTAATTTATTTATTTATTTATTTATTTAGTACATATATGTAAATCAAAAACACGCCTATGTAATTTTGACACCACTGAACCCCACTTTTATATACAGGGGTAAACCATATTTTCATACTTTCTGCTCTGAAATAGAGATTGTGGGGTACTCGTTGGAACCGCCTCGATAAGGTGGGTCTTACGAGTACCCAAACCATCGCCCATTGGGGCTTGAATAGATAAATGGGCTGCATGATGCTTTCATGCAGAGCCGAGACCGACCCGTACACGAGTACTGGTAAACCGCTAAGAGGATCTAAGCCTGCCCAGGCAATGCGGTTCGAGTCGGCCCGTTCATGCTTATAAATCCTATTGGTTCCATTGGGTGACAGGTCTTGAGATGTCATTTAATGTCAATGTCGGGTAAAAGTCCCACAAAATTGGAAGTAACATCTCCAAAATGACCTTTACAGTGTTGACGGGAATGTAAAATTTCAAATCAAACAAACAAATCTTACGAGTACCCATAGTTTATATTTTAGAGCATCGATGTGGTTCTTCCAAGTAGCCAACATTTATATTTTAGAGCGGAAATAAGACAAATATCACAATTTTCATCTTAAACTTTTCATATTTTTATCTCGGCTATATTGATTACTATGTACAGTCGAACTTCGATGGCTCGAACCACTTTGAGACCATTAAAATTTATTCGAGACAGCGGTAGTTCGAGCCACAGAGGGATACTATTAGTGCCATACCAGGAGGCATAATGGAAATAATTGCGGATATCTTTTCAGTGTTCTGTATTATAAATATACGTTGTGTACTCATTAGAATCGCCTCATCGAGGCGATTCTAATGAGTACAAACAGCATACATTTGCAAGAAAAATGAAGAAAATCTTCTTAAATTATCCCTATATCGTATTTTGGAGGAGCTCCCTGCGGACTCAAGAAAGGGTTCGACTCATCCATGGTAAACGAGCCATCGGAGTTCGAGCCATCGAAGTTTTACTGTATTTGTATAGGCGTGTTTTCGTTATGGACATGCTGAGTGCGTGAGTACAATGTACGATAGTGACAAGCATTGTGAGCTGCGTAAATGCAACTGCCGAGCAGGGAAAGGCGACGTTCGTGATGCGTTTGGCTTTTCGATAGCACACTCCAACGTTGTTCAATCAGATGTGGTATTAAATACGTAAGTACCAAACGTTAACTTACATGTCATTTCCTAGAATATCTTCAGAGGAAGAAGAAGAAAAAAAATGCCTGTTTCCTATTTAAATGCCTTAGAAATTGATATATGACCTTGTCTTGAATTAGGTCAAGGTCAATCAACAGTCATCATTCGTACCCGGTCAATGCTGCATTCCAAATCCACGTAAGACGTTTGTTTGTTTTGTTTGTTTGATTATGTTTAACGTACCTGTCAACACTATATAGATCATTTTGGAGACGTTGCTTCCAATTTTGTGGGACTTTTACCCGACACTGAGGTGAAATGGCACCTCAAGACCTGTCGCCGAATAAAACAAATAGGGTTTATAAGCATGGACTGTCCGACTCACACCGCTTTGCCTAGACAGGCTTAGATCATCTAAGTGGTTTACGAGTACTCGTGTGCGGTCGATTACAGCTCTGCGTGGGAACATCATGTAGCCCATCTATTTTTTAAGCCCCGATGGGCGGGGGCCAATAAACGTTGCGTCCATCCTAGTCAATATCGTTACCAAATTTCTGATATTGCACCCGACTAGTGATCCGGCGGTCGTGTTTACGATCAATCCGGTATATTTTAGAGATTCAAGTGGCCGCGCATGATGGACTATTCTCCAGTGTCATTCGCTCCGTTCGACTGACTCTATGAGGGTAGCCCATCACCAAAACACGCCTATATAATTTTGACCCCCTTGAACCCCATTTTTATATAGTAAAACTGGTGTTCACAGGGGTAAGCCTTTTTATTTTGTATTTCTGGTCAAAAATATAGATTGTGGGTACTCGGTAGAACCGCCTCGATGAGGCGGTTCTAACGAGTGGCCACAATATATATTTGGAGCAGAAATAAGAAAAATATCACAATTTTGCAGCATAAAATGTTCATTTTTCGGCGATAAAGGTGGCAATGTATTTGAATAGGCGTGTTTGCGTAATTGAGGGTAACCTCACGATAACAAAACATTGTAATGAACACCCCTCTAAATCCCACTTTATATACAGAATTCTGGTCTTACTGGGATCTACATAGAGGATCTTACATGGATGTTCATATATTATTGAATTTATTAAACGAGTTGATGAAAATGGATAAAATGCGAGGCTTTTATACAGGCGAATTTTCGTAATGCAAATTTAAACGGATATAAACATCCATCACAAAAAAAAAACACGCCTTTATAAAAAACACGCCTTTATAAAAAACACGCCTTTATAAAAAACACGCCTTTATAATTTCGAACCCCACTTTTATATTGTAAAACTGGAATTTACAGGGTAAACCTTATTTTTCATTCGAACCGCGATCTATATTTTTAGCAGACATACGAATAATATCATCTTAAATTTTTGGTGTTTTTTTTTTCGGTGGTAACATTTACAATGTATTTGTATAGGCGTTTTTTCGAAATGGCAAAACATCGTTCATTACTAGATGCTACTAACGGCATAAGGAAAACACAGCAAGCCGAACGACCGCGATATAACACCAGGTTTCATGTTTGTATGCAGGTGTGAAAGAAAGATTTATCATGTGATATTTGCCAGATTTTTCTTCAAAAAAATAATTTGATTACTTTGCATGTTAGAACTGTCTCATTGAGGCGGAACTCAAACTTACCCACAATCTACGTCTTGAGAAAAGCATACTTCTGATTTGCAGGTTTTCAACAAGACTCTTTCGGCCATATACCGAATGTCTGACCCAAAGATAGAAGGAATTGTGACCAACACCATGCTGTTTGAGGCGACAGCGGAGGGAATGATCGAGCACTGGATTGCAAAGTAAAACATTATTCGGGTTGTGACGAGCGCAAACCTGACGTTTAGCACGTGCGACCAGCGAAGACTCAAAAGCAAAGTCTGATCAGGGTCTTCAATTGTTGCTTTGTCGATATTATTGAAGACATTAAGATAGCACACCCGTGAGACATAATTCATTCCACTGTATCTCCAAAATGGTTTTGGCTGGCCTCGGTAGCTCAGCCGGATGCGCGTCTGCTGGTGATCAGGAGGACGCGGGTTCGATACCTGCAGGGATCGGCAACATTCTTTCGTGGAGATTGATCATGAAATCTTTTATACAGTCATTCTCTCCCTTTCGCTGATTCAAGAAGGGCAGTTGTCAGTTTCTGGCGAAAGAATGTGCACTTTACTGGTTAACCGCTTACGTATAAGCCTGTCCAGGAAAAGTGAGGCTAAGTAAACTGACCGGAACAAAAATGACATAAATAGTGTTGACTTGGCCGTTAAACTCCAATCCAACCAACCAATCCACTAACCAAAATTGTTTTGTTTGTCTATTTGATGTGGGGTTTAAGGTCCCCGTCAACACTGTATAGATCATTTTGGAGACGTTGCCCTTAATTTTGTGGGAATTTTACCTGACAATGAGATGAAATGGCATCTCAAGCCCTTCCACCCAATGAAACCAATAGGGTTTATATGCATTGACGGGCCAACTCAATGAGGCAGTTCTAACCAGTACCCAAGCCCCCGCCCATAGGGGCTTATAGAAATATATGGGCTGCATGATGCTTCCACGCAGAGCTGAATCTGGCCCACACACTAGTACTGGTAAACCGCTTAGAGGATCTAAGCCTGTCCAGAAACCGCGGTGCGAGGCGGACCGTCCATGCTAATAAACCCTATTGATTTCATTGGGCGACAGGGCTTGAGATGTCATTTCATCTCAATGTCGGGTAAAAGTCCCACAAAATTGGAAGCAACGTCTCCAAAATGACCTTTACAGTGTTGACGGGGTCGTTAAACATCAAATCAAACAAACAAAATCTAACCAGTACCCATAACCTATGTCTTTGAGCAGGAATTATGGAAAAAAGTGTATATCTCTGTAAACCCCAGCGTTATCTACATGCATATAAAGTTGGGTTAGAGGGGTGTTCATTACATTAACTTATTAACATTGTGAAGTTAGTGCAAGAACGTAGCTAAGTTCATTTAAATAGTTAATAAGATTGATTAAGATAACTAATTACAACCAACCGATCATTTAAGACGTCGTAGCTCAAGGGTTTTTTTTTTTTTTTTTTTTTTTTTCTTCTTTTTTTTTGATCTAAATGGGGCAAAGTCATTTTAGTACAAGCACGTGGCTAAGTTCACATTTTTTTTGTCGACAATAAAATAATGAGATGCTTATGTCCTGTTTGTATTGCTTCATTGTCCATATTTTCTACAAGACGTGGCACACATAAATGGTATTCTCGACCTTAAGTGCAGAAAACAGGAGGACAATGAGGTCCTGGTCAGGACCATGAGCTCCTGGTCGCTCCCCTGAGCCCTGTGCTAATTTGGTAGCATTCAATCACCTGATGCTACATACCACGTTTCAAGTCAATCAGCCAAGTGATTCCGGAAATGAAGATTTTTTAAGGTTTTTACGAAAATAGGACATGTCGGCCACCTTGATGTTAAATAGGTCACGGTCAACCTAATGTCATCATTGTTGCACTTGCTGGTACTCAGTCACCCAATGTTACATACCAAGTTTCAGAACATTCGGCCTATTAGTTCTGGAGAATAATCTTTTTAAAGTTTTACCATATTCAGGCATGGGGGCCATCTTGGTCATGTGAACCGGAACTTTTGAATATTTTTGTTCCCTTACAGTGCTTAGGCTGCAGGTAAAATTTGAATGAAAATGGCCCAGTGGTTTTAGATAAAATATATTCCAATATGTCAATGGACCTGCAATAAAATTGACCTTGGGCCAAGATCACCCAATGATCCCAAATGACCTTGACCTTAAGCATTCATAGACATTCAATTTTTATATATTCTCATATCATAGATCACTTTTTTCCAAAAACACACTGACTTACCTATTTTCCCATTGAAAAGCATATGGAACCAAATTTGACCTTGTGTAAAATATGTCAAAGTCAATCTAGGGTCATCATTTTTCAAACTTGGTAGAACTCAGTCACCCGATGCTACATACCAAGTTTCAAAAGAATTGGCCCAGTGGTTCTGGAGAAGAAGGTTTTTAAGGTTTTTACCATATTTGGCATGGCAAACATCTTGATCATGTGACCTGAACCATCCGAATAAAGTTTATTTCTCTAAGTGTCCTAAGGGTCCTTATAAAATTCAAATAACATTGGCCAAGTGGTGTAAGAGAGAAAATGTATTCTACTATGCAAATGCAATGCACCTGCAATTTTTTTGTTTCGTGTGTGTGTGTGGGGGGGGGGGGGGGGTACCGCCCTTTCAAGAATATTTCACTCATATCGAGCCTATCGTTAATCAGAGATGGGCGAAAACCGGATTCCCCGGAGAAAAATCACCTGACCTTAAGTTGCACAACTTGGCGTCTCACATATGATAATGTACCTGCAATGGAAGTGACCTTGGGCCAAGGTCACCAATTGAACTTGACATTAAGCAGTCATAGACATTTAGTTTAACCTATTCTCATATCACATACCAAAATATTTTTAGACAAATGCATTGAATTACCTATTTCACTTGAAAAGCCTAAGGAGCCAAATTTGACCTCGGCATAATATAGGTCAAAGTCAACCTAGGGTCATCATTTTTGTAAACTTCTTAGATACCCGATGCTACATACCAAGTTTCAAGACAATCGGCCCTGTGGTTCTGGAAAAGGAGATTTCTTTAGGTTTTCACCATATTTGGGCATGATGGCCATCTTGATCATGTGACCTGGACCATCCGAATATTTTGGTTCACTTAGTGTCCTTATGCTGCATATAAAAATTAAATGAAATTGGCCAGTGGTGTTAAAGAAAATGTAATCTAATATGTCAAAAGACCTGCAATACAAGTGACCTTGGGCCAAGGTCAATGAATGACCTTGACCCTTAGCATTCACGGACATTCATTTTTTACCCATTCTCATATCACAGACCACAATATTTTCCGAAACATGCATTTGTTAACCCATTTCCCATTGAAAAGTTTAAGGAACCAAATTTGACCTTGGCAGAGAATAGGTCAAAGCCAAACTAAGATCTTCATATTTGCAAACTTGGTAGTACTCAGTCACGTAATGCTACATACTAAGTTTCAAGACAATCGGCCCACTGGTTCGGGATAAGATTTTTTGTTTGTTTTTTTTTTAATCATATTTGGGCATGGCGGCCATCTTGGTCATGTGACCTGGACCATTCGAACAAATTTTCGTTTTCTCACTGTCCTAAGGCTGCATATAAAATTTAATTGAAATTAGCCAAGTGTTTTCAGAGAAAATGTATTTTGGAATGTCATGGGACCTACAATTCGAGTGACCTTGATCCAAGGTCAGTAAATGACCTTGACCTTTAGCATTCATAGACCTTCATTTTTTACCTATTCTCATGTCATAAACCACAATATTTTTCGAAAAATGCATTATTTACCCTTATCCCATTGAAAAGCCTAAGGAACCAAATTTGACCTTGGCAGAAAATAGGTCAAGGTCAATCTTGGGTCATCATATTTGCAAACCTGGTAGTACTTAGTCACCCGATGTTACGTACCAAGTTTTGAAGACAATTATTGGCCCAACGGTTCTGGAGAAGAATATTTTTAAGGATTTTAACATATTTTGGCATGACGGCCATCTTAGCCATGTGACCTGGACCGTTCTTGCAAACATTCGTTTCCCCGTTACCTGGAGGCTGCATATGAAATTTAATTTGAATTAGCTTTGTTGTTTCAGCGAAGAAGGCATTTGAAAGTGGTGGACGACGGACTGACGGGCGACGGACGACGGAGACCTACCACCCAATAAGCTCCCACTGAGCCGAAGGCTCAGGGGAACTTAGATCAACGATTTTAGTTTGATGTCAGAGTTGGGCTAAGTCCAAAATATGTATGGATTTAGCTACGTTCTTGAATAAAAACTTGTGTTTTAAGCCAATAAATTCAGGGTTATTTGTTCACCTTATATAAAAATATTATTAAAAGTATTTTATCATATGACGTCGCGTCTGAGAGTGTAATTACGCCATGTAATGTTTTCGATAATCCACTGGTGGATTAAACATGCAAATTATCTATATACGTCTCGTAACGTTACATGTGCGACGTCCTTAACGACGTCGCGTTTACTAATGGCGGAATATTGAAATTTTTGTGAACAATCGTGAACAAAATGCGTTTTAAATGTCATATGATAAATATAATCTTGCATTCGTGCTCATGTATTATTGAATTTTTAAACTTGTTGAGGAAAAGGGATAAAATGCTCGACAAAGCCTCACATTTTATCCCTTTTCCTCAACTCGTTTAATAAATTCAATAGTACAGGAACACTCATGTAAGATCCTCCTTATACCATTGCAAAGATCAGTAGTAGAAAATACCGTTTGCATAATGAAGTATTCAAATAAAATATTACGTTTCTCGCATTTATCTCAAAAGTAATAAAATGTGACTTAGCCACGGTGTCGCATTATCGCCTTTCATTCAGTGTTTCGAAGATTCTTCGGTGAAGAGACAAGGCAGTGTTGCGACTTAGACAGCATGTTAACACGCGAAATGCACAAATCGGTAAACCCTAACACCTTATACAGAGAAAGCTGGTGCTTAAGTGTTCAAAGTATGTCCATCTCGTTTTAAGTACGGCCATCGCGTTTTTACTGCGTCTAATTGCGGAACGGAATGGCCGACAAGAAACATTTCCGTCAAAGCCCGTCTGTGAGGTCCATAAACAGATCATAAAGGGTTGCTGCTACGTCAACTGCGTTCGGTGACCGTTCGAATCCCTTTAGCAAAAAAAAAAAAAATAAAAAAAAAATAAAAAAATAAAAAAAAATAATAAAAATAAAAAATAAGAACGTAGTGAGGACGGGTTTGGTGTGACAAGGGTGTAACGTGATGTTCTTTTCAGGCTTTCTGGTACATGTCTCAATGGTTCCTGGCCATACATTTCTGTTCAAGGAGAAGAAGACAAGGCAGTGTATGATAATGGTATGTTCTTACAACTGCGTATTAATAATTGCATGGCCTGCAAAGAAGACGACCAAAGGGTGTCCTTTATTCATATAGTCCGTTAAAACATGGCTCTTGAAAATGGTCGTCTGTCCGTCCGAAGATCCGTGGTCTGTGTGTAGAAGTTTTGATTTATTTTCGCGATGCTGATAGATAATGGCGAAGTCTAACCAATGGCTTAGAAAATGCCATATTTCTAATAGAATAACCTCGCCAAGGTCAAAGTAGTGAACCTATTAAATGGCCATAACACTAAAACTTATCACGTGAACAAGTCCGTGAATTGAAGACCCCCCTACACCCTACTTTATATAGTGAAAACTGGGGTTTATGGGGGTCTTCATTATTTTTCTTATTTCTGCTCCAATACATAGGTTGTGGGTACTCGTTAGAACCGCCTCAATGAGGCGGTTCTAACGAGCACACACAACCTATGTTATGAGCATTTATAAGAAAAATATGACAGATTTTCATCAGAAAAGTAGCCATTTTGGAGATGTGAAATATGCACTATGTCGTACGGGTGTGTTATCGTAATGTGTTTGAAATATTTTAATAAATTAGTGCACTCAGGCATCCGGACACGAACCAGAACATGAATCTGAAACTTGTCAGATATATTTAGAATACCAGGTGAGTGTCTTCTGATATCACATTTAACAGGCAAGGCTCGAGAACGCTTGTTGATTCGCGAGGCTACATGCCTTATCGAAGCCGAGATCTGGTATTCTATTTATCAGTTTATCCCCTTGTACACTTTTAAATAAGCAATTTACGATCAGTTATCGATGGTCCTCGGTGCGTCCCAACATTCTGGCGGTCGATGCATTCAGTATCAGTTGGCATCAGTTTTTCCTATGATATTTTTTCAAGTATTTTTTTTTTTTTTTTTTTTTCATTTTCTTTTCCAACAACAACAATAATAATAATAATAATAATAATAATAATAATAATAATAAAAAAATAACATTTATGCCATTTTTTCAGTAGTCCGCCTCATTCATAAAAGTGCAATGTCACGTTGACGTGATAAAGCTCACTTGTCCTGAGATAGCATATCTTTTTCTATCTATCTATCTATCTAATCTATCTATCCTCTGATACTGCGTCGGTCTTATATGACCATTACCGCATGTGTATATTACATACACTCCAGGTTTTGCAGAATGAAAGCCTATACAGAAATCATGTAATTACGGTAGGGATCTTTAACCTGCACAGGGGATGGTTCTTCCTGCACAGGGGGCCTCCAGTTAGAGTCCCGATCCGAAGGACGGTGCACTTTATGACATTCATCCCTGCAAATGATATCAATGGAGCGTGTTCGGACACCGAAATTTTATCGCCGCTTCCGGGGATCGAACCCGGGACCTCTAGCATCAGAGGCAAGTGCACTAACCACTGAGCTATCACGCTATCAGGTCAATGTGTTTCAATGCAATATATATAGGGTGTAACTGATAACTATTAGAATAGCATCGAATAGGCAAACAATGCAAGAAGATTAATAAAATGACAATAGCGATCAAATCGTTTGAAATACATCAATAGTATTGGATGTAATTACAGATAGGTCAAAACCTAGCAAAGGCATATGACGAGAACACGCCTATATAATTCTGACCCCCTTAAACCCCACTTTTATATGGTAAAACTGGGGTTTACAGGGGGTAAGCCTTATTGTTCTTATTTCTGCTCTAAAATATAGATTGTTGGTACTCGTTAGAATCGCCTAAATGCGGCGGTTCTAACGAGTACCCATAAGCTATATTTTGAGAAGAAATACGAAAAATACATTCTTATTTCTGCTCTAAAATATAGATTGTGGGTACTTGTTAGAGAGTAGCCACAATCGATATTTTGAGCAGAAATAAGAGAAATATCGCAATTTTTCATTTTCAAATTTAAGTTTGTTTTTTTTTTCGGCGGAGAAGTTTACAATGTATTTGTATAGGCATGCATTTATAATGCATAACAAAGTTCTGTTTCCCATTTAAATATCCTCATGTGCAGATTAGGATTTTAAGAATTTGTGTTTGTTCCATTGGTCACTATATGTTATAAAAATATTGAATATATGACATCGACACTTTAAGGTTCACTCATTCGACAATATTACTTTCTGCATGTAGATTGGCACTTTTAGGGATTAACAAATGCTTGTTTTCGACAATAACTTTATATGCAGCGTCCGGAAACCAGCGGCAATCATTACGAAAACACGCCTATTGTAGACTTTACCTCCGAAAAAATCCATTTTTTAGATTAAAAATTGTGATATTTGTCTTATTTCTGCTCAAAATGTAGATTGTGCTCAAAATGTAGATTGTGAGTACTCGTTAGAACCGCCTCACCGAGGCGGTTCTAACGAGTACCCACAATCTATATTTAAGAGTAGAAATAAGAAAAATAAGGTTTACCCAGGGCCTTTAAACCCCAGTTTTCCTATATAAATTATATAGGCGTGTTTTCGTGATGATGTTCCCGCATTTCTCGAAGCAGTCTATCGCTACCAGAATGGCTTGGGGGATGATACATCTTAGCATTGGATACTGATCAAAAAGCATACATTCCACGCGGGTCGCAGACATAACCGTCAGTTTTTTGTGATATCTTGCTTAATTATGCGCTAACTCTTTCTTTCTTTCTTTCTACTGATACTGCGTCTGTCACATATGGCCATTACCGCAGGTGTACATTACATACACTCCAGGATTGCAAGATGAAAGCCAACACAGTAATCATGTAAATACGGCAGGGATCTTTAACCTGCACAGGGGATGGTTCTCCCTGCACAGGGGGCCTCCAGTTAACGTCCCGATCCGAAGGATTGTTTATCTGTCAGCCCCGAATTACTAAGCATAGAAACGCTTCATCCTTAACTCCACGTGACTACCGCTTATTTGATGGATATCCAGGTATTACTAACATATTTATAGAAAAATGGCAGCGTTAACTTATCGCAGTGACATCAGCGTGTTGCGTAATATCCTTACTTTTTATATCATCACAAAACAAGCCTATATAATTTTGACCCCCTTGAACCCTACTTGTATATAGTAAAACTGGGGTTTACAGGAGTAAACCTCATTTTTCTTATTTCTAACGAGTAACCACAATCTATTTTGGAACAGAAATAAGAAAAATATCACAATTTTTCATCTTATTTTTTTTTTTTTTTTTTTTTTGGCGATAAAGTTTACAATGTATTCGTATAAGCATGTTTTCGTAATGTTTGCATTAAAATCAATGCATTTCTCAAACAAATAAAATTGTTATCCCGAACTACTTTCCCTCGCCAAATTTCATATGTTGTCGATAAAATAATTCTGTAAAATAGCTTAAAAAGCACTCTTCGAACGGTAGAAAAGCTGTATTCAAAATGGCGATCTGTTTATGCTTTGAAACTGATAGCTGTGACTTCATAGCCAGGTCAATTTAATTATTATATATATATTTTTTTTTATTTATTTATTTATGTTTTTTTTTTTTTTTTTTTTGGTTTGGTTTTGGTTTTACGGCCTTTTCAAGATTATTTCACTCATATCGAGCTAATCGTTAATTAGAGGTGGGCGAAAACCGGAGTACCCTGAGAAAAATCACCTGACTTTCCGTTGCAGAACTTGGCGTCTCACATGTGACCCAGGTCAAATTGTAACGTACGATACGTTTGGATCAATTACCATAAATTTCCTTATGAAACTATAAAATGAAAAGAAAATTTACCTTTTTTTCGGCAGATACCAAAAGTATTTCATCTCGTGTGTTGAAAACATTCAAATTTTCACTCGTGCTTCGCACTTTAGAAAATTTGGATGTTTTCAACACACTCGATGTTTTTTTTTTTTTATGTTTTTTTTTTTTTTTTTTTTTTTGTTATCCACCTCAAAAAAGTAAATATCTCCTCTATTTAAGAATCTGGGCTGGGTTGGCAATCAGTATAGTCCCAAATCAGACGTCGCAGAAGGCAGCGTCTGAGCATGGTTGACACGGATTGCTTATAAACTAGAACTAAAGAAATAAACGAAAAGTCCAGAACTATTTTCCAAGCCTACCCGGAGACAATCGACCTACCAGTGCTCTCATTGTGTTGATGTTGTTCGTTCGGCGGTTTGAGAAATATGTTTTAAGTCCTTATTTAAGTCCTTGAAACAAATAGCTATTAAAAACCCCGCCCCATTTGACATTGTGATGAAAATCCGTGATATTTTTTTCTCACATCAAGTGAACAATTCCGTGAAATGAACACCCCATAAAACACCACTTTATAAATTGAAAACTGGGGTTTGCGGGGGTATATATTATTATTTTTCTTATTTCTGCTCTGAGCCATAGGTTGTGGGTACTCGTTAGAACCGCCTCAATGAGGCTGTTCTAACAAGCAGGCGCTTCTAACAAGCACGCATAACCTATGTTTGCAGCATAAAATAAGAATAAATTATCAAAGATTCTCATCAGAAATGTAGCCATTTTGGAGATGTGAAAAAATGAACCATGACGCACGGGTTTGTTGTCGTAATGCATTCGCACTGCAAACACAGGTTGTGGGTGCGCGAAAAGTTCAAAGAAGCTCTGTCCTGAACATTGCCATTACGAAAACACGCCTATGCAAATACATTGCCTTTTTTTTTTGGCCAAAAATAGAAATTTTCAGTTGAAAAAATGTTGTATTTTTCTTATTTCTGCTCAAAACATAGATTGCGGGGACTCGATAGAACCGCCTCGACGAGGCGGTTCTATCGAGAACCCATAATCTATTTTTTAAGCAGAAATAAAAAAAATAATGTATACCCCCGTAAACCCAAGTTTTACTACGATATAAAAATTGGGTATGAGGGGGTCAAAATTATATAGGCGTGTTTTCGTGATGAAGCATAAATAAGCAAAATAATGTTTATCCCCGTAAACCCCAGTTTTCTCTAAATAAAATGGGACCAAGGGGTGTTCATTTCGCAGTCGTGTCAACGTGACGTTGTGCAGAGAAATGTTGCATTTCGATAACACACCCGTACGTTGAAGGTAGTGTTCATTGCACGGATTTGTTCACGTGATGAAATTTCTTTCAGTTTTGGTTTTACGGCCCTTACAAGATTATTTCACTCATATCGAGCCGATCGTTAATCAGAGGTGGGCGAAAACCGGAGTACCCGGAGAAAAACCACCTGACCTTCCGTTGCAGAACTTGGCGTCTCACATGTGACCCGAGCGAGGCTCGAACCACAGCGGTGAGAGACCTAATGATCAAGAGTCAGCGCTCTTAACCACTAGGCCACGGAGGACCGTCACGTGATGAAATAAAAAAAAAATAAATAAATAAAATAAAATAATAAAAAAAAAAAACTGGTTTAGTTTTCAATCGTTCAAACTTAGAATATATTGGTGTTTTATAATATTGATTGATTGAAATTGCCTAAGGCCTTGAATGTATGTTATATGTACTTATTCAGAAGTTACTGCAGTAACATATAAACCGTGTCACGAAAACAACCACCCCCCCCCCCACCCCAACAAAAAAAATCTACTACTAATAATAAAAAAGTGTCATGAAAAAAAAAAAAAAAAAACACTTAATTTTGATATTTCCGAACCAAAAAAAAACAAAAAAAATAATAATAATGGTGCTACTGAACCCGGGAAGGGACATGATTTTTTTTTATTTTATAAGTTGTGCGCACAAGATATTATCTTGTTCGGACAACATATTATCTTGTGCGGACAACATATTATCTTGTGCGGACAACATATCTTGTTCGCACAACATTTTATCTTGTCCGCACAACATATTATCTTGTCCGCATATATATTATCTTGTACGGACAACATATTATCTCGTGCAGACAAGATATTATCTTGTCCGCACACGATATTAAGTTGTGTGAACAAGATATTACCTGGTCCGCACAAGATAATATCTTGTCTGAGCAACATAGATCTTGTGCGGACAAGATATTAATTTATTTGCACAACGTAATGTCTTGTGCGCACAACATACATTTATTATAAAAAAATATATGTCCCTTCCCGGGTTCCGTAAGGTGCAGCTCAGACAGCACATTCCAAAAATCTGATCAGAACTCTAGAACTTACTGCTTGAATATCACAATCATTCGTGGTTCTAGATCTGTAACTCGTACACCCCTTTTTGTGGATGAAGATGAGCAGACCGATGTATCGAGATGTGTCTTTCGTGGTCGCACACACATACGAAGGTTTCTTTTGGGTGGCTCATAATGAAATGTATAACAGCTAGAAAATACACCCATAAATACCACTGATAAACTCTTAAGATATGACGAGTGACCAGTCTTAAATATTTGGCATTACGGCATTTCTGAGCATTGGGGCATTTTTGGGTTTGACCCAGTCATTACGTTTGACACTCACTTCTTAGGTCATTTCGAGCAACCAGACTTTTTTTCTGGGCTAGATTATACATAGCAGCTAACAAGTCAAGTGAACCTTCTATTGCATTTTTAAGCTCACCTGGGCTGAAGGCTACAGGGGAACTTTTAGTATATTTAGTATCACAGTTCATCCGTCGTTCGTCCGTCAGCACATTTGACTAATTATATCCGCCTGAAGCCTGGTAGGGGATATCAACTTTCATTCAAGTAAGACAGGACTTAAAGCTCGAAATAGGTCGAAAGCTAACAATGTTGTCTATTTCTCACAGAGTCATGTCCCCATCAGTTTTGAAAATGTCTATTTTGGCCCCAGTCATCACCAAAAGTCCTTTTATTTACGATCGGAAGTTCCAGAAACAGAAGTTCCAGTTCCAGAAACATACATATATAAGTAGGCTGGGAATAAAAGCTCAGATGAGTTTGAAAAGTGGCGAGGTCAGCCTATTAGTCTTGGAATTATCCCATTACGAAAGCACGCCTATACAAATAGATTGTAAAATTTACCGTAGGAAATTCGAAAATTTTATGATGAAAAACTGTGATATTTTTCTTATTTCTGCTCAAAATATAGATTATGGGTAAAGATCAATGAGGCGGTTCTAACGAGTACCCACAATCTATATTTTAGAGCAAAATATAGATTGTTGGTGCCCGTTAGAACCGCCTTATCGAAGCGGTTCTAACGAGTACCCACATTCTATATTTATTGATTTTTGGTGCCCCTTAAAACCGCGGTTCTAACGAGTACCCACAATCTATATTTTAGAGCAGAAATAAAAACTGTATAAAAGTGGGGTTTAATGGGGTCAAAATTATATAGACCTATTTTCATGATGCCCACGTGGCTGCTGTAAAGCCAGTAATATTGACCTCGTCAATTGTTAATGAACAAAACATTATTCCTTTCTATCTTTAACTCACCGAGAACAAATGATATTTATAGTGAACGAAGTGATCATGTGAGCTTTTTGTTTATAGGTTTTATTCTTGGCGTGTTTTAATTCATTAAATATGAATTTACTCATATATTCATAGACATTCATCAACTGCCGACAGGTAAATGATTGACCATGTTGCTAAATGAGTGTATAGTGGCTTCACACCTTGTTACAGACTTATAAATGTGAGTGAGTGTTCGAGGTTTACGTCCCACCAACAGCTAAGGTAATACGGAGACGGGACCTCGGTTTAAAGACTCATCCGAAAGTCTGGAGAAGCCCAGGATCGATCATGCGATCCCTGGTTTAACAAGGCGAGTAGCGTAACCACTACACCACGGAGGCTTCTGACTTATAAATGTATTGAAGATGAACCATGGGAGTTTTATGGCAATTAACCAGCAATGAAGTAGAGGCAATGATCAGGAATCGATACAATCAACCCATAGCTCCCATCAGAGACACCAAAGGGAAAGAAAAAGAACATACAACAACAGACCTAATGGAAACACCAACAGCGGAAAGCCAAAAGGACATTTATTTTCCCTAAAAATGGCCAATAGGCTATCCAAAATAAAATAACACAAGCGACAGAAACACCTAGAGACAAACCATAACAAATATAATTCGCGACAGAAGAACCGCCTTGGAACAGTCAGCGGAAACGAATTCCACTGGGAGGGGAGGGGGTGGGGCTTAAATCGATTTACGTGGCCACAATCATCGCCCTTATTTCTATCGTGATTTAGACAAACAATTTGTTCAGTCCGCATGAAGGCCTCCTTACTCACCAGTGCAACATCTCCGTGAACACAAATAATCAAACAACCACAGAGATGAAACAACGGTATGGACTCGACAGCAAGAAACCACTGAAATGCTGGAGCAAAAAGACGCCAAACAGTTAGACTCCGAGCCTGTGTATAGTCTTTGATGATGTACAATATCTAATTTGTTCCAACAATTCAATGGTCTAAGCATGCTCATTTGAAACAAAATCAAATCTCTGTGAGTTACAGTTAATCGGAGATTTCTTAAAATTGTGAGCTTATTAAAAAGACTGAAAGTCAGGATTTTGACATAAGATATGAAATATAAGAAAACCAAAATAAGAAAATGTAAATTGTCAAAAATGAAGAAAATGTTTATATCATGTAGTAGTCTACTCTTATAGGTGTTGGGCCTCCGTGGCCTAGTGGATAAGAGCGCCGACTCTTAATCATTAGGTCCATTACGATAAGACACCCGTGCGGCATACTGCATTTTCTTATCTCTAAAATAGCTAATTTTCTAGTGATACTTTTCCGTGATATTTTTTTTTCTTATTTTTACTGCAAACATAGGTTGTGGGTGCCCGTTAGAACCGCCTCATTGAGGCAGTTCTAACGAGTACCCACAACCTACGTCTTGGAGCAGAAATAAAATAATACAAATAATTTATGCCCCCCCCCACAGTTTTCTCAAAATAAAGTGGGTTTAAGGGGGTGTTCATTTCATGGACGTGTTCACGTGATGTCTCACCGCTGTGGTTCGAGCCTGGCTCGGGTAACATGTGAGTCGCCAATTTCTACAACGGAAGGTCGGGTGTTTTTTCTCCGGGTACTCCGGTATTCTCCCACCTCAGATTAATGATCGGCTCGATATGAGTGAAATAATCTTGAAAGGGCCTTAATACCAAAAAAAAAAAACCTTTAAGGTGCCCGAATGATTTGACTACCTTATCTTTCAGAGGCCCCATCTCCTTCTACAGAACAACCGTCATGGAGTAGTCAGTCTATCCTTAAAAGGTGTCCGAATGACTTGTTTACCTTCATCTTTCAGAGGCCCCATTTCCTTCTACAGGACAACCGTCATGGAATAAGCTATCCTTAACGGTGTTCGATTGACTTGTTTACCTTCATCTTTCAGAGGCCCCATTTCCTTCTACAGGACAACCGTCATGGAAAAGTCTATCCTTAAATATGTCCGATTGACTTGTTTACCATCATCTTTCAGAGGCCTCGTTTCCTTCTACAGGACAACCGTTTACAAATTCATTCTTCAGCTGTAACCCAGAGGATTATGTGTTCATCTTCTGGTGTCTTGACAGGACTACAGAAAAAATCAGGTCAGTAATGGGGTTATTGTTTAAGCTGCGCCATTTAATATTCTATAAAAGGGTTATCCTTTGGGAACAAAGAATGCATCGCAGACTTGCAAGATTTATATTTTACTTTTGTTCCTTTGAGATCATCGTGAATATTCTGAGAAATCAGAAATAAATTATTGGTTTAGACTCATTCTAGACAGGTTTTTAATTATTTGGACCCCATTTTGATTTATTTCAGTCTTTGAATCGACTGCCTATTCGAAATTCGCAAAATTGCAGTACGTTTCCTCTGGCTTTCTTTGCCGGATCATTACAGGGTCACTGATGTTTTCATTGCTCTTAAAGGAACTCATTTTTGATTTTTATTTGCAGGTATGGATTGTACATATCTGTCACGAGGCTAGCTAGTTTTGACCAATTAGGCCTCACCAGTGACCTTAAAATATTTTCAAATTTCCATAACGTAATCAATGATCTAAAAGGACAAGAAATAGAAGTGAAAGCAATGATCAGGAATCAATACAATTAACCCACAGCTCCCATCAGAGACACCAAAGGGAAAGAAACACAAACATGGAACAACAAAGTATGGGCCCCGTCAAGCGATTTTGGTACATATCGCCTACGCGAGCAGCGAAGGTTCAGGCGAGCCTGCGCATCCGCGCAGTCTCGCCAGAACCTTCGCTGCTCGCTCATTCAAGCAGTGAATCAAGAGGAACCTTCAGACAGAAAGCCATATCCCTGGCCCCTCTGAATGGCTGGGCATGCGCAGTTAAAATTTGTCATGACGGAATGCTCGAAGACACGAATTCGCTTGGCGGGGCTCGTATAGTGAAACCACGATAACTCGAACATGAATAATTCCGTTTACCATCATGGCTAATTCGAACTAGTCAATGAGTTCCTTGAGAACATTTCACAAAGGTCCAGATAGCCACATATTTAGGATAATGTATAGATTTTTTCTGGCGTTATCTTGAAACAGTATCATTACGCAAACACGCCTATACAAATACATTGCCACCATTATCGCCGAAAAAATGAACATTTTATGCTGAAAAATTGTGATATTTTTCTTATTACTGCTCCAAATATAGATTGTGGGCACTCGTTAGAACCGCCTCATCGAGGCGGTTCTAACGAGTACCCACTATCTATATTTTAGAGCAGAAATACGAAAAATAAGTTATACCCCCGGAAACCCCAGTTTTACTATATAAAAGTGGGGTTCAAGGGGGTCAAAATTATATAGGCGTGTTTTCGTGACGAAGGCGATACTAATGAGTACACACAACATACCTTTATTTTGTTGAAGATCGTTAAAATATCCTCAAGTGATCCCTAGTATACCTCAAGACCTGGTACTAAGGGTAAACCTCAGTAATTCGAACAGTCCCTATTACGAATACATTTTCATAGTCCCGAAGGTGTTCGAGTGATCGAAGTTGGTCAAATGCGTTCAGCGATGCAGTGGAGCTGGACATAAATGGTTCATGTGCGACAGAATCGTTTTAACGAGGTTTGAATCAGAAAATCATTACGATAACACGCCTAATTACGGAACCCGGGAAGGGGCATTATTTTTTTTTTTTTATTTTATAAGTTGTGCGCACAAGATAATATCTTGTGCGGACAACATATTATCTTGTGCGGACAACATAATATCTTGTGCGGACAAGATATTATCTTGTCCGCACAAGATATTAAGTTGTTGGAACAAGATATTATCTTGTCCGCACAAGATAATATCTTGTCTGCACAACATAGATCTTGTGCGCACAAGATATTGTCTTGTCCGCACAAGATAATATCTTGTCCGCACAAGATAATATCTTGTCCGCACAACTTCCCAAGATCTATGTTGTGCAAACAAGATAATCTGTTGTGCGAACAAGATAATATCTTGTCCGCATAAGATAATATCTTGTCCGCACAAGATAATATGTTGTCCGAACAAGATAATATCTTGTCCGCTCAAAATATTATCTTGTTCGCACAACATAATAAAAATAAAAAAATCATGTCACTTCCCGGGTTCCGTACCTAATAGATACAAATACATTGTAAATTTTACCGCCGAAAAACGAAATATTTAAGATGGAAAATTGTGACACTTTTTCCTAGTGCTGCTCAAAATATATATTATGGGTACATATTAGAGCCACCTCATTGAGGCGGTTCTAACGAGTACCCACAATCTATATTTTAGAGCAGTATTGAGAAAAATAAGTTTTACGCCGGTAAACCAGTTTTGCTATATAAACGTGGGGATCAATTGGTTATATAGGCTTGTTTTCGTGACAAATTGTGATATTTATCTTATTGCTGCTCAACATATCGATTGTGGCTTCACGTTAGAACCGCCTCATTCAACGAGTACCCACAATCTTTATTTTAGAGCAATAATAGGAAAAATAAGGTTTACCCCTGTAAACCATAGTTCATATAGGCATACGTATTTTCGTGATGTTTTAATAAGGTCACTACTACTATTACTACTAGTACTCTATTAATATTACTATTACAGCTGATGAAGTTTATAATAATAATAATAATAATAATAATACAAACAATAATAATAATAACGATGATAAATATAATCACAATAATCAATTCATCGCACATTACCAGTTTAGAGGAGGACAAGGCAAACACAATAACACATATGTGCTTATATTTAAAAATGCTATTCTATTTATTTTAGTGGACGGGCCACCGTTGCCTAGTAGAGTTTTAATCATTAGGTCTCTCTCCCCTTTGGGTTCGCACCTGGCTCGCGTCATATGTGAAACGCTAAGTTCTGCAACTGGAGGTCAGGTGTGTTTTCTCCGGGAACTCCGGTTTCGCCCACCTCTGATTAGTTAACATGTCTTTATCGTGACGATCGGTGTATTGAGGCATTCATCACGAAAACATGCCTATATATTTTGGATCCCCTTGAACCCCACTCTTATATAGTAGAACTGGGGTTTACAACGGTATACATTATTTTCCTTATTTCTGCTCAAAAATACCGATTGTGGATTTTCGTTAGAACCGTTTCCATGAGGCGGTTCGGTTCTAAAGAGTACCCACAATCAATATTTTAGAGCAGGAATAAGAAAAATATGACATTTTTATCATAAAGTCGTGTTGTTGGCTGATTACAATGTATTTGTATAGGCGTGTTTTTGTAATATTATCCATAACAGACCCGTGTGGCAAAATGTGTGATATTTAACTTATTCATACTGCGAACGTAGTCTGCGGGTGCTCGTTAGAACCGCCTAATTGAGGCGGTTCTAACGAGTATCCATAGCCTATGTCTTTGAGACGGGATAAGCAAAATAATGTAAACCCCTGATCTTGGCTATTTATAAGTGGGGTTTAGATGGATGTTCATTTTACGGACTTGTTAACATGATGGAGTAGGGTTGAACTTGGGCGGTATTAAGGGAACCGTGGGTAGAGAAAATGGGTGACAACGAATGAACGTTGTGTTTTAACAAACAGTAATGTGCTGAGGCTACTGGCTATTGGGAAAATGAATACCAATCATAAGAAGGGCATAAATAGATAAAAAATTAAGAATAAATAAATACATAAATGAATTGTGATGATAACGTATTACAGTATTGTTTATGTACGCATGTTGTTATGCATAAGAATTTATTATTATATATTATCTGATTCCCACTTTCACCCCACTGGGTGACTAAATAAGGGTATCAATATCTTGTTTATTCTTCTTAAAGAAACTTTTGGAAAATGAGTAACAGATTAAGTTCAGTTGGTAAACAACTTGTTTACAAGGAAAAGTATTCAAGTTGGAATCTTCCAGGAAGTTCGGGATTGCATTATTTTTAGAAAATTACCAAATCTTATTCGTCAGCCCTCTGGAACTGTCTAGCGAAATCATTGGGTCTACATAAAGAACTTGAATTTTTCTTTGGGTCAAGTTTTGGAGTTTGAATGTTAAAGAAAAAAATATTTCTGAAATCTGTGTCGGATTGTTTAAGGATATTATTTTTCATTTCGGCCTGTGAAATCTGTGGGATCAAGGAAATAAATTCATTCAAGGATATTTCATAACTACGGAACCCGGGAAGGGAAATGATTTTTTTTTTATTTTATAAGTTGTGCGCACAAGATAATATCTTGTGCGGACAACATATTATCTTGATCAGACAACATATTATCTTGTGCGGACAAGATATTATCTTGTCCGCACAAGATAATATCTTGTCCGCACAACATAATATATTGTCCGCACAACATATTATCTTGTGCAGACAAGATATTATCTTGTCCGCACAAGATATTATCTTGTCCGCACAAGATATTATCTTGTCCGCACAAGATAATATCTTGTCTGCACAACATAGATCTTGTGCGGACAATATATTATGTTGTGCGGACAAGATATTATCTTGTCCGCACAAGATAATATCTTGTCCGCAAAAGATATTATCTTGTCCGCACAAGATAATATCTTGTCCGCACAAGATAATATCTTGTCCGCACAACTTCCCACGATCTAAGTTGTGCAAACAAGATAATATGTTGTGCGAACAAGATAATATCTTGTGCGCACAAGATATTATGTTGTGCGAACAAGATCATATCTTGCCCGCACAAGATAATATCTTGTCCGCACAAGATAGTATGTTGTCCGAACAAGATAATATCTTGTCCGCTCAAGATATTATCTTGTTCGCACAACATAATAAAAATAAAAAATCATGTCCCTTCCCGGGTTCCGTACATAACAGAGCTAAGTACATTCAATAGAGGATATTTACTTTTTTGAGGTGGATACCAAAAATATTTCATCGAGTGTGTTGAAAACATCATAATTTTCACGAGTGCGAAGCACGAGTGAAAATTCGGATGTTTTCAACACACGAGATGAAATACTTTTGGTATCCGCCGAAAAAAAGTTAATGTTCTTTTTATTTTATAATTTATTAGGACACTTACGGTAATTGATCGACCCGAGACGGTGACGTCACGGTTTGATCCGACTACATGACGTCACAACTGTCAGTTTCAAAGCATAAACAAATCGCCATTTTGGATTCTGCATTTTTAGTTCAAAGAATATATTTCAAGGTATGTTACAGAATGCGTTGTGCTTATTTGAAGTCCATTTTATTCTTGAAGGCTCTGAGTGACATGCACCCAGCCACTGTATAATCGATTTCGTGTAGCCTAGCGGTCGTCGCGACCGTTTTTTTTTTTTTTTTTTCAAAAAAAAAAAAAAAAATCACGCTGATTTGAGTACAGATTTCCTGGCACAAACTCTACCTCAGCTATTCAGTGAACTGGTACATGTACACCTTGTACACCATTTGTAACAAAGACAGCTAAGCCTAAATCTGTGAGGGGACAATTAAATAAATTGTGCCCGAGATGTGTGTCGGCAAAAGGGACATGTTCAAAATCACAGCGCTGCTGTTAACAGGTATTGCACCTGTTCATTCAATTTTAATGCCATCCGTGACCCTTCAAAATATGTTCTAATGGCATAAGGAATTATTATTCTTGGTAAATAAAATGAAAATTAACCTTTTTTTGGACCAGAACGTAAACATAAAAGTAGTTCCGACACGCTACAGTGAAATGATATAAATGGTATCAATCACATGTGAAATGATACGATATCATTTCACTTGTGATTGATATCATTTTTATTTGTTTCAGATATGCATTGATTTCACTGCTTAGTATAAAATAAATTCTCTTACTTCAACAGTTTAAAAATATCGTGTAAATAAATTTGAAAAAAAAAAAAAAAAAATCAAAAAGGCTTGTTTGCTTTATCCTTCTGCCACGCCTGGCTCGTAACAATGTCATTACGATAACACACCCGTGCGATAAAGTGCAATTTTTACATCTCCAATACCACTACTTATCTGGCGAAAATCTGTGATATTTTTCTTATTTATACTACAAACATAGGTTGTGGGTGCTCGTTAGAACCGCCTCATTGAGGCGGTTCTAACGAGTACCCACAGCCTATGTCTTGGAGCAGAAATAAGAAAAATAATGAATACCCTCGTAAACCCCAGTTTTCTCTATATAAATTGGGGTTTAGGGGCGTGTTCATTTCACGGACTTGTTCACATGATGTACATATATTCCTCGTCTTTTGTTTATGTTTTGAATATTAATTATCTGTTATTGTTTTTGTTTATTTATTTTTTTTTTCAAAATTTCCTTTCATACATAAGGAACGGTAGGCGAGTATTTTGTGGCGGACCATGGACTATGCTATTCTTCACATACCAGTTTCCAACCAGACCGGGTAAAATGGTGTGCTGCTGAGTGGGATCTTTGGAGAAACTACCACATCACATTTGACAACGACTTCATGCACTTTGAACCCGATGGTGAACGTAAGTTTACGATAATGTATGTATGTATACTGAATGGAAATAGAAACTATACACTTTTAAATTGTCTCGCCTGACAAAACAGGTGGATAACTCAATTCTAATTTACTGATTAAGGATTTGACTGACTATAGATATGAATCATGTCACAATTTAAAGAAAGTCTTGTGTTGAAAATAAAAGTTTTTGGGGAAAATGTAAAAAAGTGCCTTTTTCACATAATCTTTTTTTGTAATCGAATCGACTTCAACATTTTTCCGTATAGGTAATAAGTTAAAAGCTAGGAATAGAAATAACATAAAATCTAAAAATTATCGAGAAACATTTTATTGAAATCTCACAAACTGCTTTTTTCAGCGAAAATTTCAAAATAATGTTTCAAGCCAAATATTGATCCAAAAGTGCCTTCAATCGTTTTAACATCTCCAGGTGTGTCTTATATATTGATTAAAACGAAAACCGCATTCAGAAATGCCATACGTTTTGCTCACTTCCGGTGTTTTTGTCCAATATTTAAAGGTCGATAACTTTTCATCTGTTGTGAAGTTAACACTATTCCCAACGTTAGATGATGAGTAATAACTGATAAAAATGGGAATCACATTCGCTACACAAAATGTTTGACCCAATGGAAACTTGAACAGCAAGATTTGGACCCGTGCTTTGAACCGGTGGCTTAACCCGTTAAATCGTAGCTATCATTAAACATTTTATTCGATAAATCAGACATGCCACTGATGATAATTTATATAATTGGAATTCAAATTTCATTCATATGTTTTTCCAGGGACAGTTTAAAAATGAGTGTATAGTTTCTATTTCCGGTGAGTGTATTAAGTTACGAGCCAAACGCAACCGCAATGAAATGAGAACAAAATCCAACAACAAGCTTTAAATTCATTCACAAAATTTAAACTGTATCTTGGTTCTGAATTATTGATACCAGGGTCGTTCAATAAGTACCTGGCCTTACCTATTACGAAAACACGCCTATACTAATACAGTGCAAATTTTTATATTTTTTTTTTTATTTCTGCTCAAAATATAGATTGTGGGGACTCGTTAGGACCGCCTCATCGAGACGGTTCTAAAGAGTACCCACAATCTATAATTTAGAACAGAAATAAGAAAAAAAATTACGTTTACCCCTATTAGCCCAAGTTTTACCCAAGGCTGAAACTCCATTTTTTCTACAAATCGGGGTCTTTAGAGTCAAACCACCATCTGACCTTCATTTGACCGGAAGTGACGTTTACGCAATTCTTTCTTCAAGTTCGGAAACAAAAAGTAATCACTGGGTGCCAGATCAGGATAATAGGGTGGATGGGGTAAGGCTATGAAACCGTTCTCTTCATTGCGTCCACAGAAACTTTGCGAGTATGGACTCTAGCATTGTCACGTTGCAGCAGCATGCTTGTTGTAATTTTTCGACGCCTTTTCTGTACTATAGTTTGACGTAAATGGTCCAAAATATTCGCAAAATAGTCTCCATTTATAGTCTGACCATGAAGTAAATAGTCCAGCAACAGATCCCGTTGCTATTCCAAATCATAGTTACCATGACCTTGCTCACTGAAGGCTGTCTTGGATTTCTTTTGACGCGGTGTACAGTAACTGTACTTTGCCGTTTATTCTCAAGATCAATCGGCCCCCGCCTATCGGGGCTTGAAGAAATATATGGGCTGCATGATGCTTCCACGCAGTGCTGAAACCGACCCGAACACAAGTACTAGTACACCACTTAGAGAATCTAAGCCTGCCCAGGCAATGCGGTGCAAGTCGATCCGTCCATGCTAATAAACCCTATTGGTTTCATTGGGCGGCAGTGCTTGCGATGTCATTTCATCTCAAGGTCGGGTAAAAATCCCACAAAATTGGAAGCAACGTCTCCAAATGACCTTTACAGTGTTGACGGGGACGTTAATCCTCAAATCAAACAAACAAACAAATTCTCAAGATCAAAATTCTCAAGATCTTTCAAAAAAGTCCATTGGATCAGAATCATATCTTTCCAAAAGTGACTCAGACATGGGCACTTGTTCTGAACCAAGGCATTTTGGCACCCAACGCGCTAAAAGCTTCCCCATGCCTAGCGTTCATATAAAATGCTAAAAATGCTACAGTAGCATAAGTCCATAAAATTTCCAGTCTTCTAGCCATGTCTGAAACTTTCGTTCGCCTGTTCTCTTAGATTTTCAGCCACCCATTTTTTAACAGTTGAATATGAAGGAACCGTTGTTTCCGTATTCCTCATACATTTTCGGGTTCCGTCTTCTTATTATGCCCCGTCATTTAAAAAAATGGCGGAGTATTTTTTTACCCTCTGAAGTTTTGAGTGTCCGCCCGTCCGTCCGTCCGTCAGCGCATCATAGTTTCGTGTCCGTTCAATAACTCTAAGATAGTTTCATGAAATTTTCTCTGAGACGACATGCAGATCGTATGAACTGTAACTCCTATTATCCTACTTTTAGAGTTGTTGCCCTTTTAAAATTGGACATAGCCATTTTTATCATCGTTACGTGTCCGCTCCACAACTTCAGTACCATTTGAGATATTTCCATGAAACGTGACATATATGTAGAGCCTTATGAGACGACGTGCAGAACAGATAAACATTAACTATGATTTTCCTACTTTTGGAGTTATTGCCCTTTGAACTTTGAATATACTTGTAACTGTTGCTATCAGTTGCGTGTCCGCTCCATAACTCGGATATCATTTGAGATAACGTCACAGATATGTAGAAAACCCTGGAGTTAACGCCCCTTGAACATTGAACATAGCCATTTCTGTCATGTAGTCTGTTCGAAGCACTTTATCGCCTGAACCTAATGACTGATTCTTACCAAACTCACATGGTTACATCACCAGGAGGAGTAAAAACAGCCATTAGGTTTTGATGACATTGGTCTTATTTTCAAGGGCACAGGCTCACCAAAACTGTCAAAGTTGGGCCTTGCCTGCACCAAAACTCGCGCAGACCTCTACGCAATGTGGTTTAACTTGGTACAATATATCATTACAATTGACCAAAGATTTGGTCAGATTTTGAAGACCTTGACACAGGTCCCCCAAAAACTGAAAATGAGAATTGTAATTCTGGTTTACTTTCTTTTGAAGCCATGGCTCTTAAAACATTGAACGAGTTAGCGTTCTTAACCTCCAAATGTAATGACGTTCGATGACCAGCCTATATAATTATGTTGTCAGCCCGTTATGATTGTAACACTACATACATGTAACATATAGAATATTTCGTCACAATGAATAAGTACTGTGAAATTCTTATATTAAGACCACCTTTGGGACTGTTCAAAAGTGGTCTTTAAGAACACTTTTGAACAGTCCCAAAGCTGGTCTTTAAGACCACTTCTGAACAGTCCCAAAGCTGGTCTCTTATTAGAAGACACTAGGTGCAGAAAACACAAAGAATAACTGCAACCTTCTCAATAAGCTTTTAAAAGCAGATTTTGTCTTCACTTTAGATGAAGATTAAATATCAGAAAGGCCTCTGTGTCACTAAATTTGGTATAGTTACGCCTTACTGGAAACCACTGGGTCGGTTTCTCTGCTGGTGGATGATTCGTTCGTCCCCGAGGGTATCATCAGCTCAGTATCAGTTCCTCAGTGCTGAGGTTGATACTGCGGTGTTGACGTCAGTACTCAGGTACTGATTTAAATAACTATAGTATCTCTTTAATTTTTGCAGCATAAAATACTAATTTTTCTAAAACTAAGACTGACTTGTCAGTTGAGACATGTATCTTAGCGGATTTGGTTGCCACTTTTTGTTACATTTTAAATTTTGCAAGTCTCGCTGCTTTGGACATCTAATTCCTGATGCCCGGGACTTCCGTGGAGTGTGGGCCATGTTTACTGATGTTGGTTCGGTGGGGGCGCCTATTAGTCCTGATGTAGGCGTCTCTTGTGTGATGCCTCCAGTTGACCTGTCTCATGATCTGCGTCGGTCTGTGTGTGCTTGGAGGGGGATGTGCTGTAGTTGCCGGGACTTGTCCATCATCCGTTTCGGTTTCAGAACTTTGGGGTTGAGACACACCGATGAAGATTAAATATCAGAAAGGCCTCCGTGTCACTAAATTTGGTATAGTTACGTCTTAATAGCGGAATTGTTTCACTTTATATGTTAATCACATTCCTTTTTTTCCACAGGTTGCACCTAACGTTATCGGAAGGTACGAGAACCGTTCAGAGTTAAGTGCGGATTTAGAGCCTTTGGATTGTCATTAAAAAGGACCGACAACTACATGTGTTTCAAAAGTATAACAATAACTCGTCCGTGTTTGGAATGACGCTTTTTATATCTCTAGAACTGTTATTTTCAGGCGAAAATTTTTAGTCCAAATATAGATTGTTCATACTCATTAGAATCGCCTAAATGAGGCGGTTCAAACGAGTATCCACACCCCATGATTTTGATCAAAGATAAAGAAAATAATGAACACCCCTGTAAACTCCAGTTTGTCTACATAAAGAAGGGCTTAGCGGGGTGTCCATAGCACAAGCTTGTTAACCTTGGGCCAGTGGTTAAAATCTCACGATATCGTTAGTTAATGTATCGTTAAAACTTTGGTCATTTATTATGGCAAATACACTAATATTTTTCGCTGAAAAAAAAAAAAAAAAAAAAAAAAAACGTGAGCAACTTTTACATTTGCAAAAGCTGTTCACATTTTTTATCGCAAATACCAAAATTGTAAAAATAAAACTTGCTAAAAGAGTTAACAATATGACCACTAACGAGCTCGTTTAGCTAACGATGCTTTGAACAGCTGGGCCCTGGGCCCGAGGTTATAAAACTTTGTTTCAAGCTCAACTCATTTGAGCATGAAATTTATCCAGCACATAAATTTTAAAATGCCAACAAATGTTGGCATTTTAAAATTTATGAGCAGGATATATGATATTCTGTGCTGATTTGAGCAGGAAAATTGCCTACATTGTTGTATTTTTATAGTTATGAGCATGGAAATGTTCATGAACAGCTGAGTTGAGCATGAAAAAAAGGTTTATAACCTCGGGGCCTGATGATTACTATTACCATATGACATCGCTGTTATTTACTATGTGACGTCATACCATAAACAATAATGCACGGTTACTGGCGCTAAACGTCAGGAGGCCGTCTCACAATCCTAAGATTTCTATTAAAATTGTTTTGCAAAAATATATAGAGGATCTCACATGAGTGCTCATGTGTTATTGACTTTATTAAACGAGTTGGGGAAAAAGGGATAAAATACGAGATTTGCTGAGCATTGTATGCCCTTTCCTCCACGAGTTTAATACATTCAGTAATACACAGGCACGAATGCAAGATTCTATTTATCATTTGACTTTTAAAACGAATTCTAACGGGCCTCCGTGGCCTAATGGATAAGAGCGCTGGCTCTTGGTCATTAGGTCTCTCACCGCCTTGGGTTCGAGCCTCGCTCGGGTCACGTGTTAGACGCCAAGTCCTGCAACGGAAGGTAAGGTGGTTTTTCTCCGGGTACTCCGGTTTTCGCCCACCTATGATTAACGATCGGCTCGATTGAGTGAAATAATCTTGAAAGGGCCGTAAAACCCAAACCAAAAAAAAAAAAAAAAAAAAAACGAATTCTATTCACGACAGTTTTACAAAAATGTCAATATTCCGTCATTACTAAACGCGACGTCCTTAAGGACGTCGTGCATGTAACGATACAGAGCGTATCCAACTAATGTGCATATTTAATCCACTAGTGGATTGTCGAATTTATAAAACGACGTGATTACAGTCTCGGACGCGACGTCATATGATAAATCGTTGTACGATTTTTAATGACAGATTCACTCTGTCATTTCTAGCTGTCCTGCGTGTTGAAAAGTAGTTCCGGCTTTCTTACGACTTTCTTCCGGCTTTGACCGCCAAAGAAATATGAGTCCGCACAAAAATGTAGTCCGGTTTGGCGCAGTTATCAACATTGTACATTCTATAATCGCAATACAAACTTCTGAAGCAGACGACTTGACGATTTTATCTTACCTTTCAGAGAATAGATTCAGCATTTCATATGAATCAGCTGCATCATGCGAGACTGTATACCCAAATCAATGCGGCGTCGGCTCAGACGTCTGCTCAGGTTTTACACTGTTTTCTAACATTGCTGTCAATATCTAATCCTTAAAGATCAGCCGGACAGCTGCAGACCAGAATATTAATGGTTTTCCGACATTCGAGGTCAAGTCTAGGTCAGTTACAACTAGGTGTATATCAGACTTTGCGAGAAAGGCTTTCCCTTTCAACCCTTGAATATGGTACAGATACCTATGCAAACAGTGTTAGTCCTGTGATATAATTCTAGGTGCCATATTTAGCAGAATGGACGAGCCCAACTTCAGTGATGGAAGAGTACACTCCAGAAACTCAAGGCAGTGAATAAAAGCACTGACAACACTCATGCCGATTGTCTCTAAATGCAGGCTGGTCATGAACGAGGACTTGGACTGATCCGTTTAAACTTAACGGATGTTAGTAGCTGATGCAAAAAATGTAGAACAAGATCAGCACCGTGTTCTGTGGCGTTTAATCTATCTCAGTCTACATTGTTTGCCAGATCGAACATTTTATCCAAGTACAGATTTTACAGATAACACTTACATGTACCCAAGACTGACAAACGACCCGGCTATGTTTGGGTTGATTGTTTGGTAAGACTGAAGAGGGTCATCCTGGAATCATAGGGTGAGCTTGGCAAACAGTGTAGACCAAATTCGGACGCTGCAGAACGCGCTTCTTATCAAAATCTTCACTATTTGTTTGGAATTTCAGAGTTCAATTAAACAGTTTAATCTCAGCCCAGGACTTTTACCCCAACCTACATCCCACCAACACTTTCGGTGCTTTGATTTTAAAACCAAACGATTGCATGATTACAACCCGCTTAGGCGCCATGCCCATAAGCTAAAAAGGTTAAATCAATCAACCGTGACGTATGGTTACCAGTCCGGCCACGATCCTGTGTTTTGTTTTGTTTGATTTGAGGTTTAACGTCCCCGTCAACACTGTATAGGTCATTTTGGAGACGTTGCTTCCAATTTTGTGGGACTTTTACCCGACACTAATATGAAATTACATCTCAAGCCCTGCCGCCCAATGAAACCAATAGGGTTTATATGCATGGACGGTCCGACTCGCACCTCTTGCCTGGGCAGGCTTAGATCCTCTAAGCAGATTACCAGTACTCGTGTGCGGGTCGGTTTCAGCTCTGCTTGGAAGCATCATGCAGCCCATCTATTGCTTTAAGCCCCGATGGGCGGGGGCAAACGATCCTGCGTACCACCTTCACACCAGCACTGATAGAAACCACATGTTCAGGATCAAACTTTTGATGTGTGATGTAAGGTCGTGCCTAGAAAAGAAGAAATTGTATTTTGGTCTCAAAAAGCATCAAGTGAGAACGTATTGCAACATTTTTCATTAAACCCTGGACAGTTAGAGTGAGTGAGTGAGTGTTTGAGTTTTACGTCCCACCAACAGCTAAGGTCATACGAAGACGATACCTCGGTTTAAAGACACATCCGAAAGTCTGGAGATGTCCGGGATCGATCCTGCGATCCCTGGTTTACAAGGCGAGTAGCATAACCACTACACCACGGAGGCTTCTAATGGACAGTAAGAAGCTGGTCGGAAAGCGGATGGCGTTGACTCTGGTTTTGGGTACCACATGTGTGTGATCTATTTGTCTGTTGGAGCGACATCTTACTATCAACAGGAGACGCTAGTGGACGTCGACGTAGCGGAAGACCGACGTCAGTACGTCAAGATCGATTCATCCGACAGACGCATATGCGAAGCAGATTTCCGCCGGCATCTGCTTCACTGTACCTGTAGATAAACAATGGGTTTTAACTACCGACTAATAAGCACTGACACTGTTCGTCGCCCTTATGTGATGCACTTTTGAGAGCTAGACGTCCCTGTCGTGACCAAAATTAAGACGTCGACACAGTACGGAACACTTACGCTGGTGCATGAAATACGTACATGTATATTGGCGTCTAAGCGACCCGCGTGATATGCGTTTCAGTGACACATCGCACTTCAGCGTGAATCACGCCGATTGTCGTTTCGGGATGTTTCGACATATAGGTGTAAGGTATGCCGAGGCGACGCGTGCGTAATAGAGCATGACATATCGGATGGAATAAGCGAAATGGTATGTCGAGCTATTGCATGTAGCTAGCGACATTAAGAACATTCAAGATCATGGCTGAGACGTTAACTGAACAGCGAGACGTTACATCAATCAAGTGTGTCGACCTCACGTGGTTCCATTTATTTGTTTACGCTCAGAATCCGGGATATCTAATGCAGCAGGTTTATAGTGCTGTTCTTACTCAAAAATGTCTTCAAGCCAATGGAATTCATGTGCTGGACTGACCAGCCTTTCTCCTCCGATCTCTTTATGAAAAATAGAGTATCTTTTGAGGGCAGGTATCCACAACCGACCAGACAAAAATGTTACTAATTGACAGTAGCATTGTTAAAACTTGAATTTTAATGTTTGGTTTTGAAAACGTAAATAGTTTCTTTCCAAAATGAAACATCGAATGGCATTTCACGATACCACCGGTGTATAGACATCTGCAAACATATCATACAAAGAAATTTGCAGAACTACTTTTCTAAATTTTAAGATCTTTTTAGAAAGGTTGTCTACATAAGTTTTCACAGTGTTTTGATTTTCTCATAGAATCTGTCATTTCAGTGCCTTTGGCGCTTTGATTTTTCTTGATTTGGTTTCTCTCTTATCAAGCCGATCGTTAATCATAGGTAGGCGAAAACCGCAGTTCCCGAAGTAAAAATCATCTGACCTTCCGTTGCAAAACCTGGCGTTTTACGTGACCTGAGCCACACTCGAACCACAGTGGTGAGAGACCTAATGAGTAAGAGTCGAAGCTCTTATCCACGAAGTCTGAAAGAGTCTAATAAAGATTTTTACACCGTCATTTCATTTTAAATTTATGAAACTCGCGAAGGTTCGTTTCGTAAATTGTGTAACTTTCCAATTGAGCGGCAGAATTCTCCCCCAATTGGAAAAGATGCGCTTTTAAGGATAAACCCCATTCTCAGAGGTGGGTGGGGGGCTCTTTGGACCGGGAATACTAAAATAAGTACTGTTTGTGCAAAACTGGCGGTGGAATTATGTCTGATGTGTACATATGCTGTCTGAAAAGGTGCAGATTTACAGAAGAGGCAGCCCTTAAGTTTAAATATCTTGTTAGCGTGAAGATAGTAATCTCATTCAGGCTGTTGGTTGTAAAACGTCAGGGTGGTCAGTTGATTTTGGGTCGACATTCAGTCGACAAATGACACTAAAGAAGGTGGCGAAACCGAGTAACCAATAGAATCTAGATTTGAATCATACGTTGGGCTTTGCAAACAGTGTATACCAAGATCAGACGCCGCAGAACGCGGCGTCTGATCAGGGGCTACACTGTTGGCTTAAAGTACAGTAAATTAACCCATTTCGTATCGGAAATCCACAAACGGGTACCCTGGCAAACAGTGCAGGCCCAAATCAGACGCCGCAGAACGCGTCTGATTTGCATTATATTTAGCCATTTTCCAACTTAAATTTCAAGAAAACACAACCTGACACCCCTAAATTTCGAAATGGACTCCTGCTATATATAAGGAGGAAGATTCCATTTGGTACAAAATGAGCTAAGGGTTAAACGAAAGGGAAATTTCCCCGTTCGGGACCTTTTTTAAGTCTACACTCGGAGACAATCAACTTGCTAGTGCTTTTGTTTGCATTGGAGTTTAATGGCCCAGTCAACACTATTTATGTCATTTTGAGCCAGTCAGTTCACCTATCCACATTTTTCCTTGGCAGGCTTATACGTAAGCTGTTTACCAGTACAGTGCACATTCTTTCGCCAGAAACTGACAACTACCCTCTTAAACAAGCGGAAGGGAGAGAATGACCGTAGAAAAACATAACAGCGTTGTCAGTACTATTACATGTATTTGTGCCGCTGAAAAGCTTCGATGCATAATTAACCCATTTAGTATTAGAAACCCCAAAACGTGTATTTGGCAAACGATCAGACGCCGAAAAATGCGGCGTCTGATCAGGGCCTCCACTGTTTGTTAAAAGTTCAGTCATTTTCAAAATAAATTTTGAAAAAAAAAAAAAAACCACGACCTGACACCCCTAAATTTTGAATTGGACTCCTGCCATATATAAGGAGGAAGATTCCATTTTGTACAAAAATGGTTAAGGGTTAAACGAAAGGGCAATCTCCCCGTTCGGGACCTTTTTTAAGTCTACACTCAGAGTGAGTGAGTGAGTGTTCGAGTTTTACGTCCCACCTACAGCTTAGGTCATACGGAGACGGGACCTCGGTTTAAAGACTCATCCGAAAGTCTGGAGAAGCCCGGGATCGATCCTGCGATCCCTGGTTTACAAGGCGAGTAGCGTAACCACTGCACCACGGAGGCTTCTAGTCTACACTCAGAGACAATCAACTTGCTATTGTTTTTGTTTGAATTGGCGTTTAATGGCCCAGTTAACACTGTTTAGGTCCTTTTTGAGCCAGTCAGTTTACCTATCCACACTTTTCATGGGCAGGCTTATACATAAGCGGTTAACCGGTACAGTGGTCATTCTTCCGCCAGAAACTGACCACTGCCCTTCTTGAATCAGCGGAAGGGAGAGAATGACCGTAGAAAAACATGTGTTGTCATTGCTTTGATTTCTTCGCAGTCTTTTGGGACGCTGAAAACAGTAAAACCTGTCATAGTGGCCACCTCTATTTAGCAAGCAACCTGTCTTAAGCAAGCATGCTTTTGTTTCCCAGTAAAAGGAAATGCATTTAAACTCACCTGTATTAAGCAAGCACCTGTCTTAAACAAGCCGATTTTGATTATCCCTTAGGTGCTTGCTTAACACATGTAGGTTGGGCTGTAGCTTCAATGCATAATTAAGGCGCGTCATTGAGAATGAGTTATTTTGTCATTTGCCAACATGAAAGTCGCAGCAATAGCCTGATCAGAATCTTCTTTTTTGCGCTGCTCGGAAAGTTCAATACCTCTTTTTTTATCCCATTATATGATGGAAGCGCCTAAAACGGTACCTTGGCAAACAGTGCATGCCCAGATCAGACGCTGCAGAACGCGGGGTCTGATCAGGGCCTGCACTATTTGCTAACAGAATTTTTCATCAAAAATTGAATCAAAATGAATAAAATAGGCCTGACACCCCTTAAATCGCACATGAACTTGTCCAACACAAGCAATGGAAGAGTCCACTAGAATACAATGGGTTATTGGCCTGACATGTCAAGACGCTATCTGATCTGTGTGGTTGAGTAGACTGCTTTGTGTCTTACCTGTTGGCAAACTCCAAAGTCAGGTTTTCTCGTGACCGGATAATCAACCTTTGTTTGTACCAAATGGAATCGTCCTCCTTATATATGACAGGAGGCTATTTCGAAATTTAGGGGTGAGAGGTTGTGGATAAAGTTATTTGGATAATGTCTGAAGTATTTGCAAACAATGTAGGCCCTGATCAGCGTTCTGCGGCGTCCGATCTGGGCCTGCACGGTTTTCAGTGTACCCTTTTTTAGGGCTTCCGGTACAAAATGGGTTAATCTTGCCAGCAGTAAAGCCCATCATGATAGATCGTGTGGCCCACAGTAAAAATTGTAACACACTACTTTTTGGACATTACGAAGATCGACATAGTATCAAATTTATTGACAATATATCAAATATTGATAATACATCAAATTATATTGACAATCGTACCACCAATAAAAAAACATCACGAAAACACGCCTGTATAATTTTGACCCCCTTGAACCCCACTGTTATATAGTAAAACTGGGGTTTCCGAGGGTATACCTTATTTTTCTTATTTCTGCTCTTAAATATACATTGTGGGTACTCGTTAGAACCGCCTCGACGTTGGGCGCTGTAACGTCATTTTATCGCATCGAAAACGTTAGAAAAGGATATAAATGCATGTGTTTCAGTCAAAAAATTTAGCCGGATTTCTTCTAACAATGGCGAAAAGTTGTGAGAATTTGAAGGCAACAACAGCATTATTGCCGAGTTTCAGCGTGTTAGAATCGAAATAGATCAGCTCTAGCCAGTGATTTGTTGGATAATAAATCACAGTTTGTCGGTCAGTTGAAAGCAGACAAATCACGCGCGCTACGCGCTCGTGATTTTTCTACTTTACAACTGACCTCCAAACTGTGATTTATTACTCAACAAATCACAGCTAGAGCTGATCTATTTCTTAAATAAAGGGGGTCGAATAACTGCACGCTATAATCGGTAGTGACCTATAATACATTCTACTGACCTATAATACGTCTAGTGACCGTTTATAGACCGGGCCTACTTTTCAGGTCCCTATATTACAAGTATAAACAATAACATGCAAACTTTCATACATGGGAAAACAACGAAACTGCAAGTTAAAATCCTTGCAATATTTATTTAAACAGATGTTTAGAAATTTCAGTTAAATTCTTACCTTTTCGGCTTTTCCTGGTTTGAATGGCCCGTTGGAATAACTGCGCACTGCTATTGCAGTTGCGTCTCAACCTCGAAAATATTTTTTAAAGCTAAAATAAACTATTTATTTGCAGATTTTCATACAGAAAGTAAAGCGCTGAGAAACTTTTATTCGAGCGTCCGTTTTGTTGCCTACGTCTTTGGGGCGCGGTGACGTCAGAAACTTTGCACTCGTTGACGTCACGTTATACTACGTGTGCGTGCCATGTTTAACATGCCACACTGTCTGTTGTCTTTTTTGCTTAAATTTGCAAAACCAATTGATTGTTTTGGATTGCGGTTTAAACTAAATACATGGTTAGTGCATTTAATAATAAAATATAACCGGTTCGCCCCGACAGTTTTATAGGGGCTCGCTAAAGCTCGCCCCTGTAAAATTGTCTAAGGCTCATCGATTATATTTTATTATTAAATGCACTAACCATGTATTTACTATATTTATACGCCAAACAAAGGCTGTGGATGCTCGTTAGATCCGCCTCGCTGAGCGAGGTGGATCTATCATGTACCCACAGTCTATGTCTTTAAAATAAGAAAAATAATGTATACCCCCTTTAAACCCCAGTTTTCACTATATAAAGTGGGGTTTACGGGGATTTTCAGTTCACAAACTTATTTACGTGATGTTGGAATCCCGCTCCAAAAGGACTAGAAGATATGATCGTCTTTATGATTAACGACCAATATTTCTTATAATTTGGACGTTCTTTCCATCACGAAAACACGCCTATATCATTTTGACCCTCTTGAACCTTACTTTTACATAGTAAAACTGGGGTTTACAGGGGTAAACCTTATTTTTCTTATTTCTGCTCTAAAATATAGATTGTGGGTACTCATTAGAACCGCCTCAATGAGGCGGTTCTTATTTCTGCTCTAAAATATAGATTGTGGTTACTCATTAGAACCGCCTTAATGAGGCGGTTCTAATTAATACCCACAATCTATTTTTAGAGCAGAAATAAGAAAAATATCACAATTTTTCAGCTTAAAGTTTCATTTTTTTTTTTTTTTTTTTTTGCAATAAAGGTTACAATGTATTTGCATAGGCGTGTTTTCGTAACGTCATGGACTTGTTAACGCGACTAACGCAGTTTGTGAACAGCCGTTACAACCACCCCACAGAGGCGAAAAAAACGCGGATCACAAAAGTAAAGGCCCCTTGCCCATCGGGTCTTGAAAAAATATATGGGCTGCGTGATGCTTCCACGCTGAGCTGAATCCGACCCGCACACTAGTACTTGTATACCGCTTAGGGGATCTAAGCCTGCCCAGGAAAAGCGGCGCGAGTCGGACTGTCCATGCTTATAAACCCTATTGGTCTCATTGGGCGACAGGGCTTGAGATGTCATTTCATCTCAATGTCGGGTAAAAGTCCCAAAAAATTCTGATATCCAAAATGACCTGTTCAGTGTTGACGGGGACGTTAAACCTCAAATCAAGCAAACAAATAAATCACAAAAGTACATCTTATCTATGACACCATTTTTTCTTCCTAGTCCGGTTTTTAAAATTGATATCTACAATATGAATCCCTGATCTCGGATACCATTGTCATTTTGACATTTGAATTTTAAAAGGACGAAAAATAAATAAAAAATAAAATATGATATTTCTTTTGTACTTATGAAAGTACGTACGAAGTTGTTAATACTTATTCTGCTGACGACGACACCCCATCCCTTTACAAACAGTGTAGATCCAGATCATATGCTCTGATCGGGACCTATACTGTTTGTCGTACCGTTTGTGAATTTGACAGATACTGCATATCAAGAACAGTAAAATTCCTATATTAAGACCATCTTTGGGACTGTTCAAAAATGGTCTTTTAGACCACTTTTGAACAGTCTCAAAGGTGGTCTCTGACCAGACGTCACTGTATGCAGCAATATAAAGAAAGAATAACTGCAACCTACTAAGTAAGCTTTTTCTGGCAGAATTAGTCTTCATTTTAGGTGGTCTTAACAGCGGAATTTAACTGTAATGGATTGGTGGATTGTCATAACAAGTACTGGGTGTGGCTAAATTAATTTATTCATCAGGATAAGGATTGACATCTGCATGTAGTATATACCCTTGGAAAAACATCACGTGAACAAGTCCGTGAAACGAACACTTTATATAACAATATTTATAGTTCCAGTGTTTGTTTCTTTGTTTGTTTGGTTTGAGGTTTAACGTCCCCGTCAACACTAATTAGGCCATTTTGTAGACGTTGCTTCCAATTCTGTGGGACTTTTACCCGACATTGAGATGAAATGACATCTCAATCCCTGCCGCCCAATGAAACGAATAGGGTTTATAAGCATGCGTGCAATCTGCTCAGCATCTTGTGTTGGTTGAGTAGATACATGTAGTACAATATGATTAGTTTCTAGAACTAAGGGCTAGCCTGTGTATCTGAGCAGACCGGGAGTCGCAAAGTTAACACAATGTACAGTTTTTTTTTTTTTTTTCATATACGAACACCATAGCCTTAGATCAGCGTGCGCATGCGCGCTGTCTGATCAATATCTTGTGTTCGATGTATAGATAGCACAATACGTCTAGTTGCTAGAAATAAAATGTCAAGAAGCTTGCTAGTCCGCGTAGCTGAGCAGGCCGGGGTTTGTTTAACACCGTACCAAGTCGCAATCCCTTAAGACAGGTTTTCTTGTGGCCGGAATCATATCATTCCAATCGCCTGAAGTGAAACTGGGTCTTCTGTGATGTGTACTCATGGGAGATAAAATTATATCATAAGGTGCCAGTCACAACAATTGTCGTCTGCTTAGTCGTCGGCGGGTAACTTTAAAAAGTCATTTTTTTGCAAACAGTGTAGGCCCAGATCAGACTGCTCCTCTGGGAGAAGTCTGATCAGGGTCCACATTGTTTGCCTGTATTCAAAAAAAAAATATATATATATATAGTTTACAAGATGACTCGAGAAGCCTCCGTGGTCGAGTGGTTACGCTACTCGCCTTGTAAACCAGAGGTCGCAGGTTCGATCCCGGGCTTCTCCAGACTTTCGGATGAGTCTTTAAACGGAGGTCCCGTCTCCGTATGACCTTAGCTGTTGGTGGGACGTAAAACTGAAACACTCACTCACTCACAAGATGACTCAGCAGACGACAAAAGCATATGGCATTTTCAGATGCATCTTATGTCTGCACACCCACACACATAGCTACAGATAAGAAGTTACGACCTAAATAGTGTTGGCTGGGGTGTTAAACTCCAATACAAACAAGCAAACAAATAAGAAAAAATTATAAGAACTGTTAAAGGATGAGCTTTCTTAATGCTATCCTTTTTACAAACACATCCTGTGTTTACTGAGGTTTTACATCCCCGTCAATATGTTTAGGTCATTTTGGAGACGTTGCTTCCGATTTAGCCGGGGCTTTGACATGAAATGACATCTACTCGCGCCACTTTGCCTGGACAGGCAAAGACCTTCTAAGCGGTTTACCGGAACCGAGGTGTGTCCTTGGGCATGACACGTAATGCACCCAGGCGTCAATAGGTAGCAGTGGTGCAAAAGTCACCGCCTCTCTCTCGATCGCGAGCGATTCAAATAAGCTTGAAGCTTTCATCGCAATCGAGTTATACAGGTACTTAAATGTTCGGACGGTTTCGGCGCTGCCTGGAACGTGAGAACCATGTAACCCAATCGCGGGACGGGTCGTTAAACATATTTTGTTTGGTACATTTAAATTTTATCTAGAAACAATGCCACAGAGTAAGAGTCCCAAAAGTAATTAACAGTTTTTGTGCCATATGGAATCCATTGCGAAAACATGCCTATACTTTTACCACCGTAAAAATGAAAAAACAAATGTCAGATGAAAATTTCTGATATTTTCCTCATTTCTGCTCAACATCTAGATTGTGGGTATTCGTAAGAACTGCCTCATCGAGGCGCTTCTAACGAGTACTAACTATTTATATTTTAGAGCAGCGATAAAATGATAAGGTTTACCCCTGTAAATGTAAACCCCGGTTTTACTATATACAAGTGGGGTTCAAGGGGGTCAAAGCCCCCGCCCATAGGGGCTTGAAGAAATATATGGGCTGCATGATGCTTCCACGCAGAGCTGGTAAACCGCTTAGAGGATCTAAGCCTGTCCAGGAACCGCGGTCCATGCTAATAAACCCTATTGGTTTCATTGGGCGACAGGACTTGAGACGTCATTTCATCTCAATGTCGGGTAAAAGTCCCACAAAATTGGAAGCAACGTCTCTAAAATGACCTTTACAGTGTTGACAGGGACGTTAAACCTCAAATCAAACAAACAAACAGATGAAGGGGGTCAAAATTATATGGGCGTATTTTCGTGATATAGCAGCAGTCCATTTCAAAATTTAGGGGTGACAGGGTGTTTTTTTCTTCAAAATGCATTTGGAAAATGGCTGGCCATTTTGCAAACAGTGTAGGCCCTGAACAGACGCCACATTCTGTGGCGTCTGATCTGGGCCTGCAATGTTTGCCAAATACTCGCGTTTCTGGCTATTCTAACAATGTCCCGCGGCGTACTTTTCAAGTAAAATAGTGTGTGTGTGAATTCGGGTTTAACGTCGCTTTCAACAATTTTCTGTCATATCACGACGGTGTCTGGTTGCGACAGAGAGCTCAATGCAAACTTTTATACAGTGTAGTGCTGCCTCACTGAAGTATCATGTCCCAGACACATTACATGATACCACACCCAGTCACATTATCCTGACACTGGGTCAACCAGTCCAAGCTGTACCCCGTAAATCTGAGTGCCAAGCGAGGTGCAGCTAGTACCATTTTTATCGACTTTGGTATGTCGCGGCCCGGGATCGAACCCGTGACCTCCCGTTCCCCGGAGCGGACACTCTACCAACTGAGCTATCGGGGCCGGTTATTCAAGTAAAATAGAAGTGTTCCAATGAAGAACACTGGGTTTAAAGAGATATTCATTATTCTTCTTAATGTGGTTGGTTTGAGGTTTAATATCCCCGCCAACGCTGTATAGTTCATTTTGGAAGCACTGCTTTCAACATTGAGATGAAATGACGATTAATAATAAAAAAAAAAAATGATAACATAACTGGTATATATCTTAGGGCCTCAGTCAAAGGGAGACAATCCAATAATTGGGTTTTCAGTGTGACAGTCACGGATGAAAGTCAAAAGATAAATGTCTGATAAAGTTGGTCATTTCTCAAACCCTGCTCATTGTTTTTCTTATTTCTGCTCTAAAACGTATGTAGATCCATCCCATAGACATAGATGGTAGGTACGACGGACCACCGTGGCGCTGACTCTTGATCATTAGGTCTCTCAACGCTGTGGTTGGAGCCTCGCTCGGGTCTTATGAGAGACGCCAAGTTCTGCAACGGAAGGTCAGGTTGTTTTTCCCCGGGAACTCCGGTTTTCGCCCGCCTCTGAATAATGATCGGCTCGAAATGAGTGAAATAATCTTGAATGGGCCGTAAAACCAAAACCAAAAAAAAAAAAAAAAAAAAAAAAAGATGGTAGGTACTCGTTAGAATGAACAGCCAGAACCTATGTTTAGAGTACAAATAAGAACAAATATCACAATTTTCATCTTTTGGAACTATGAAAGAATGCACTTTGTTGTACGCATTTGTTAGCGTAATGATATGGTGCGCGTGAAGACGTTTAACCCATTTAGTACCAGAAGCCCCAAAATAATCGGCAAACAGTGCAGGCTCAGATCAGACGCCGCAGAACGCGGCGTCTGATCAGGGCCTACATTATTTGTAAAAAGTTCAGCCATTTTCCAAATACATTTTGAAGAAAACATAGTACCCCTTAATTTTGAAATGGACTGCTGCTATATATAATAATTGGAAAGTCGCTTGAGTTCGAACAACGCTAGCAAATCTATCAAGTGGTACCATCACGGGAACAAGTCCGTGAACTCAAAACCCCTTAAACCCCACTTTATATAGAGAAAAATGGGTTTTACGGGAGTATACGCCATTTTTCTTGTTTCTGCTCCAAGACATAGGTTGTCGGTGTTCGTTAGAACCGCCTCATGAGGCGGTTCTAACGAGCACCACCAACCTATGTTTAAAGTACAAATAAGAGAAATATCACGGATTTTTATCAGAAAAGTAGTCATTTTGGAGATACGGAACATTGCACTTCGTCACACGGGTATGTTGTCGTAATGTAACACGTATGATGGTCAACAGCCTGGCCGAGGCATTACGCAAACGCGCCTATACAAATACATTGCCACCTTTACCGCCCAAAAAAATGAAAATTTTAAGATGAAAAATTGTGATATTTTTCTAATTTCTGCTCAAAATATAGATTGTGGGCACGAGTACCCACAATCTATATTTTAGAGCAGAAATAAGAAAAATAAGGTATAACCCCGGCAACCCCAGTTTTACTATATAAAAGTGGGGCTCAAGGGGGTCAAAATTAGATAAGTGTGTTTTCGTGATGAAGCCGAAACAAAATGCATCTCAGAAGTAGAATTTGAAATCATGTATATTCATTTTACCAACCAACCAACTGTTTTTTTTTTTTTTTTTTTTTGTGTGTGTTTTTTTTTTTTTTTTCGAAAAACGACCCATAAGCAAGGTGATGCTCTTTGACATTGTAATCTGAGTGTTGTATCCTGGTTTGTCCACACTGCTTTAAAGAGCTCCTGGAAAAAATGAAATTTTTTCATCACGCACGAATAATTCGGGTAGCATGAATTTGATTAGTTAAGAGAGGTTGCTGTCCAACGTGTCAAATCCTGTTCGAAGACTATATAAACCAACGGACAGAGGTGCCGGGAACATCCTCCTTCTGACTCCCAGATAAACAAGACAAGACTGTTAAGGTAAGTTACATTTTTCAGGAATAAGAACTCTGCAGCTATACATGTATATTTACATTTCTAGTGTATAGTCTAATGTAAACCCATAGAAAACAATGTAGATCATACTTCCATGAACGCATTGAGTCACATGATTTTCAGTGACGTCAAGTGACGTCAGTCTAAACATGGTTCTCTACGGTCGTCGGTGACGTCAACGCTCTTCCGCGCTTTGTAGATAAACAGCGTGTTAATGTTTTTCACCTTTAAAAAAATGACCTATAAGCATTTTTTTTCGCCCAAAAAATAAACTTAATTTGTCTGCCTTTCATGAAAGTGTGAACGACAGCGGGTCGCTAGCAAGGTTTACATGAACCCTCGGGGCCCATTTACTTTGCACGCGATCCACTTCGTTCATACTCTCATGAACCGCAGAAAAATAAAATTCATTTCTTAAATACACTTCAGCAACAGTCATATATTAAGACCACCTTTGGGACTGTTCAAAGGTGGTCTTGAGAATCACTTTTGAACAGTCCTAAAGATGGTCTCTTACTATAGGAAATTGGGTGTAGAAAAAAGTGAAAGAAAAACTGAAACCTTTTAACCCATTGTGTACCAGTGGTCTCTTCTTTTGCTATATGTTGGACAGGTCCATTTGTCATATAAGGGGTGTCAGATCATTTTTTTTTTTTTTTTTTTTTTTTCGATTTAATTCTATTTTTGACGGAAAATTATGTTAGCAAATAGTGCAGGCCCTGATCAGACGCCGCGTTCTGCGGCGTCTGATCTGGGCCTGCACTTTTTGTCCGAGGTACCCTTTTAGGTTTTCCCCGCATGCAATGGATTAAATTGGTTTTTTAATTAAAAAATCTGGTCTTAACAGCGGAAGTCCACCATTACAATAACGTCTACATGTATCAAAGTGGATTCTTTTATACCTCCAAATCGGTTATTTTTTTTTCTAATTTTCTTATATAGACGGATCCAATGTTTTGACACGTGACCTTGTTTACCTGTCATTGCGTATGCGCAAAATTACTATTCCTGCCGATAACGATCTTTCATGGTTGGCAAAAAGCCCCTGGTTCCATATAAACACATTGTAAATTGGTTTAACATTACGGGCATATTTTAGTTGACTGTCACAGAAAATCGATCGAATTACACTTTAAATGGGTAAGAGTTCATTCATGCATCTTCCGCATTTAGTCATTCGTTTTGCGGATTTTTATTACAAATAATTAAGACCGTCCCGCCTCGTTACCTGCATAAGTTTAGCAGGTAATTATCATCAAAAACATCCTCAAATCTTCTAGAAACCAATAATTACTAGCTACGAAATGTCTATTATAAAAGTTGAAAGCTCAAATTTGTCGTTTCGAGTCCAAACAAAATACAAGTTTACAGAAAATAACATCTTTCTTTCTCCCGATACTGTTTTCGGTCAATTCTGACCATGATAACAGGTTTGGGGTGTGGCACAAATGTTTTCAGTCCCCACCCCCAAAAAGAGCTTTGTGACACAGCCACAAGCAGATTAAAACTATTTACAAGAAGCCATCAGGGGAAGGAATCCATGCCTATCCCCTGCCCAACCCTAGGATATTATATTTTGGCCTTAAACCCATCAACTGTCTCAGAAGAGACAGCTTCGATTGTAAGGCCATTCCAAGTTGCAATTGTCCTGGGGAAAAAAGAACTCTTAAAACCATCCGTATAAGCATTAGGACGGTGATACTGAAAGGGATGGGACCTGGTTCTCCTACATCCTCCACCAGCTTCAGATAGGTACCTACTCTTATCTATAATGGCTAAATTATTGTGGATTTTATAGAATAGAGTCAGCGAAGCCTGCTCTCGCCTTTCCTGCAGAGTCGGCCACTGGAGTTCTTCAAGCATCTCTCCAACGTGGCTTTGGTTGCGCCAACGTCTGCAGGTCCAGCGAGCAGCAGTCCTCTGAACTTTTTCTATTCTATCAGTCTCCTTTTGATGATAGGGCATCCAAACTGGAGCTGCATATTCAAGCTTGGGGCGGACTAAAGTTTTGTATGCAGCATCCTTGGTTTCCCTCGGTGCGAAGGCCAAATTTCTACGAAGGAAACCGAGTGTCTTAGTAGCCTTACTAGTTATCTCATTAATGTGTTGACCCCACTCGAGGTCATCAGTGATTTGAACTCCTAAGTATTTAGCAGAAGAAACGTTCTCTAAAACCTGGTTATGTAATGTATAACCATGGACCATCTGTTTATGTGGAGGGTGCCTTGTCACTCTCATAGAGTGACATTTGGCGACATTAAATTTCATGAGCCATGCCTCTTCCCAGGTAGCCAACTTTTCCAAATCATCTTGAAGTATCTGTAGGTCATCAGACCCTCTTATATTTCTATACAGTACACAATCGTCAGCGAAAAGGCGGATTGTAGAGTTGATGTTGTCTGGCAGGTCGTTAATAAAAATCAAAAACAATATCGGTCCCAGCACGGAACCTTGTGGGACACCAGACAGCACCGGGGCGGGGTCAGAGCAAACACCGTCAAGTACGACTCTTTGTGTTCGTCCGGATAGCCAAGCAGAAATCCACTGGAGGGTATCATTTCGGATACCATAGTACTCCAGTTTATACAGAAGTCTTCTGTGGGGGACTTTATCGAAAGCCTTAGCGAAGTCCATAATAATTAGGTCTGTTTGTTTGTGACCCCTATTATGGGCCCCGTCCAGGTTTTCCTGTAGGTCGTGGATGAACTGGACAAGCTGGGTCTCACATGACCTACCGCTTCTAAATCCATGTTGGGATTCGACAAGGATCTTGTGCTCTGAAAGATGTTGCATGATTTTGCCCACGATGATGTGCTCCAGAGACTTACAGCAAATACAAGTCAGTGATACAGGCCTATAATTGGCAGGGTCATACTTTTCCCCTTTCTTGTAAATGTGTGCCACATTGGCTTGAAGCCAATCATCTGGGACCTTACCCTGGGCCAGGGACTGATTGAAGATGCTGGCAAGGACTGGAGCAATTTCTGCGCTGCATTCTTTTAACACACGGGCGCTGAGGTCATCAGGACCTGAGGATTTGTGGGGGTTAAGACGGTCTAGTAGTTTTTTTGACCCCATTTGGGTCAATGAATAGGTCATCTATGTCTGGATAGGGGCTTGGTCCTTTTGATGGAGGGGCACCTACTTGTTCCCGGGTGTACACAGACTCAAACTGTCTGTTGAGTATATCAGCTTTGTCTTTGGCACCAGTTTTCAAGATTCCATTTTCTCTTAGACAAGCTACACCCGTGGAATCCTTCTTCAAGTTTTTCATAAAGGACCAAAATTTTTTTAGCCGATCGTTTTGGTTACAGTCTTCTATAGCAGTATCTGTATCCAGGGGATTGAAGATATTGGAGACATATCTCCAATATGCATCTCTGATTTCCTTTTGAACGAAGGCTCTGAGTCTCCTGTAGCGACTCTTCAGGGCATCATTATCTGCCCTGCGGGCCTTGTGGTATAGTTTTTCCCTTTTTCTAATTAATGCCCTAATGCGGGCATCTATCCATGGGTATCCAAGTTTACATTTCGTCATCTTAGACGGGATAAACTTGTTTACCGCACTGAGTAAGACCGTCTTAAATTCAATCCACATCTCATTAACATCAACGTGAGCAAGTCCTGCGACATAAAACGGTCTGCAAAAGCAAGCATGTGGTCTTTCAGACCCTGCATATCAGCCCGTTGATAGAGGTAAACCTTACGAGGAGACTGAACGACCCTTTTAGCTTTTATGTCATACTCTACCAGCACTATATCATGGTCTGCTCGACCAATAGGTGGCATTCCCTTAACTCTTGTAACTGGGGTTGGATTGTTAGTAAGAAGGATATCTAGGGTCCGTTCTTGTCTTGTAGGGATATCGACAACCTGGGAGAGGCAGTGCTCCTGGACAATCTCAATCAAATTGGTCTGTACCTGTCTTTTGGGCATGCCCAAAGGTACATAAAGCTTATTCCAATCAATGTCCCCACAATTGAAGTCACCTCCAAGAAGGACATGGGCATTTTTGCAAGACATGATTCGTTTTAGAGAACTATTTAGTTGATCCAAGTAGTCCGGATCAGAAATATCTGGGGGCCGGTAGAAGGAGCCCAGGTACAAAGTTTTACAGCCCATAATTTGAAGTTTGACCCAAACAAGTTCACAATCAGTCTCAAGTTCTGTCACCTCAGTACATATCAAATCCCTCTTGAAACATACAAATACGCCCCCATGGGCATCTCCAACCCGGTCCTTCCTAATGGCATCATATCCATCAGGAAAAATTTCCGAGCTGGCTATGTCCGGAGACAACCAGGATTCACAACCCAAGATAATGTCCGGTTTCGCTGCATCAACAATTGTCTGAAGTTCAGGTTTCTTGTTCTTGATCGATTGACAATTCATAATCAGGATCCGAAGTGGGTGATTTAAAACAGACTTTTTGCCTGTTTTAGGTCTTTGATGCTGCACTCCAACAGGAGAAGAATGAGCTGTTGGTGTGCCTAAGTCAGTTGGGTTGGGATTTACAATGGCGATAAACGGCCCAATACGTTTTTTGCCCACCACCGGTACGTCCCGGCAAATAGTATTATTGAGCGATGACGTAGTGTTTGGATGTGTCTATATATCTGTCCTCTAAAAGTAGGTCATGCATGTGGTACAATTGTAATCCGCCTATTACCTGTGTCCGATTTAATTCGCGCGACAAATTGTATAGAAATTAATAGGGCATGTGAATCTAAGACATGATTGAAAAAATACTAGGCTAGATAGCGAAAATGTGATTGACAATTATGAAAATTCAATCTTTTATCTTAATTTTGATTATTATTTTATATTTTTTTTTTTCAAATAAAATTTAAACTGGTCAATTTTGAAATGAAAATAGGACCCTTCGTCTCGTGAACCTCTCATTTACTTCAATAGAAAATTAGCAAAAACTCACGAGGGTGTCTGTTTTTATACTGTAATAATTAAATTATAAAATACGTTGTTAAAAATGTGACTTTAAATTCTAGAAGAAAAATGATTTTTCTTTCCAACAGTATCAAATAATAGAAAATCAATTAAAAACAAAGCTGGTCATTTTCAGGTTGTTTTCTTGCCATTTTCAGTATTTTTAGCCGTCTCTCCTCATTGTATCTATTTATAGCTATCGGTTCTCATATTACGCGATTATCGGATTAAATCGGAAATTTCCGGGTTTTAGCTGGTTTAAGACGAATGTCAAAATGAGCTGCTGAAAACATTTTTGTTAATGACATTTAATGCTGAAATAAATGCTTCTGAGAACCACCTCATAGAGGCGGTCCAACATATGAAATACGAAGGTGTACCCCCGTTTATGTTTTTGTTTGTCAGTTTGTATCGGAGTTTAAAGGCCCAGTCAACACTATTTAGGTCATTTTAGCCGGAAAGTTGACCTATCAGGCTTATACGTAAGCGGTTAACCAGACCAGTGCACATTCTTTCGCCAGAAACTGACAACTGCCCTTCTTGAAGCAGCGGAAGAGAGAGAATGACCGTAGAAAAGATTTCTTGGTCAATCTCGACAAAAGAAAATTGCCGGCCCCGGTAAGTATCGAACCCATCATGAAAACACGCCTATATAATTTTGACCCACTCGAACCCCACTTTTATATAGTAAAACTTGGGTTTTCAGGGGTAAACCTTATTTTTCTTATTTCTGCTCTAAAATATAGATTGTGGATACTCGTTAGAACCGCCTCGATGGGGCGGTTCTAACGAGTATCCAAAATCTATATTTTGAGCAGAAATAAGAAAAATATCACAATTTTTCATCTTAAAATTTTCATTTTTTCGGCCATAAAGGTTACAATGTACAGTATTTGTATAGGCATATTTTCGTAATGCCGCGTCCTCCTGATCACCAGTCAGACGCGCATCCGACTAAGCTACCGAAGCCGGCAAAAGTGTAAACCCGTAGACCCAACTTTTCTCAATTTCTGTGTGTGTGTGAATTCGGGTTTAACGTCGCTTTCAACATTTTTTCAGTCATATCACGACCATGTCTGGTTGCGACAGGGAGCTTCAAGGCATTTATTCTTGATTATTGAGGACTATCATTCCATTACATAATATTATGTAGCCCTCAGTGCTCCTCTGTCTGCAACAGGTAAGGGGCCTTCTTGGGGAAAATCAATAATTGACTAACTATTAACTACAGTGTACCCTTTTGATTTTCCCTTTTAGTGCCTCAGTCAGGGGATTCAACAGGGGCTACTTATCACCCTGTTAAAGGCTGCCTTTGATCTGCTATAGACAGTATATCACAGGGGGCAATAAAACAATTATGAACACACGGTGTGTCCTACCATCTAAGAATAATACTGACTGAACTGGTTTTTAAGGTAACCGGGCGCTATAAGCACATAGGGGCTACCCCATCTAAGAATAATGCCTTTAATGCTCACTTTTATAGTGCTGCCTCACTGAAGTATCATGTCCCAGACACATTACATGATACCACACCCAGTCACATTATCCTGACACCGGGTCGACCAGTCCTAGCTCTACGCCGTAAATCTGAGTGCCAAGCGAGGAGCAGCTAGTATCATTTTAACGGCTTTGGTATGTCTCGGCCCGTGATCGAACCCGTGACCTCCCGTTCCCCGGAGCGGACACTCTACCAACTGAGCTATCGGGGCCGGTTTTCTCTATTTAAATTGAAGTTCAAAGGGGTACTCAATACACGGACTTGTTAACCTGGTGATTGTACCAATATACGCATTGGATTAGATTGGTTCCCTTGTCGTAAATGTCTCCGCTAGGTGGCTACAACATAACGTTATGTGCGTACCAAAGGGGAGGTAATAACGAAGGGGAACCAATCAACGCATTGGATAACACATGTAAATTCACGATCTCGTACTTAACCCATTTTGTATCAGATGGAATCTTCCACCTTATATATGGCAGGAGTCCATTTCAAAATTTAGGGGTGTCAGGTTGTGTTTTCTTCAAAAACTATTTGAAAATTGGCTATAAATTTTCCAAACAGTGTAGGCCCTGATCAGACGCCGCGTTCTGCGGCGTCTGATCTGGGCCTGCTCTGTTTGCCAGGGTACCCGTTTTGGGATTTCTGGTACAAAATGGGTTAAGGGGAATAGTTTACTATAGCTTACATGTTAATCAGTAATATTGTATGCGTTTTGAAGTAAGAGTCCACTGTGTGTGCATACACCGGTACGTGCGTGCTTGTATGTGTTTGTGTGTACCCCTGTGTGCATGTGTGTGCGTGTGTGAGCGCGTGTACATGTATACATGTATTTGTTCGTTGTGTTTGTTTACCGTGCAGTTTATTAACTAACGCAGGCTTCCATGACCTAGTGGGAAGAAAGCTGAATCTTTATATGGTTCAAGCCTGACTCGGGTCACATGTAAGACGCCATGTTCTGCAATCGGTGGTCAGGTGTTTCTGTTTGGTTGTTTCTCTCGGGTTTAAAGCCACCTCTGAATAACACTCCGCTCGAAATAAGTGAAATGATCTTAAAAGAGCTGTAAAAATAAACTATCTTCTGAAATATATAAATCATTTCAGCATTACAATAATCCCGCCCATCGGGGCTTGAAGAAATATATGGGCTGCACGATGGTTCTACGCAGAGCTGAAACCGACATGTACACGAGTACTGGTTAACCGCTTAGGGGATCTAAGCCTGCCCAGGCATGGCGGGTCGGGACCGCCCATGCTAATAAACCCAATTGGTTTCATTGGGCGGCAGGGCTTGAGATGTCATTTCATCTTAATGTTGGGTAAAAGTCCCACAAAACTGGAAAGAACGTCTCCAAAATGACCTTTAGAGGTTGACGGGGACGTTAAACCTCAACTCAGATCAAAAACTAAGGGGAATGGGAACACCTGGCGAATTTTCCGCTATTTTTCAAAGGGAGACCACTTTCGGAACTTAATGTTCGCTTTTCTATAAGCCTATAAGCCATGTCTCTCTGAAAAAAGGAAAGAATTTGCTTCTCAGGAGCAAATGCTTTCCTTTAAGAGTTGACCCCTATTGACACGGGGAGTTGGAACTATAACATGTAAACTGTTAGGATTAATTCCATTGAAAATGTCGTTATAACGAGGTTTGTTGTTATAGCGAATCGAGATGTCGATAAAAATAGGGCTTACTGTACATGTATATGAATCAATTTCTCTGTGGTTTGTGTTTTTTATGCAGGGTAAAGAAGACCGTTCATTAAGGGAGACAACTTTCGGGACTTCCTGTTCGCCCTGTGCCACTAACAAAGGGGTCTACTCTTAAAGGAAAGAATTTGCTCCTCAGGAGCAAATTCTTTCCTTTAAGATTTGACCCCTATTGACATGGGAGACAAAAATAAAGTGGAACTTCTCTATTAGATCACTTAAAATTAGGACTAAATTTGCTTTAAAGGCTTATTTTGAAGGGTACATTGAATATTTCTTTGTATTTTCTGCCTACAATATCCTCTGGTCAGGGACCACCTTTGGGACTGTTCAAAAGTGGTCCTTAAGACCACTTTTGAAGAGTCTCAATGGTGGTCTTAATATAGGAATTTTACTGTACTTTTGCAGGAGTTGCCTTCCCTGAAGGTGTTCCCATTCCATTCCCCTTAAATGCACTTGTGAACTTGATTAAACAAACAAAAAAAAAAAAAAATAAATAAATAAATAAAAATACAAATAAAAAAAAAAACTGACAAGCATAAATGGATTATCATGTTTAAAGACCCTACTTTTGTACAAATCAGCTTGTCGTTTCAGAATTCATCGTCAAGAGGTTCGTTCAAAAATGAAAGTGTTCAACTGCCTATTACTCCTGTCTGTCTGCGCTGTCATACTGATGCCGACAGAGGCTAGTTGGGGTAGTCGTGTATGGAGAGGGGTCACTCGATTTGTAAGAAAAGTAACATGTCCGGTGAGTTGAAATTTTCCGTAAAGAAAAAAAAACATTGGCTTAAGGCATTGCATATTGACCAAGGTGAACGGGATCATTGGGGATGTCAAATTGTATGTATCAATAGAACAAAATAAACACACGTTAAACGCCGTAATATACGTATATAGGGAAAACTTTTAAAAATCTTATCTGAAACCAGAACGTGCAGGTCTTTGATATTTGGTATCTAGTTTATAGTTTTGGGTCTTAAACATAGCTCCACCATGGGGCCAACTGGTTTTAAACAGGCTATTTCAAGACCGTTCCAATGAGGTTCTTCTGTCGTGATTTATTTTTGTTATGGCTTGTGTTTGAGGACGTGTATCGCTTATATTGTTTTGATTTGGATTGTCAATTGGCCATTTTGTGGGAAAGTAACAGTCCTTTTGGCCTTGCGCTAGTGATGTTTCCATTAGGGTCTAGTTGTTTCGTGTTTGTGTTTCCTTCCCTTGGTGTCTCTGATTGGAGCTGTGGTTTAATTGTATCGACTCCTGTTCTATTTGTATATTGGTAGAACGTTTGGGAATCTTCTTGTCTGAAATCAGAAGACCCAGGTCTTTGATATATGGTACGACTCTTTACCTGGTAGACCCCTACCAAGGTTGCCCAAATTATAACCTTGGCGCCGAAAATGGCTTCGCCCCGGTGCCCACTGGTTTTACATAGGCTAGTACAGAGAAAACCTTTAAACTCTTCTTGTCTGAAACCAAAAGGCCAAGGTCTTTGATGTTTGGTATGAAGCTTCATCTAGTGGACGTCTTCCAAGATTGTTCAATTTATAGCCTGGGGACAAAAATGGCCATGCCCCGTGACCAACTTACATAGGCTTATTTGGTACATACCGTTAAATATCTTCTGGTCTGAATCCAGAAGGCCAAAGTCTTTGATCACGGTTTGGTACGAATCTTCATCAAGTGAACCTCTACCAAGTTTCTATCAAATTTTAGCCCTGGGGCCAAAAATGGCGCCGCCCCAGGACCCACTGCTTTTACATAGGCTAATAAAGGGAAAACATTCAAACATTTTTTGTTTGAAAACAGAAAGCCCAGATATTTGATATTTTGTAGTGAGTTTCATCTATTGAACCTCTACCAAGATTGCTCGAATTATAGCCGTTTGTCCAAAAATGGCCCCACCAGGTGTTGGGGGTGGCATATTTTACAATAGAGATATATAGGGAACTCTTTTAAAATCTCCTTGATATTTGGTGTTTAGCTGTATCTAGTGGACCTCTTCCAAGAGTGTACAAAATATAGCCCTGGGGGCAAAAAAGGACCTGCCGAGGGGCCCCACATTTTCCAATGAGATATATAGGGAAAACCATAAGAATCTTCTTGTTTGTAGTTTCATCTAGTAGACATCTACTAAAGTGTTCCAAATTATTTATGTAAGACTTAAAAAATCTTTTCTGCAGACAGAAAGCCCTGGCATTTGATATTTGGCTTGTAGCGTCAAATAGTGGACCACTACCAAGATTTTTCAAGTCATTACGAAAACACGCCTATACAAATGTATTGTAACCTTTACTACCGAAAAAATGAAACATTTCTGCTGAAAAAAAAAATGTGATATTTTTCTTATTTCTACTCAAAATATAGATTTAGAGCAGACATAATAAAAATAAGGTTTACCCCTGTAAACCCCAGTTTTACTGCATAAAAGTGGGGTTCAGGGGGTCAAAATTATATAGGCGTGTTTTCTGATGAATCCCTCTGGGGTCAAAACTTTAATTTTATACAAACTCGTAAAGCAATCTAGAGTGCAAAACTTCAGTATTTAGTATCTCAGGTGAGAGATATAGGACCATCATGGTCCTCTTGTAATATAAATCTACCTGAAAACATTTGAACTCAACTGGAGATCGAGCCTGAAATCTGCTAGTCCCTCGTCTGACTTATCTAAGCCACGGCAATACTTGAAGCATGAAGACGATTTCGTATGAAAAAAAAAAAAAAAATACATTTCGTAGCGCAATACATCACGAAATCGCACCTGTATAATTTTGACTCCCTTGAACTCCACTTTTATATAGTAAAACTGGGGTTTATAAGGGTATACATTATTTTTCTTATTTCTGATCTAAAATGTAGATTGTGGGTACTCGTTAGAACCTCCTCATTCTAACGTTTATACATAATCTATTTTTGAGCAGAAATAAGAAAAAGATCACACTTTTTCATCTGTAAATTTTCGTGTTTTTTTTTTCGGCGGTAAAATTTACAATATATTTGTACAGGCGTGTTTTCGTTAAGGGACATCTTCACCGCCGTCATTACGAACCTGGATATATACTTTTTGTGTTTTAAACAGGACAGATCCAGATCAGAAGCTAGCTAAATAGAGAATACCAGGTTGGTGTCATTTGATATCACGTTTATTGAGCAAGGCTTTGAGAACGCTTGTAGATTCGTGAGGCTTGCCTCGAAACCGAGCCTGATAAACTTGATATCAAATGACAGTATTCTATGTATCAGTTTATCCCCTTGTACACTCTTAAATTAGCAATTTACGATCAGTTATTGCTTGTCCTCAGTGCGTCCCAGCATTCTGACGGTCGATATATTAAGTATCAGCTGACCATATTCTGCCTGTGATTTTTTTTTTCAAGCAATTTTTTATATTTTCCCATTAACAATATTTTTTTTTTTTTCATTTTTCTAGTAGTCCGGTTCATTCATAAAAGTGCAATGTCGCATTGACGTGATAAAGCTCACTTGTCCTGAGATAGCATATCTTTATCAGGTCAATGCGTTACAATGCAAAATATAAGGAGGGTAACTGATAAAAGACAAATAGTGGAACCCCAAGTCAACCCCAGTTTTTTCTCTCTATTTAAAGCGGGGTTCGGCTGGGGTGTTCATTAAACGTGTTACATATAACATGATGTCTATTTTAGATTACATATGGTGTGTTATGTCCCGCGGCAGTTACGTCTGTGTCTGCTGGAACTCTAGCAGCAGCTGGGTCAGCAGCGTGTGGTGTGAAAGCATCGTCTTGCAGGAAGAGGACGGTAAGTTTTGCATTACGAAAACACATCCGTGTGATATAGTACATATTTCAAACCTCAAAAAATGCAATTTTTCTGAAGAAAATTTGTGGTATTTCTTATTTATCCTCCAAACATAGGTTTTAGGTGCTCGTTAGAACCGCCTCATTGAGGCGGTTCTAACGAGTACCCACAACCTATGTCTTCGAGCAGAAATAAGGAAAATTATGTTTACCCCCTTAAACCCCAGTTTTCTCTATATAAAGTGAGGTTTATGGGGGTCTTTATATCACGGAGTTGTTCACGTGATGAAATGCATTTAACAACATTATACATGTGTTTGATAATGAAATATCCCACCTGATAAGTTTGTAGTGGTCCATTTCCAATAATACGGGTGGCAGGTTTGTCATTTTCACCAGTAAGTTTTGCAAAATGCATGCACTTTCAGCAAAAAGTGTATACCCAGATCAGATGCAGACCCTGGTCACACGTCGCATAATTGCCATTGTCCCGTTAAAATCACTTGTCGGTACGTGTGGGTCTATCATTTCCATTGCGCTCTGTATAAGTGCACACAACCTTTAACCTTTATCCCGCTGCATAAATTAATTTAGCCACACCCATTTACCTTTAAACCAATTAAATTACATGTACAGTAGAACTTCGATGGCTCGAACACCGATGGCTCGTACACCATGGATATGTCGAGCCAATTCTTGAGCCCCTAGCCAAATCCTCTACATAAGAAATAGTGGGGGATAATTAAGGAGATTTAAGTCTTTTATCTTGCAAATGTATGCTGTGTGTACTCATTAGAATCGCCTCGATGAGGCGATTCTAATGAGTACACACAGCATGCATTTTCATTATAGAACACCGAAAAGATGTCTAAAAGTATCTCGTTATGCCTCCTGACAGTAACTGCAGTGGCTCGAACTACCCCTGTCTCGAACATATTTTCGAGGTCCCAAAGGGGTTCGAGCCATCGAAGTTCGACTGTATATGATGTAATTTACTCATTCAAATTCGCAAACTAAATGACAAGCAGTGAATATCCTTATCAGATGGCTTCACAAGCCATCTGATAAGGAGCTACACTTTTTGCAATGGTAAGGGTTGCCGTGAACAGCAGGTTAAGGTCTAATATGCAATGAACGACCAACGTAGTTGTTAAAGCTGTGTTGTTTTCCAAGAATTCCATCTTTGGATCGATTAACAAACAATTTAGCAAAAATATTAGAATTTATTAGGTCTTTGATTCTGTTATAGCTTGGTGAGGATGATGAATACCTAAGATCAGTAGGCATGGTAAAGGTGAAGTTTGATCCTGACTTCAATGATTATGACCACGATATGGACGGATATATTGAATTCGAAGAATTCGTTGAGACCATCGCTTCTGTGATACCTATTGATGTCGCAGAACTTAGCGCTCCTTTCTACGATGCAGATATAAATAGTATGTTTGGGTGTTGCATATTTTTTATACGTTTTGCTTTGTTAAAATGTGAGGTTTAATATCTTCGTCAACACTAATTAGGTCATTTTGGAGCCGGTGCTTCCATTTTTGTGGGACGTTTACTCTACATTGACAGTAAATGACATATCAATCCCTGTCGCTCACTGAAATCAACACGGAGGGTCCGACTCGCAACAATTTGCCTAGGCAGGCGATTTACAAGTATTCGTGTGCGGTCGGTTTCAACCCTGCGTGGAAACATCATGCAGCCCGAACTATTTTTATGCCAAGGCCCGATGGTCGTGGGCGAGTTTTGTGTATATAGTTCCCATATTACATTTCTGGCGAAAGAATGTGCACTGTACTGGTTGACCGCTTATGTATAATCCATCCTCGATGAGGCGGTTCTAACGAGTACCCACAATCTATATTTTGAGCAGAAGTAAGAAAAATATCAAACTTTTTCATCTTAAAACTCTCGTTTTTCAGTGGTAAAAGTTTCAATGTATTTGTATAGGCGTGTTTTCGTAATGTAGCTACGCCACTACAGAATGTTAGTATTTGTTTGTTTGCTTGATTTGAGTTTTAACGTCCCTGGCAACACTGTTTAGGTTATTTTGGGGACGTTGATTCCAATTTTGAGGGACTTTTACCCGACAGTGAGATGAAATGAATCTCTCAAGCCCCTGTGGCCCAATGAAATCAATAGAGTTTATAAGCATGGAAGGTCCCACTCGCACCGCTTTGCCTGGTCAGGCTTAGATTCTCTGAGTGGTTCATTAGTACTCGCGCGCGGACGGTTTCAACTCTGCGTGGAAGCACCATGCAGCCCAGCTCTATTCAAGCCCCGATGGGCGGGGGCCGTGGGTATTTGTAGAAATCACCAGTCTATGACTGGCGTACAAAAGGGACAAGGTCACTTAAGTCGACTTCGAAATTCACATTTCCCCCCAAAACAGGAATTTCACTACATAGGCGTGTCCTTTTGTTTTGACTTATCTATGTGCCCAATTTGTTTGTAACGCGTCTTTTTCTTGCATATTTCTTCTTGGCTATGAATATTCTGTCACTTCTAATATCCGCTGACTAAACTCTTTTGTGTTTCCAGAGGACGGTGCGCTGAGTGAAGAAGAATTTGACGTTGCTCCGTGGGAATTCGAAGTGAGTAATCGCATCATAAAGTTCACACCCTGTGGGCACATAATGATGAAATAACGTAGGTTGTGGGAACGCGTTATAACTATTACATGTTTACTTCAGTAAAAGTAGCCATTTTGGAGATATGGAACAATGCACTATATCGCACGGGTGTGTGTTCTTAATGATTAAAAAACTGTTGAACCTTTCATTAAAATAGTGTTACATTTCTGCAAGCAATACATTCAACTGTTGCTTTTTAAAATAAAATAATACACATTTATTAAAATAGGAGTTATATGCAGCATTGAAACTGTATCCTGCAAAAACATTAAGGCTCAGCCATGCTTCGCCACGACAGCATTTTGCTAATAAATAAAACCCCTTACCATCACGAAAACACGCCTATATAATTTTGACCCCTTCGAACCCCACTTTTATACAGTGAAACTTGGGTTTACAGGGGTAAACCTTATTTTTCTTATTTCTGCTCTAAAATATAGATTGTGGGTACTCGTTAGATGAGGCGGTTCTAACGAGTACACACAATCTATATTTTGCGCTAAAATAAGAAACGTATCATAATTTTTCATATTAAAATTTTCATTTTTTCGGCGATAAAGGCTACAATGTATTTGTATAGGCATGTTTTCGTAATACACTCTAGTGACTAGTCCGTGTATACTGAGTCTGTGACGTTAGTGAATGGATTGGTAGCGATGAGTAGATGACCTGATTATTAACTTTTAACTGAATTCTAAAAACACTTCTAGAGTTATGACCCTTTGTAACTTTGGGATTTTTTTCGATGTACGCTTTGTGATGCGTAGCATAAGTTTAGAACCATATGTGCTAGGGTTTTAGAATTTCATATATGGATTCCTAATAATAATAAAAATAAAGCTGACACGTATTTTTTCTCATCCAGATAATGCCCATTACGAGATTCATGGCTTTGTGATGCATAGCATTACTTTAGAATTATCAGGTCTGAGAGTTTAGCTATTTCTAAAGACTGTCCATAAAAATAAAGACAGTCTTTAAATTTATGGACTCACGTGTCTCTATAAAGCAATGCAAATCGTAAGTAATTTCAAAAATTCGAAAATCGCAGATTATGTATTATATAAACTTCTTCGTTACATGATGAATTGCATGCAAAGAAAGATTTTTCTCAAATCCGTTGTCTAATTTGCGAGTATTTGTATAAAACGGCAACGGAAGATATTCTTGTTTAGGTTTTCTCCCTTCATATACTTTACAACAAGTGTGCCACGCTTTAGGTGACATATTTCATTGTTTATGGTGTAAGGGAGAAAACTTGAACTACACAGAATCAATTATTTAGTTTCTTGAATTATTAATCAATAAGACAACGGATCATACTCAGTTTTCAGCTACATGCAGATTATTATGTTATAAAGAAGGTTGCATAACGCATGTACTGCGATTTTCGAATTTCTGAAAATTTGTACAATTTACATTTCTTGCTACAGACACGTGAGTCCATAAATTTAAAGACTGTCTTTATTTTTATGGACAGTCTTTAGAAATAGCTAAACTCTCAGACCCGATTATTTATGGTAGGGCTTTTGAAATTTAATATATGGAATTATGAAACAAAAGTTGACACATTTTTTTTTCTCAACCGGATTGTGCCCCTTTCCTGAGTTATTGCCCTTTAAAATGTTTTGGATAAACTCTTGTCAGCAGAATATCTAAAACTATTTAACCACCTCATTGAGACGGTTCTAACGGGCACCTACAATCTATGTTGAAAGCAGAAATAATAAAGATGTTATCATTTTTACATAATATTTATCATTTTCTGACACCATGTTGGACGCCATTATTTCTTACGGACATGTTTTCTGATGTGTACATTGCATGCTATATGATACAGAGTTTAACTTGAGAAGTGTGTATGCTAGCATTTCGAAACTTCATATGTGGATTTCTCATGAAAGAAATAGTTGATATATATGTTTACGTCTCCGAAGGAGAGCATCTAGTTTTTGCACTGCCCGTTTGTTTGTGCGTCTATGCGTTTGTAAGTCCGCACCTTTTTGTGATGCGAACTTCTTCCACATTTCTTCAACGATTGCGCTGAAACTTCGCACACGCATTCCTTGTGAGGTGGAGGGATGCCTAACACAATTTTCACGCTGGTCCTATCGTTTTCGAAGGAGTTACGGCCCTCTATTTTCTAAAAAATGTACAAAAAACCTTGTGACGCGAACTACTTCAACATTTCCCCACTGATTCAGCTGAATCTTTGCACATGCATTCCTTGTGAGTTGAAGGGGTGCCTAACACAATTTTCACGTTGATCCTGTCATCTGTGACGGAGTTACGGCCCTTGATTTTCTTGAAAAAAAAAAGCGTTCGAAAACCTTGTGACGAGAACTTCTTCCACATTTCTTCACTGTTTGAGCTGAAACTTTGCACATGCATTCCTTGTGATGTAAAGGGGTGCCTAATACAATTTCCACGTTGATCCTATTTTCTGCGAAGGAGTTACGGCCCTTTATTTTCTGAAAAAAAAAACAAAAACAAAAAAAAAAAAACAAACAAAAAAAAAAAAAAAAAAAAAAACACACACAAAAAAATCTTGTGACGCGAACTACTTCCACATTCCTCAACAATTTTGTTAAATTTTTGCATATGCATTTGCAATGATATGTAGATGTGCCTACATGTAACACAAATTCATTCTGCTCGGATGAAGCGTTTTGGATTTTCTCAAAACTGCGTAAAAAATCTTGTGACGCAAACTACCTCCACATTTCGATTAAGCTGAAACTTTGCACATGCATTCCTTGAGAGGTGAAGGGGTGCCTGACACAATTTTCAAGTTGATTCTTTCACCTGCGAGAAGTTATGGCCCTTGATTTTCTGAAAAACGCGTTCAAAAACCTTGTGCCGCGAACTACTTCCACATTTCTTCACCGTTTGAGCTGAAACTTTGCTTTCCTTGTGAGGTAAAGGGGTGTCTAATACAATTTTCACGTTGATCCTATCATCTGCGAAGGATTTCGGCCCTTTATTTTCTAAAAAAAAACGCGTTCTTAAACCTTGTTACACGAACTACTTCCACATTTCTTCAACAGCCTTGTTAATATTTTTTATGCCCCCGTAGGAGGGCATATAGTTTTTGCATTGTCCGTTTGTTTGTTGGTTTGTGGGTTAGTGTGCACTTTTTTCCTCAGATTGGCTCCTATGGGGGCATTGTTCACTTATAGTGGCAGCTCTTGTTTCACATCCGGATTTTGCCCCTTTTCTGGCTTATAACTGTCCTTTGAAAAAAAATGGATAGAATCTTGTCAGTGAAATATCTCAAAACTATTGAAGCTGTAGCCGTTAATGAATGGGTTAGTTGTGATTAGAAGATAATCTTATTAACTTTTGAATAAATTCTGAAACAAATGGATGAAATATTGTTCTTCAGCTATGACACTTTGAAAATGTTGGTATTTGTGGGCAAACATATTATTGGGCGCGTAGCGTTTTACAAACGTCATACCAAACATGGAATGTCGCGTGCTATAAAATACGTTTACATTGCAGTAGGCATGTAATACAATGCAAAGTAAGGGACGTTATACGATATATTGATGCATACTTTGAAAATACATCGAAAGGGAGATACATATTTTTCATAACTTTGCAAAACAGCGAAATGTTCATCACGGGAACTAGTCCGTGAAATGAACACCCCCTTAAACCTCACTTTATATAGTGGAAACTGGGATTTACGGGGGTATTCATTATTTTTCTTGTTTCTGCTCCAGGACATAGGTTGTGGGTACTCGTTAGAACCGCAACCTCTGTTTGAAGTAAAAATAACGAAAATATCACAGATTTTCACCAGAGTAGTAGTCATTTTGGATATGTGAAATCATGCACTTTGTCGCACGGGTGCGTTATCGTAATGTCTAATCCTTAGGATGAACAAGATTCAAGGGATTCTTTTTTCTCTTTCTCTTATTATTTCCATATGAATTTATGGGTTGCTGATTGCTAACGGACACATGTATTTTTTGGCAACGTACGGCGAATGGAGGAACAAGTTTAAGACGTTTATGTCTATATCTTAGTCGGACTTCTTGTACGATAACTCACCCGTCCGGCATTTTTCATATTTCCAAATGGCTACTTTTCTGATGAAATTCTGACATTTTTCATACTGCAAACTTAGGTTGTGTGTGCTTATTGGAACTGCCTCAACCGATGTCTTTAAGAAGAAATAATAACAAAATAATGTATAGCTCTGTTAACCCAAGTTTTCTCTATATGAGCCCCGCCAAGCGAATTTGTCTTCAAGCATTCCGCCAGAACAAATTTTAACTGCGCATGCCCAGCCATTCAGAGGGGCCAGGGATATATGACTTTCTGTCTGAAGGTTCCTCTTGATTCACTGCTTGTATGAGCGAGAAGCGAAGGTTCTGGCGAGACTGCGCGGATGCGCAGGCTCGCCTGAACCTTCGCTGCTCGCATAGGCGATAAGTACCAAAATCGCATGACGGGGCCCAATTATAAAGAGTGGTTAAATGTTAGGGGGGATGTTCATTACACGGACGTGTTCACGTGACGAATTTCTCAGGACTGCATGACATGACAAAGCCTTGCCATACTTGTCATCCATTATAGCGCGCATTGAAGTCAATGAGCTGTGTGGGAAAGCAGGTTGGTCTCGTGAACCTCTTTTCCCTTGGCACCCCCATTTTGGAATTAGCCCTTTAACTGCACAGTCAAATGCTGATAACGGTCTCTGGTCGGGCCTATCGAAGTCAAACTGTTGTTTTTCTTTTGCTCCATCATTTCAGTGGTTTCTTGCTGTTGAATTCTCACCGTTATTTCATCTCTGATGCTGTTGTATTTTTTTTTCTGAGATGTAGCCCTGATGAGTTAGGAGCCTTGATGCGGACTGAACAAAGAATCTGTCTAAATCGCGACGGAAGTGAGGGCGGGGATTCCGGCTGCGCAAAATCGATCCGAGTCCCCAAGTGGAATTCGTTTCACTGAATGTTCCAAGGCGGCTATTCTGTTGCGGTTTATTTTGTTATGGTTTGTCTTTAAGTGTGTGTTACGCTTAAATAAATAATTTTGTTTTTGCTGGCCAGTTGACCATTTTGTGGGAAAGTAACTGTCCTTGTGGCCTTCCGCTATTGATGTTTCCATTAGGTTCTGGTAATTTCGTGTTTGTATTTCATTCCCTTTGGTGTCACTGCTTGAAGCTGTGGGATATTTTTTATTGATCTCTGATCATTGCATTCACTTCTATTTATTTAGACAAACAAAATGCGCTGGTGTGAATATGGAGGGAAAGTATACAAGACAGAAAAAGCACAGTGGCTCCAATATCAATTATGAGGATGGTCATCTCTTAAAAGAAAGGGATTTCTCCGGAAAAGGATTTGCTCTGTCAGAGCAAATCATTTTCCGTATGAAACCCTTTCCTTAACCAGTATAATTTTCCAAAGTGCTTCAGATTACGGGTGCTTCAGTCTTCAGAACGAAGCAAATCGGAACTTCCTAGTAATTATGGCGGTAAAATATGACAGGCGTGTTTATGTACCTTTATTTGTTTTGCCAAATGTGTCGCCTGATTACACTCTTCTGGAGTCCATATCTGTTGATCTGAACATTGATTTTTGTCATTTGTCTATGGATTAATGATTTAGGATTTACGCTTTGGTACTACGACCTAAACTATTACTCGCCAGCACAATATTAACCGTAGCTAGATATTTATTCACGATCGAAATTGTTTTTGTCTGTGTAGTGTAGTTTTATGTTTTGTCTTTCCAGACGGGTGACGATGATGACGAGTCCCCATGAAATCTCAAGTGCCTATGCCAAGACAGACGCCAGTGTTTCTATTCAAAAGAAGCAATAACATTACTTCTTATATTGCATGAGAAATTTCTATAGTATATAATAAGTGGGAGGAAATGTATGGGAATAACTGCTGAATGCCGCTCTAACCTCACAGCTAGAACAATAATAAGTCAAAGTGTCTTATGGAAGTTTTACGATTGTTTTAGATACATCTCCAAGAATTTTTGAACAATTGAACATTGTATACGTTATTAAGCAAACGCCCTAAAATAATTCAATACATATGAATGGGTAAGCGAATTCCATTCTTATCGTTGCTGCGTCAATAGCGTCTCTCCTGTGCCTACAACTAGTATTTTAAATGAAAATATTTGATATTTTTCTTGAACAAATAAAGACTGAGTTTACTCTTTAGAACAGCCTCAATTAGGCAGTTCTAAGTTGTACCCACAATCAATATTTTAGCAAAAAACACACTGAATACCACTGTATAACCCATTGTATATCCCGGGTGTCTCTATATAATTTTAGCTTAAAGTATTTTTATAACTCGGACGGACTAACCTGAAAAAAAATCTTTGTTCAGTGGCTGTCTAACTTTGGCAAATTGGTAATTCTGAACCATTTTCAAAGTAGGCACCCCCTAAAAATTTTCACCCATATGATAATGTTCCCACCAACTATTGTTTTAAAACTAATAAACTATTGTCTAGAAACAAATAAAACTTAACGTGTGACTCCCAGAATCTTATGTATTTATGTTTCGTTTCTGTTTAATTCCAATAAACTGCCTTAAACTTCATTTGGGCCCCGTCAAGCGGTTTTGGTACTTATCGCCTATGCGAGCAGCGAAGGTTCAGGCGAGCCTGCGCATCCGCGCAGTCTCGCCAGAACCTTCGCTGCTCGCTCATACAAGCAGTAAATCAAGAGGAACCTTCAGACAGAAAGCCATATCCCTGGCCCCTCTGAATGACTGGGCATGCGCAGTTAAAATTTGTCATGACGGAATGCTCGAAGACACAAATTCGCTTGGTGGGGCTCATTTAATTTTGGTAGATTATCTCCTTGTGTTTCTGGCTTAACTGGCATAATAAAATACTACAGAATTCTAGTACACCTGCCCATGTAACGCCACGTCTGAATGAATAAAATTTGCGGAAGTATATTCTGCAATATACAGTCGGAAACCAGACGTCAATAGGTAACGTCGCTTTACAATGGCAGGCATTTGGTTACCTCAGAAGCTCTTCCACTTTAAGACTATTGTTTTGTGCAGACTAGTACAATTTTGACAAAACACCCGAAGTGCATTGAAATTGGAATAGCTGCATTGATAATTGACATTTTTTGGAGGTACATCGTTAGTTTTAAGATTGCAATTCCGTTGACTCGTCGCCATACAATAAAAATTCTAACCATTTATCCTACGGTATGCCTAAAAAATGGCACATTTAAATAGCATCACGTGAACAAGTCCGTGAAATGAAAGCCCCCTTAAACCCCCACTTTATATGGATAAAACTGTGGTTTACGGGGGGGGGGGTATAAATTAAGTTTTTTATTTCTGCTCCGAGACATAGGTTGTGGAAAAACAACATATTTAACTTCACTACAGCTGGTGTGTGGGAATGTGTGGCGGCGGTAAAACGTCTCCCTGCCCTACATCATAGTGTAGATTATATTTTCTTGTCCTTTGGGATCATTGATTTCATTGTGGAATTTTTAAAATATCTGAGGGTCACTGATGAGGCCCAATTGGCCGAAACTAGCTAGTCTGGCCCAAAAACATATACACTCCATATTTTTCAGTTCTGTGATGTATTCCTTGCTTCCAAAGGATAACCATTTTATAGAACATATTTAACGTCACTACAACTGGTGTGTGGGGATGTGTGGCGGCGGTAAAACGTCTCCCTGCCCTACATCATAGTATAGATTATATTTTCTTGTCCTTTGGGATCATTGATTCCATTGTGGAATTTTGAAAATATCTGAGAGTCACTGATGAGGCCTAATTGGCCGAAACTAGCTAGTCTGGCCCAGAAAACATATACACTCCATATTTTTCAGATCTGTGGTGTATTCCTTGCTTCCAAAGGATAACACTTTTATAGAAAATATTAGAACCGTCTCAATGAGGCGGTTCTAAAGACTACCCACAGCCTAGATTTGCAGTATAAATAAGAAAATATCACGGATTTTCACCAGAAAAGTGGCTATTTTGGAGATAAGAAAAATGCACTATGTCACACGGGTGTGTTATCGAAATGGTAACATTTATAGCTTTAGTTTACATCCCAGACGGAGAAATATATGCTAATACAAATGGTAAAGGAACCACTTTCCAACAATGCGTACTTATTTCTCCCATTCTTATATACTGTGAGCAACTATTTCAATTTTGGTTAATTATATACTGTGAGCAACTATTTCAATTTTGGTTAATTATATACTGTGAGCAACTATTTCAATTTTGGTTAATACAGACTATATCTCTTTGACCAACTTGTCTCTCGAATGTGAACGTAATGGCATTTTGTATTAACCTATTAACCGTTTAGCGTTTTATTTCCTATACATTACATAGTGTCCAGCTCCGCGGGGCTTGCTAAAAAGGTTGGGCTGCCTTGTGCTTCCGAGTAGAGCTGAAACCATCCATACTCGAGAACTGGTAAATCGTTAAGACGGTCTTAATCCGCTCAACAAAAGTGGTAAGGGTCAGACCCTCTTTGCAGATTATATTTAACACAATCAAAATAGTACCTCACATTATATTTTAAGAGAAATGCGTGTGTATAACCGTACGAAATATTTTTGTTTATTTTACTCAGACAAACACAGCTAATGAAATGAAGGCTGAGCGAAATGATGAAGCACAGACGAGTAAATACTTGACTGTGGTAGGATTCGAACCCGGGTCGCAAGGGTGAAAATCCAGTAATCCACAGAGGCTACTCCCTGACGTAGCTGTCAGAGATTGATTAAAAATCTAAAAAGGTATGCATAATCTACAAAGTTTGTGGGAAAGTAATAATTGTATCGATTCCTGATCATTGCCTCCATTTCTATTTTAGACAAGTTACGGTTAAGGTCCTTGGCTCTCTTTTAAGGAGTTCGATTGAGAAATAATCGCTCCTGAACGAATCCTTTGTGTGCGTGTGTGTGTGTGTGTGTGTGTGTGTGTGTATGTGTGTGTTCAAAGTTTTCTTAGTTGGCAATCATTGCCTGAACGGTACTGTAAATTCCTTGCTGCCGTATTCGCGTTTGTTTTTCGAATTTACGATTTTTTTGTAAACGAAATATCCATAAACAACAGATCTCGATAGTCTGCGCTGCGGAACTTTATTACCCTGGTCAGCAGAAAGATAACAGGTAATGGCCAAAAGTGGCAGACTCAGTATTCGAAGATAAAGATACTTTGATATAATGAATGTTTACACATAAAAATAGAAGTGAATGCAATGCTCAGGAATCGGTACAATCAACCCACTGCTCCTACCGGAGACACCAAAGGGAAAGAAACACAAATCTTAGAAACAACTACACCCTAATGGAACCATAAATAGCGCAAAGCCAAAAGGACAGTTACTTTCGCACACAAATGGTCAATTGTCTAAACACAAAAACGTGTAAGCAATACACAGACTCAAAGACAAACCATAATAAAATAAGCCTTGAGAGAAATTTGCATATTATTGTTTGACTTAAATATATGCCGCTATTTTCCATTTATTGGAGATATACATTTCTGCGTTTATTAGAATATTTAAGACTTGCTAAACAAGTAAGTGTCATCGGACATGTGCACTGAGGGAGGTGGGGGTATCAGTTCAATACCCCTCATTAAAATAGCACGATAAAAAGTCATTTTTTACATCTCCAAAATGGTTACTTTCATGAATAATTCTGTAACTCTGAACATTGGCTGCGGCTGCTCCTTAGAACCGCCTCATTGAGCTGTTTGTAACGAGTTACCACAACCTATGTCTTGATTGTGTTTGTTTGTTTTGGAGTTAAACGTCCCAGTCAAAACTATTTATGCCATTGTTTGAGCCGGTAAGTTTGCCTATCCACACATTTCTTTGGTCTGGGCTGACTTATACCTAAGCGGTTAGCCAGTACAGTGTCCATTCTTTCGCCAGAAACTGTCAACGGTCCTTCTTGAATCAGCGGAAGGAAAAGATTTCATGATCAGTCTCCACGAAAGAATGCCAACCTACGTCTTGAACAAGAAAAGAACAGTACTGTATATCCCATAAATCACAGTTTTCTCTGTATAAAATGGGGTATACGGGATATTTATTTCACGGATTAGTTTACGTAATGGATGGGCACGTACAGCCCGAGGAATCAACGTGCTGAGCTGAACCGAGGCTATGCAGAGATTACGCTGAGTGCGGTAATCCCGAGCGATGGAAACGCCCATCTAGAACATTACAACATATTAGATTCTTTTCCTTGCACAACCTCACCAAAAATCTTCATTTAACTTTATTTAACGTTTTATTTTTCGCGTATTAAACGTATGTAGTTTGCCTGGATAAGAGCACCACTTATTTCCCAGGCCAAACATACGGATTTCCTTTTCTGTTGTGCTAGAATATCAGTTGTATTCATAAGAAGTTTGTTTTGTCTCAAGAAGACATTGCCGCCAACAGTGACGTTGTTGGACAGTTCCACTATGTAAACAATCTTCAGCAAGAGCTTAGTGATTCTAAAGGCCTATGAACTGCAGCTTTTGGATGTTTAGAGGGCTGTAGTTGGTGACCACATTTTTCTTTCAGCCACCAAATTTGCTAATGTGTTACAGAAGGCCAAAACAAGCTTCCTACGTTATATTGATTACCTAAACCTAATTAAAGAACATACAAAATAGAAGTGAAGTCAATGATCAGGAATCGATACAATTAACCCATAGCTCCCATCAGAGACACCAGACGAAAAAAAAGCACAAACGTGAAACAACTAGACCCTAATGGGAACATCAATAGCAAACAGCCAAAAGGACAGTTACTTTCCAACAAATTGGTCAATTGGCTATCCAAAACAAAATAATAAAAGCGATACACACACTAAAAGAAACAAACATAACAAAAATAAACCGCGACAAAAGAACTGCATTGGAACAGTCAGTGAAACGCCGATGGGTCAGGCCTCAGGTTCCATAACGGTCCCAGCGTGTTAAGTTAGTTGGTACATTGTACATGGTGCTCTTTTACTGATTGGGCCCATCGGAGTCTAACTGTTGGTTTTCGTTCGCTCCAGCAATTCATTGGTTTCTTGCTTTCGAGTCATCATTGTTGTTTCATATCTGTGGATGTTTGCTTTTTTTGTATTTTTAGAGTGTTTGCACTGATTAGTTAGGAAAAATAGGAGTCTCATGCGGACTGAGAAAATTATTTGTCGATTTAGGCCAAGGATTGCGTCCGAGTAAACGCGATCTATCACACTTCAGTGTTTTTTTCACTTACCTTTCCAAGAAGGTTCTTCTGTCCAGGTATATTTTTGTCATGGGTTGTCTTTCAGTGGGTGTAACGCAATATCTTTTTTGTTTGGATAGCCAAATGGCCATTTTGTGGGAAAGTAACTGTTGTTTTTTCTTTCAGTTATTGTTGTTTCCATTAGGGTCTAGTTATTTCATGTTTGTGTTTCTTAACCTTTGGTGTCTCCCATCAAATATGTGGCTTAATTGTGTTGATTCCGGATTGTTGCCTTCACGTCCATTTTATTTAATACTACTGATTTTGATCATCTCGTGAAAAAATCATGTAGACTAAGACGTCAGAATGTAATGAACATCCAGGTATTCAGTAGTTGCTTTTCTAATTTCTGATTTAAAGCATACATTGTTGGTACTCGTTAGAACCGCTTCAATAAGGCGGCTATAATGAACATGTATAACTGTTGGTTGCAGTAAAATAAAGAAAAATATATCCATCTAAAAAAATGACCTTTTGTAGGATGTAAGAACATGGGCATCGAACATATTTGTGTTATTGCAAATGCAAACATTTGTTTGTCTGTCTGTATGTTATAAGTTTGTGTAATGCCCATAATATAGATAGATGCTCAGTGAAGTTCACAAGAAGAATCGACAGAGTGACTCTCGCATGCGTTTTCATAAGCGAACAAAATAGCCATACAGCACTTGGCTTTGTTTTAATTTACAAATCAATTTACATAACCGGGGGACTTGGTTTACACTCAATCTGATTGAAACCCGATCTAAGCTGAACTATGTACGCCTAGATCTGACAACGACCCATGAAAGGTCACCTTCCATGACCTTGGAATTTCCGTTTTATTCTATTTTAAACGAACCAATCGGTGCACCTTTTACGAAACATTCTCGGTGAGCAGGACAAAATGGCGGTGGAAGCTTTATATCGAAAATCCATCAGAAAAAGATTTAGATTGTCTTGCCATTCTTTCAACAGTTACAGGAAATCATTATCTTATCAACTATATATTGCTTTGAACGGAGCATTAGACCCAGATAATTGCCACAAAATGCACCGTAAGGCGTTCATCGGATCGGGACGTTACTAGTGTAGCCCCCCCCCCACCTCCCCCCATCACCTGTGCAGGGAGAACCATCTCTTGTAAAGGTTAAAGCGCCCTATCTTACATGATTACTGTGTAGGCTTTCATCCTGCAAACCTGGAGTGTATACAATGTACAATAGTTACAGGTTAGTTGCTGCAGTATAAATAGATAGATACACATGGGAGCAATGGTCACATTTGACCGATTACAGTATCAGAAGCCTAGAATTTGTGACTGACCTGTTTCGGTGACTGTAAGTTCCCTCGCATTATTTTTTAAATAAAGAGTTACATGACGTCATCACAGCAGGTCATTTCGAGAAAAATTAAAGTCCTGTCACTTCTGTCAACAATATTGAAAAATTCAATGACACCAGAACTGAATCCATTTAAATTTCCTTGAATCATTTATTGTTTTTCCTAATGCCTCGGTTTAAAGACTCAACCAAAAGTCTGGAGAATCCCGGGCTGTATAACACAATGGCATATGCAAACAAAAAATAGAGTAGAACCCTCTTCAGAGGTCCTCATTCGGAAAAAAAAAAGTAAAAAGATAAACAAAAGGTCATGAAAGTTGTCTCCTTGTTAAATGATGACATTCATTATTGGTTTCCAGTGGGATTTTTAATTTGTAAATTTGATCAGCCTTAACCCAATTTTGTACTGAATGGAATCTTCCTCTTAATATAAAGCAGGAGGCCATTTCAAAATTTAGGGGAGTCAGATTGTGCTTTCTTAAAAATCTTTTAGGAAACTGGCTGAACATTTTGCAAACAGTGTAGGCCCCGGCATCAGGGCCTGCACTGTTTGCCAATTACCTGTTTTGGGGTACCTAGTACTAAATGGGTTAAGGCAGTCAAGTATCTTTTGTTCACAGTAGTGACTGCTCAAAATACATAATTCAAAAGTGACTTCATTTAAAATACATACAAGTACATGTAGTAAAATATCTTGCTCGGTCTTCCACCTCCCCATCATGAGCAGGGGACAATGGAAGGTATATATTCGGCTAATGTAAGTTGTAGAAAATCATTCAGTTTTGCATTGCTGCATTTTATTGAAAAAGGCATTGTGTGATATTTTGTATGTATTCATTTACAATTTCATAATGGTGGATTATCCCCAAGAACAGGTAGAGTATTTTTTCCAGTTTTGCAAGAGTAATAATACTTGGGAGTTATTATCCTATCAAGAGCAAATCTGTTTTCATTATTGCAATCCATGGAGGCCAGTTGTTGATCTGATCTTGCTTATTTGATTGATGGCAAGTTTTTTTTTCCATATTACAAACCCTTATGTGAGATAATGCTATCCACTGTGTCTACAAGAATGACAATTTTCTGTAATTGGGATAATTGTATATATGCTTCAAACATTGTACTACCAGAATTTAGCCTTATACATAGTGTAGGATAATGCTAATTATTCAGCAGTCCTTTAGATTTAGTCTTTCCATTTTAATTCCATCACTGGAACATTAAGTACTGTTAATCCTGAATGCACCAAAATGAAGCGTCTATATCATAAAAGGGGAGAAAAAAACCTGACCACCCCAAATTGTGGTGTGAAATTGGAAAATGGCAATATTTGCCTATATACTGCATTATAATTCGAAAAGCCTAAAGGTATCCTAGAAGGACAGACAGACAGACAAAACTTTATTCTCTTCAGTCATTTACATGACATATAAGGAATGACATATTAATACAGATATTTATACTAGTAGGTTTTTAATTGCTTGATTCATCAGTCTGTTTATGAAGCCGATAATGAAGGAGACCTTAAAAGTCAAAGAAACAGTATTTTCATTTCATGGCAAGATCTATCAGAATTTTGAGTGAAGGCAAACAACACAGATTTTATGAAAATATCTAATATTCACCCTATGCTGTAGCATAGTTCTGATTTCTTGCTTAGCCCTTAAAATCTAGTCTTATCAATTAATTTTATTATTTTATTACAATCATAATGGGCAGTTGCCTACTGCTGATGTTGAAGGCATCAAAAACATTCTTCTATATTATAGAGTGACACAACAAATATTGACAACCCCTTAAAATCATGCCTTTACCACATATTCAAATAACCTTGGCATTCAAAACGGTTTGCTTCCGGCAGGTTCTTTTTTATTTGATAAATCAGCTTATTGCCAAAGGTGCCTAAAGAAACTGGGTGAACTAGCATTTCTGCCCATGGGACAGTTTCTCAGAATTTTAAGTAAGCCAAAGCAATGGTTTTATGAAAATGTAAGAATTTAGCCATATACATGGTGTAGCTTAATGCTGGTTTCTTGCTACACTTTTAGATTTGGACTTTCAATTGCAGTTCAATTATGGAACAACTGCCTTCTGTTAATGCTGAAGACAACAAAGCCATGCTTTTACATTACAGAAGGGCAGAATAATTTTTTGATCAAAGTAGAAGTAAAACAAAGATCAGGAATTGATACAATTAACTTACTCCATCCATAAAAGACACCGAAGGGAAAGAAATACAAACATTAAGCGACCAGACCACAATGGAAACCCAAACAAAGGAAGGCCACACGGACAGCCACTTTCCCACAAAACGGCCATATGGCCATCCAAAACCAAAAGACACAAGCGACACACACAGCAAGCAACAAACAACAACATAAATAAATCACCACAGAAGAGCCGCCTTGGAACGGTCAGTGGACGATTTCCACTGTGGGGCTTAAATCGATTTTACGTGGCCACAATCCTCGCCCTTACTTCCGTCGCGATTTAAACAAATAATTTGTTCAGTCCGCATGAAGGCCTCCTAACTCATCAGTGCAACATCTCCGTGAACACAGAAATCAAAGAACCACAGAGGTGAGACAACGGTGAGGACTCGACAGCAAGAAACCACTGAAATGCTGGAGCAAAAGAAAACCAACAGTTAGACTCCGATGAGCCCGACCAGAGACAGAGCATCAGGCACCAACCAACATTATCTCTTTAATTTTCAATAAGCCTTTACGTTGGAGCCGTCATAGAATCTGAGGCCTGACCCACCGGCGTGCAATTAAAGAGGGAAGCAAAGTTGCCAACCGTATTGCCAACCCTTGAAATGGTGCATAAGTTGAAAAAATGGTTACTCAAATAATCTTCACATAAAAAATGATTGATACTAGCAGGTTCTTATTCATTTGATTGATCACATCATAGCCAAAGATGTCTAAAAATATGTATGTACAAGCAAATTCTGCCCATGAGGTGATTTGACAGAAATTTCAGTAAGGCCAAAGCAATGATTTTATGGAAATGTCAGATTATATACATGGTGTAGCATAATTCTTGTTTCTGGCTAGCCTTTTAGATTTGGTCTTTCAATTGCAGTTCAATCATTGGACAACTGCCTTCTGTTAATTGTGAACACAACAAAGTCATGCTATTACATTACAAAAGGGAAATTTTTGACCAACCCTTGAAATGGTGGATAAGTTGAAAAAAAAAATAGTTATTTGCCTATACTGCATACTCGAATAATCTTCACATTCAAAAAGTTTTTCTACTAGCAGGTTCTTATTTATTTGATTAATCAGCTTATCGCCAAAGGTGCCTAAAAAAACAGATGAACTAGCATTTTCTGCCCATGGACGATTTGACAATTTTGAGTAAGGTAAAAGCAATGGTTTTATGAAAATGTCAGACTTTTAATAGCCATATGCATGGTGTAGCATAATTCTGATTTCTTGCTACCCTTTTAGATTTGGTCTTTAAATTGCAGTTCAGTTGTGTACAACTGCCTTCTGTTAATGCTGAAGGCAACAAAATCATGCTATTACATTACAGAAGTGCAGAATAATTTTTCATGACCAACCCTTGAAATGATGCATAAGTTGAAAAAAAATGGCTATTTGCCATTACCTCGTAATCAAATAATCTTCACATTAAAAATGTTTGACACTGGCAGGTTCTTATTCATTTGATTAAATCACCTCATAGTCAAAATTGTCTGAAAATATGTAATTAAAAGCAAATTCTGCCCATGAGGTGATTTGACAGAAATTTCACTAAGGCCAAAAGCAATGATTTTATGAAAATGTCAGAATTTAGCCCTATACATGGTGTAGCATAATTCTTGTTTCTCGCTAGCCTTTTAGATTGTATCTTTCAATTGCAGTTCAATCATTGATGTTGATTCTGTTGATGTTGAACACAGCAAAGTCATGCTATTACATTACAAAAAGGTGAAATACGATTTTGACCAACCCTTGAAATTGTGCATAAATTGAAAAAAAATGGTTATTTGCCTATACCTCATACTCAAATAGAAGGTTTGATACAAGCAGGTTCTTATTTATTTGATGAAAACACCTTATAGCAAAGGTGTCTGAAAAATGTATGTACCAGCATTTTCTGCTCATGGGCCATTTGACAGAATTTTGAGTAAGGCCAAAACAATATTTTTTTTGATAATGCCAAAATTTAGCCCTATAAACTGTGCATCATTATTTTGATTTCTTGCTTGCCTTTTATATTTGGTCATTCACTTGTAGTTCAGTCATTGGACAATTGCATACTGTTAATGCTGATAACACAACAAAGTTGACATGCTATATACATGTATTATAGAAGAGCAGAAAATATTTTTGACCTACCCTTGTTATGGTGCAAAGTTGAAAAATTAGCTATTTGCCTATACCTCATCATACTCAAATAACCTTAACATTCAAATAGGATTGCTACTAGCTGGTTCTTATTTTGATAAATAAGATTATAATATAGCCAAGGGTGCCTGAAAACAGGCTGCACTGCTATCTTCTATTCGTGGGAAGATATAAATTTTGACACAAAGTGGAAATGTTGCTTTCACTGTAAAATCACAACCAATTCTGAATGACAGGGGCATTGAAATCCCAAATTTGATTTAGAAAGTTATGTAGTGGTGTTAGTGGTTTGATTTGAGGTTTAACGTCCCCGTCAACACTTTAAAGGTCATTTTGGAGATGTTGCTTCCAATTTTGTGGGAATTTTACCCGACATTGAGATGAAATGACATCTAAAGCCCTGCTGCCCAATGAAACCAATAGGGTTTATAAGCATGTATGGGCTGACTTGCACCACAATGACTGAGCAGGCTTAGATCCTCTAAGTGGTTTACCAGTACCCCTGTGCGGATTGGTTTCAGCGTTGTGTGGAAGCATCATGCAGCTCATCTATTTCTTCAAGCCCAAATGGTCAGGGGCTAAGGTGGTGCTAGTGACAGTCATGTTTGATAAAATCTACTATTTCAGTAATCAAACATGAAACTTCATTAGGGCTCTATTTTGAAATTTTACTGCATGTCTTAATGGCATTATTAAATGGGCAAAATTTCCATCTTTAATTTGCAACCATCACAAAAACCTATATAAATTTGACCTATTTGTCCAGACATCATTATTTTAACCTTGTGTGTTCAACGGCCAAGTCCAAGTTGCTTAAACTGCACGTAATACTCCCAAAAGGTTGCTGCAGTATATGAAGATAGCTTACAATATGCCATTCTTGATAATTGCATCATGAAAACATGCCTAGTTTTTACCCCTGGAACCCCAATTTTATATAGTAAATCTGGGTTAAAGGGGTAACCTTAGTTTTCTTATTTCTGCTCTTAATTAAAGATTGTGGGTACTCACTAAATCCGCCTCAATGAGGCGGTTCTAACGGTTAACCACAGTCTCCGCCTCAATGAGGCGGTTCTATCGAGTACCCATAGTCTCTATTTTGAGCAGAAATCAGTGCCATAATTAATCTAAAGCTTCCTTTGGTTTGCTGTCATTGTAAAGACCTGTTGGCAAGCCTACTTGTTTAGGTGTTGCCTCTGATGCTACAGGGCCCCGGTTCGATCCCCAGAGGCGGTATTTATTTTGGTGTCCAAACATGCTCCATTTGCATCATTCGCAGGGATGAATGCCAAAAAGTGCACCGTCCTTCGGATCGGGACGTTAACTGGAGGCCCCCTGTGCAGGAAGAGTCATGTCATGTACAGGTTAAAGACCCCTACCGTAATTACATGATTACTGTGTAGGCTTTCAACCCTGCATCCTGGAGTGTAAGTAATGTACACCTGCGAGTAATGGTCAAATGTGACCGATCGCAGAAAGGAAAGAAAGATTGTTGTTGTTGTGATAGTGGTCTTCCACAGGGGTGGAGTCTGACAGCAGGTGCTTCTCTGACAATGTTGTCAGGTTTTGGATAGGAAATAAACCATCTGGAGCTCAAATCGATTCGCCTAATCTCTCCAATGACATTTTAAGTCATTCTTCAACCTTAAACCTAAAATTTCGAAGCTATTTCAAGTCATTCTTCAACGTTGAAATAGCTTCGGAATGTGCCGAGTTATCAACTATTCGCGATAGCCGTGTTGACCAGTGCTGACCCTCGGCCGAAATTTAACTTCGATTCCAGATGCTTTTGCAATAAGCTGGCGTCTCTCAGATGTTAATCGTAATTTATTATTATTATTCAGTTGTTGTTTTTAATTTGTGGCCAAGAAAAATCTGAGTGACAGACAAAACCGCTTATAATAAAAGCATCATGCAAAATATAGATTTTGACACGCCGCCATATTTATTATTGTTTACCGTTGCTTAGACCGATATATGGAAAACGACCAAGTAGATCCGAATTTACTTCCAGAATTTTGGAAGCTAATCACCGATTGGTAAAGTCAAAGGTCACTGAAGGTGACCTCCTACGGGTCGATGTCAGATCTAGCCGCTGCGAGATCGGATTTTAATCAGATTGGGTTTACACTTTTCTTAACAGAATATTCCACTCACATGTGCCAAAGATAGCGCCACCTTACCAGTCTTCCGCACACTTATCAGCTGTTGTGAACCCTATACTTTTTAGCGAATAACAACGGTGTCGAACCGCCGGCCCATCTCCGCAGTCTGATAAGTGCCGTTCTGTCCGCTTAAAGGATATATCTCTGATTCCTTAATTTGAAAATACTGCTAATGTCCTTACTGGTATGTACCTTTGCTGCGTATTCATTTCGTACATACCAGAAATATATTCCTTTTACCAAACTGTGGAACGTTTGGGAAATAGATTTTTTTCATAAATATTTGCTTACCGTTGAAAGACGACTGCTTTTGTATAACAGAACGTTGCAATCAAGAAACAGCACAATTCCATACTATTCTCCACTTACCGCTTGGAAGGTCTAAGCCAGCCCAGGAAAAATGGTGCGAGTCGGACTGTCCCTTAACCCTTCTCTTGCTGAATATACAGTTTAGCCACACCCATTTCTGACTTTGAACCAATCAGATCACATGATGTAATTTATTCTTACAAAGCCATAAACTAAATGTCAAACAGTGTAGATCCTGATCAGATGGCTTCTTCAGATCTACACTGTTTGCAAAGATAGGGTTTGTCGTGAACAGCAAGATAAGGGTTAAATTAAACACCAGTAGTAGCCTTCGTTTCTTTCCCGTTGGTGTCTTTGGTGGGTGGAGTAAGTCAATTGTATCGATTCTTGATCTTTGTGTTACTTCTACTTTAGTAGCCACTTCATCTAAATGCCGGGTGGAAAAGAGGTAAAGGCAAGGATCAGGAATCGGTACAATTAACCCGCTGATCCCACGAGAAAGTCAAACACCGTAAGAAACATATCCAGTAGACTTAAATAGTGTTTATGGGGACGTCAAACCTCAACATAAACGAACAAATGCAATTTAAGACTCGTCCATTTTTCAAAGAAGGTAGAATCACAAACCACGTAATGGCAGTTGTAAATGATTCTTGTAAATTCACGTTACTAAAATAAAACAAAGCTGAGGTTAGAGACAGCACTTTTATTTTGGTTTGTGGTAGCCTACAGCGAATATAGCAATGCATTTCTTGTTGTTGATGGCGATGATCGATGCATATACAACACACACTGTAGACAACTGCTAAATACGTCTATCCGTCATAACAACCTGTAGCAATTAACAAAAGTCGCATTAAGCAAGAATGCATTGGCATGACAAAAGGCTAAAAACGGTTATCAATTCTTGAAAAAGGAAGACCCTATGCGGTGCTGCATGTACCAGTGGTTCGTAATCATTTCGCTGTTTCTCTTTTTTACATTTATTTTCACAAAAGAGTCAAAGATGTTGTGAGAGAATGAAAGAACCACTTTTACATTCTACGAATTGAATGTGTCGACTTACTATAAAAATATGTTGTATTGCTCCGTTACAAACCTCTTTGAATTTTTTTTATTTTATTTTTTCTTATTATTATTTTTTTTTTTGTTCATTATTGTGCATGGCTTTAAGGTAAGAAGAATTATTAAGGCACCCATTTTATCGCAATCGATTAGGCCTAAAATAGTTGTGTTGCCCCTAACCCTTCCGACCCCGACTTTTGTGCAGACAAAGCTGCAGATTTTTAAGGTAAACATAGAGTTTATTAACCAGCAAATTTTAAGTATGGGAATTAAATAAATCGAGGGAGGTTGTTGAAGTTCCGATATAGAACGAGTGCGCTAGCGCACTCGTTCGCTAGCGCACTTGTTCTATATCGGAACTCGTTCGCTAGCGCACTCATTCTATATTGGAACGAGTGCGCTAGCGAACGAGTTTCTTTATCGGATGTTCAACGTCCAGAGGTATATATAAATCTCATAACAAAAACACCAACAACAACAGCTACTACTACTACGATTAGTACTACTTCCTCAACAACAACTTCTACTACTATTTCTACTACTACGACAACTATTACTAGTACTACTTCTAATACTACTGCTACTACTTCTACCACTGCTACTATTACTACTTCTTCTATTTTTACTACTACTACTACTACTTCTATTTTTGCTTCTGCTGCTACTATCGGGCCCCCGAACATCGGGGCTTGAAGAAATAGATAGGCTGCATGATGTTTCCACGGAGAGCTGTAACAGACCGCACACGAGTAATGGAAAATCGCTTAGAGGATCGAAGCCTGCCACGACAAAGCGGTGCGAGTCCATGCTTATAAACCGTATTGGTTCCATTGGGCAACAGGGCTTGAGATGTCATTCATCTCAATGTCGGGTAAAAGTCTCACAAAGTTGGAAGCAAAAATGCCTATACAATGTTGAAGGGGACGTTAAACCTCAAATCAAACAAACCAAAAACTGCTGCTATCATTACTACTACTACTACTACTACTACTACTACTACTATTTCTACTACTTCTTCTTCTTCTACTACTACTACAACTACAACTGCATATAGTACTACATGTCTACTACTACTACTACTACTACTACTACTACTTCTACTACTGAGAAGTCCCTGTGGCGCAGTGGTTATGCTACTCGCCTTGTAAACCAGGGATCGCAGGATCGATCCCGGGCTTTTCCAGACTTTCGGATGAGTCTTTATACCGAGGTCCCGTCTCCGTATGACCTTTGCTGTTGGTAGGACGTAAAACTAAAACTCACTCACTCACTACCACTACTGCTTTTACCTTCAAGCCGCGCCGTGTTACACGAAGTCATCACCATGATATTACTTACACACTAACCACTTGTGTTACTACTACTTCTGTGGGAGGTGGGGTGAGTATCTTGTGTCAACTGATATTGGCCTGCAGTTGGACAAGGCCTGATGTCCTTACAGAAGGTAAGGGTAGAGGGGGTGTTGTTTGCTCTTATCTTTCCACATTTCCAGTCTTTTCCTCTTTCTTCTCTGTCTCTCACTCTCATCTTCTCTATTATTTCTTTCTCTTGGAGACGACACAAACTGACCCGAAAGGGTTGACATGTCGTTAAATCCAAAATAATTAATCAGTCAACTACAACTTCTATACTGCTACTTTCAATACTACTACTACGACTACTACAACTACTACTACTTACTACTACTACTACTACTACTACTACTACAATATTTACTTATACGCGCGAGTCGGACCATCCATGCTTATAAACCCCATTGATTTCATTGAGCGACAGGGCTTGAGATTTCATTTCATCTCAATGTCGGGTAAAAGTCCTACAAAATTGGAAGCAACGTCTTCAAAATGACCTATATAGTGTTGACGGGGACGTTAAGCCTCAAATCAAACAAACAAAATACTTATACTACTACTACTATAACCAATGCTACAACTGAGACTACAACAACTACTACTACTACCACTCCGCCCCCGCCTATCGGGGTTTTGGAGAAATAGATCGGGCTGCACGATACTTCCACGCAGGGCTGATACCGACCGCACATGAGTACTGGTAACGTCTAAGCCTACCCAGGAAAATTGCTGCGAGTCGGTCCGTCCATGCTTATTGACCTTATTGGTTTCATTCAGCGGAAGGGATTGAGATGTCATTTCATCTCAGTGTCGAGTAAAAGTCCCACAAAATTGGAAGCCACGTCTCCAAAATGACCTAAATAGTGTTTACTGGGACGTTAAACCTGAAAATAAACAAAATAAAATACTACTACAACTACTACTACTACTACTTCTACTACTACTACCATTACCAACACTACTACCACTACTACTACCACTACTACTCAACCCGAGGCTTGGTGCCGGCCTCGGTAGCTCAGTCGGATGCGCGTCTGACTGGTGATCAGGAGGACACAGGTTCGATACCTGCCGGGGTCGGCAACATTCTTTCGTAGAGATTGATCATGCAATCGTTTCTACGGTCATTCTCTCCCTTCCGCTGATTCAAGAAAGGCAGTTGTCAGTTTCTGGCGAAAGAATGTGCACTGTACTGGTTAATCGCTTACGTATAAGCCTGCCCAGGAAAGTGTGGATATGAAAAACTGACCGGCTCAAAAAGTGTTGGCTGGACCGTTAAACTCCAATATATAAAAAAACAAAAAAAAAAAAAACAAAAAAAAAAAAAAACAGACATCGGGGCTTGAAGAAATAGATTGTGCCACATGATGCTTCCTCGCAGAGTTGAAACCGACGAACGATTACTGGTAAACCGCTTAGAAGGACTAAGCCTTCCCATGCAAAATAATATGAGTCAGACCGTTCAATGCATATAATTGGACGACAGGGCTTGAGATGTCATCTCAGTGTCGGGTAAAAGTCCCACGAAACTGGAAGCACGGCCCCGCCCATCGGGACTTGAAGAAATAGATTGGGCTACATGATGCTTCCACGCAGAGCTTAAACGACCGCACATGTGTACTGGTAAACTGCTAAGAGGTTCTTAGCCTGCCCAGGAAACATGGTGCGTGTCGGACTGTCCATGCTGGTTTCTTTGGGCGGCGGGGCGTGAGATGGCATTTCATCCCAATGTTGGGTAAAAGTCCCACAAAATTGGAAGCAACGTCTCCAAAATGACCTATACAGAGCTGACGGGGACGTTATATCTAAATCGAACAAACAAACACAACTGGAAGCAACATCTACAAAATGACCTTAATAGTGTTGACGGGAACGTTAAATCTCAATTCACCCAAAGAAACTACTACTATTACTACATCTGCTACTCTTACTACTGCTGCTGCTGCTTATGCCACTGCACCTACTACGATTATAACTGCTACTACTACTGCAACTACTACTACTATACCTACTACTTCTACTACTATTGCTATTTCTTCTACTGCTACAACTATAACTACTACTACTACTAGTTAAACGTGTACTACTTCTATGCTACTACTGCTACTACTGCTACTAATAATAATAATGAGAATAATAAGACTGCCTATGCTACTGCACTTATTACAATTATATCTCCTACTACTACTGTAACTGCTACGTCTACTACTATTACTACTACTACTTCAGCTATTACTGCTTAGTGGTATTTAAAGTTATAGTGGTAGTAGGCCCGTATCCATTTTGCCTTAGTTGTTTGTGAAAGTTAAAACTAAAACGCACTCCGCACAAACAAACATGCATCTGCCTGCGCTTCCGCGCAGTATTTACGCGCATTCCTATTCGTTGCTTGAATATCACAAGACATTACGAAAACGCGACTTTTCAGATATACTGGAAAATTTTACCACCAAAAAACGAAATGTTTTTGATTTTTTTATTTTCAGACAAAAACGAATGAGTTTGCCGTTTTTTTTTTTTTTTTTTTGTTTTTTTTTTTTAACATTTGATCATTTTGTGCATAAAGTAAAGACTTTAAAATTGAAGACATTTTTCTCAAAAATGCCAAACAAAATGTGGATATGTAAGCGGCATTTTGATTGGATAATTGGAAAATAAGAAATAGCGGTCTACTTGCATTTTACGGGTAGACCTGCATTTTACGGGTACACTCCTATTTTTACGGGTATACCCGCATTTTAAGATGCGGGTACACCCGTTAATTTAGGGGTGTATCCGCAAATATAGGAGTGTACCCGTAAAATGCAGGTGTACTTGTTAAATGCGGGTAGACCGCTAAATGCGGGAGTACCTGCAAATTTACGGGTACACCCGCATTTAAAATAGGAGTGTACCTGCAAATTTAGGGGTGTACCTGCAAATTTACGGGTATACCCGTATATCTAAAATGCGGGTAGACCGGTATCGGCCATTTTGACTCTTTTGGTACACCATAGTTATTGGTTTCACCCTTTGTGCTTTTCGCAGGGTGGGATATGTTATCATGTATGTTATATGTAAACAAGTCCGTGAAATGGGCATTCCTTTAAACCCAACTTTTATATAGAGAAAACTGAAGTTTACAGGGTTATACATTATTTTACTTATTACTACTCCAAGAAATAGGTTGTGGGTACCCGTTATCACTGCTTCAATGAGGCGATTCTAACGAGTTCCCACAGCCTATGTTACCAGTTTAAAAATAAATAAAAATAACACAATTTTGTTAGGAAAACATTACGAAAACACGCCTATATAAGTACACTGTAAGTTTTACCGCCTGAAAAAACGAAAATTTTAAGAAGAAAACTTGTGATATTTTTCTTTTGTCTGCTAAAATATAGATTGTGGGTACTCGTTAGAACCGCCTCATCGAGGCGGTTCTAACAAGTACCCGCAATCTATATGCTACAGCAGAAATAGGAGAAATAAGGGTTACCCCTGAAAACCCCAGTTTTACTTTATAAATTTGGGTTCAAGGGGGTCAAAACTATATAGGTGTATTTTCTTGATGAGTAGCCTTTTTGTGGATATGAAAGAATGTATGTCACACAGGCGTGTTATCGTTATGACCCAAGGATATTCCTGTAAATCTATATATTTTCGCGCCCTGTTGCAAATCAACAAATATTAAAACATTAAGTAACAACATGGCATGGGAACACTTCTTTGAATGAACACCCCCTGTAAAACCCACTTTATCTGTAGATTCCATATTGTCATTTTCAGTCGAAGACACAGACTGTGGGTGCTCATTAGAGCCACTTCAAAGAGCACCGTCAACCTATAATATGAGTGAAATAAGATAAATATCGCAATTTATAATCAGAAGTTCCAGAGGGCCGTCGTTATAACGACAGTATATGTTCCCTATTATTGTGCCGTTATAAAGAATTCGCCGTTATAAAGAATCCAAGTTAGGAGTATGACAGGTAATAAAAAGGCATTTTTCCACATTATAACTCGTACGAATAAATGTTATAGATATTGGTTACAATCGTCTAGGTCTATAACATTTCTTTCTTGGAGCATTAGATTACAAGACCCTTTCATGCTATGGACTCGATTTGTGCATTTCCGATCCGAGGGAGCCCACGCCGCTCGTCACCGAGGTAGCCGTTCCATTCAACATGCCGTTTTAACGAGTTTTGCCGTTATTACGAATGTCGGTATAAAGAGGTTGACTGTATAAAAGTTTCCGAGGAATGAAAGCGATTTTTGTTTGATTGATTTGAGGTTTAACGTCCCCTTCAACACTGTAAAGGTCATTTTGGAGACGCTGCTTCCAATTTTGTGGGACTTTTACCCGATATTGAGATAAAATGACATCTCAAGCCCTGCCACCCAATGAAACCAATAGGTTTTATAAGCATGGACGGTCCGACTCGCACCGTTTTACCTGGGCAGGCTTAGATCCTCTAAGCGGTTTACCAGTACTCATGTGCGGGTCGGCTTCAGCTCTGCGTGGAAGCATCGTGCAGCCCATCTATTTATTCAAGCCCCTATGGGCGGGGGCCCTTGAAAGCGATGTAAGTAGGAAAACAAGTAATCAAATTTTCCCGCCAGATAAGGAAATCCATAGTTTTAGCTTAGGATAGAAATTTTGTTCTAACCCTGGTGTTCTGACACAAAATCGAATATTCTCGCGTGTTTGATAAAAGCACTGGATGGACACGACCCCATATGCGGCGTCATTAGGCTTGGCGTAGCAGCACGTTGCGTGACGTCACTAAACATTCCTGTAGTGTCATCTAAATATAGCGGATTAAGCCAAGCGACTGCAGCATTTAAAATCCGCGCTAAGAAATGGACGGTATGCAAAAAAAAAAAAAATAAAATAAAATAAAAAAGAATCGTATATGGGTGTGAGGAGTGGATATAAATATCAATGATTTTGCATCATTGGTAGTATACTCACGTGTGCCAGTGGGCTCAAACAGCGTGTACTCAGTATCAAATGTTATACCATGGGTTTCCAAGAGGTCATTTTCGGCAGCACACCACCTGACTCGGTCTGGTGGATACTCAAATGTCATAAACGATATCCTCCATGGTCCATCACAGAATATGTGCCTTCCATTTCTACATAACAAAAAAAAAAATACATTTAGCAAACCTTAAATGGAACAGGCAGCTCCTGTAAACGTATTTTTGTCTCCTTTGACAACAGGGGTCAACTCTTAAAGAAAAGGATTTACTCCTGAGCAAATTCTTTCCTTTAAGAGTAGACCCCCTTTTTCAGTGAGACAGGCCTTATAGAAAAACGAACAGGAAGTCTTTAAATAATGGCGAGCTACAAAGAATGTAAATATAGGTAAATGTATTATTTTTTTAACCAATTGCATGCGGGAAACCCCTAAAGGGGTACCTTAGTAAACAGTGTAGGCCCAGATCAGACGCCGCAAAACGCCTGCACTATTTGCTAAAAGAATTTTTCGTCAAAAATAAAATACAAAAACGAAAAAATAGGTCTGAAACCCCTTATATGACAAATGAACTTGTCCAGCGTCTAGCAATGGAAGAGTCCACAAATTAAGAATGTGTTAACGTTCACTGAAGTGAGAGTATCATCGGGCCATGAGGGAGGTTAAAGTAAACCCCGCTTAAAGTGCTTGTGACTTGATTTTATACACACCTCTTTGGACATTGTAAAGAGATCAAATCACGAGCGCGTAACGCAAGTAAAACGTCTGCATGTACACACAACTCAATTAATTGCACGATCCGCAGAAAAAACGACCGACTGAAGTCGGTTGATTTCTAAGAGTGCCCTAAAATCACCGTGTCATTGTGTCAGTCTGTCCGTCCGTAACCCGTTTGCGAAAATTGGTGATAGTTACTTAACCGCTTGGAATATTTAAACAATTTTTGGCATACTGATAGATATCAATGAGATCTAACCAATAAACTTGATAAATATTACATTCCATTTAGTATAGCCTCGCCGAGGCGAAAAATGGGAAAAGGGGGTCTTTCATGGTATAGGAAATTTGCATTGGTTTCTGCCCACGCGTGGATTTCGATGAAATTATGCACAATAATTGCCCTAGGTATAACCATTATAACTACGATGCATTCCCTTTTAAAATTTATTTCCGTGGTAAATTTATTTCATATTTTATGAAGTCTCTATCACAACAGAGAGTACTCTCATATAAACTTGTCTATAGTATTCAGAGTTTCATATATCTAATGCTGCTATGAATTATGAATTAAAGCCATAACTGGTGAGTTAGTTGATACTATGAATGACCTCATATGTCTAGTAAAAGTGGCTGGGCATTCAGTTTTCTTTGATGGTGTCCCCATATTTAAGCTCTTATTTTTGTATTCATTAAAATTTTATATGTATTTTTACCATGTTCCAATTTTTGTCAAGACACCATTTTAGCAAAAAAAAAATACCCACATATCTTAGGAACATGTTGATGAATTTTGATGAAAATTTAGGACCGGTAACATTGTGTTTCAACAGAATGAATACTGATAGTCCTGATTCAGCAAAATGTGAAATTATATGATTATCATGTTTTGGTCATGCTGTTTAATAATACTTTACTGTTGCTTTCAATTTGGATTGCTATAGTATAGTATGGTTTGTGTAAGTAGTTCATACCATAATTATAAGTCTTATTTCAAAACATCCATTTCGGTAAATTTGCCTCCTATGGACTGACAAACTATTTTGTCTACAGAACTATACCGCAAGTCTACGCTCGCAAAGTCACAATCCATGTATCTATTTCTTTCCCGCAAAACGTCACAACGCATTCTCCAAGTCTCTTTCTCCTCAATCAAAGTACTGATGATTGTGTATGGCAAGTATTGGCAGATATAATAAGTTATATGTTGCTGTTGTACACAATCTGTATCAGTATTTATTTTCCGCTCGCAAATTCACAATCCATGTATCTATTTCTTTCCCGCAAAAAGTCACTGCATTCTCCAAGTCGCTCTCTCTCTCTTACTCAAACTACTACAAAATTAATTTCTCCGCTTGCAAAGTCACAATCCTTATATTTCAACCAAACATCATAATGCAATTTTGAATGTTCTTCCCGCGAAACCTCAAACTACGTCTTTTTATTCATCTACATTCTCTCTCCAAGTAGCCTTTCTCTCTAAAACATCTGCTTGTTTATATTTTATGTCTATGAGATAGATAGATAGATAGATAGATAGATAGATAGATAGATAGATAGATAGATAGATAGATAGATAGATAGATAGATAGATAGATAGATAGATAGATAGATGGGCACATTATATGGGTAGAATTTCTTTGGGGCAATGGAAAATTCGATCGAGAATGCGGACGTCCGAGCCACTGTGGTTTTTTACATTCCATACTGGATGCACTAGCCAATTACAGTACTCTGTATGCAATTGTTATAAAAAAGTTAGTAACATAAGAATAACTAGATTGTACATATATAAAGTTACTCTTATATTTAAAAATGTATTAATGCCTAGATGCCGCATCTGGAAAATTGGCAAACAGTGCGGACCCAGATCAGACACCACAAAACGCGGCGTCTAATCTGAATCTACACTGTTTACTCAAATAAAGATTATTGAACAACGTATGTCGAACAAAACGAAACTGGTACCCCTACAATTGAAAATTGACGACTCCGGGGTTAAAGACCTGGTAAAGTCCATAGAGAGAGAGAGAGAGAGAGAGAGAGAGAGAGAGAGAGAGAGAGAGCGAGAGAGAGAGAGAGAGAGAGAGAGAGAGAGAGAGAGAGAGAGAGAGAGAGAGAGAGAGAGAGAGAGAGAGAGAGGGGGGGCTCTGAAAGTAATAATTCAAATTTCACTAGTATTCTGTTTATATTTCACTTACCGCTTTATGTTAAATTAATCCATTCATTTTTATTGTTGAGTGTCGATGATACACCTAAACAGATGTCAAACTGAAATTTGCTCGTGCAGAGCATGCTTTGTTACAGTCCGCTACATGCGACCTAGATATTTTTCACATGTTTTCTACGTCACGTGGTTTTATGAATGGAAATAGTTTACTGTTTACCTATGTGCATAAATTATTATAATTATTATTATTATTATTATTATTATTCATTACGGAAACACACCTATACAAGTACATGGTAATTGTATCCGCCCCTCCCCACTTAAAAAGAAATATTGTATTCAGGTTGGAATATGGATTGTGGGTGGGTACACGTAAGACCCGCCTCATCGAGGTTTTGACGATTGCTCTGTTCAGGTCTGTATATAACGGGTGCACATGATCTGGTCTAGAGCGGGAATAGGATAATATTTCCAGATTTTCTTCAAAAAAGTTTTAAGGGGTTAAAATTGTATAGGCGTGTGTTCGTAATGAGTTAAGTGATCAGTTCTTCATTTATTTCTCGAAAACATTTTCAGACCACCAACGTAACAAATTATGATGACCACTACTCTAGCATCCATACTTGTCATATAAAGTAGAAAACTGCGGGCATTTGACGTCTGGTCGGCGTCGCATTAGTCATTAGGTCTCTCACCGCCCTAGGTTCGAGCCTCGTTCGGGTCACGAGTGACGGAAGGTCAGGTGGTGTTTCCCGGGTACTCCGGTTTTTCGCCCACCTCCGATTAACGATCGGCTCGATATGAGTGAAATAATATTGAAAGGGCCGTAAAATCCAAAACCGAAAATAAATTTAATCTTGCATTCGTGATCGTGAATTTATTAGGCTCGTTGCGGGGAAAGGCATAAAATGCTCGGCAAAGCCTCGCATGTTTTACTTGTTCCTAAACTCGTTTGATAAACTCAGTAATACATGAGCACTCGTAAGATTCTCTATGTATGCCAAATGGAACTCCAGTTATAAATTATAGGTTTCACGTTTTAATTTGACTTTTCAAATTAATAATATTTGATTATTAATGATAAAATTACTTTATCAGCCGTTTTTCATGTTAACGGCCACTTAGGTGTATATCAATCAAGATGCATATGTCCGAAGGTATTCTTTTTTAGCATAGGTTTAATTACTTCACCGTTTTCTTTATAAATCATTATTCATTATTAGCGGTAAGAACTATTTTCCAAGTTACTTGTCATGCTGGTGGACATCTAGAGATTGCGGACATATTCGGATCTATATATTGAAATGCTTATTTCCAAAGGTGAACATTTTTAACATAGATCTAACGTTGAAAATTTGTCTTTTTATTTATCATTGATTGATTATTAACAATAAAAATGCTTTCTTAGTCAATTTTCATGTTGTCGGACATTTAGGGATGGCGGACACTTAGGGATGCATGGGTCATCCCTAAGTGTCCGACAAGAAAAAAAAATGAAGTTAAATTTCGAATATTTTCGAGAAAAAAAGCGAAGTTTTCACTTAAAATGTCACAATTGATCATTCTCCACCGTTTCGGACATCTTCCCGAGAAAATAAGATCTTGTCATGCTGGCGGACATCTAAGGATGACGGTATATTCGGATCCATATATTGCAATGCTTATTTCCAAAGGTGAACATTTTTAACATAGGTTTAACGTTAAATTTGTCTTTTTATTTATCATTGATTGATTATTAACAATAAAAATGCTTTCTTAGTCAATTTTCATGTTGACGAACGTTTAGGGATGGCGGACACTTAGGGATGCATTGGGCACCCCGAAATGTCCGACAAGAAAAAAAATGAAGTTTAATTTCGAATATTTCCAATAAAATTTTTTTCGAAATTTTCCCTTAAAGTCATAATTGAACACTCCCCATCGTTTCCAACAATTTTGCGAGAAATTAAAATTTTGTCGGACACTTAGGGATGTCGGACGTTTAGGGATGCAACAGACGTAAAACCTCGCACATATGCCTGCTAACTTCGGAACAGAACTGCAGTTAAACCATGAAAAGAAAAAACATGTTTTCTGTGTTCTTATGCATTTAATTAGTAATACCTTACAGCGATAAAATAAAGCTGCTATAGTCTTTAAATAGGTTAATTGGATTTCTTTCAAATCAGTAATAGTAACTTGGTCTATGCTTATAATAATTTTGGGTCAATGTTTATTTTAACCTTAAAATTATGTGGCTTTAAGCAATTAGTGTAGATCTTGATCAGATGCCGCGTTCTGTGGCGTCTGGGTTTGGTCTACATTGTTTGCCAAGCCAAACCTTTGATTCCAATATAACTATCTTACGCAACACTCTGATCTCACTGCGAATTGCAGCCATGGAACACCAGCCAGCAGTGTGTCGTTATTGTGGTAAAATTTTTCGGAGCCGTTCAGGTCTAAGTGACCATGAAAGGAGTCATATCATTCAGGCGTCATACAGATGATGTACCCACTATCTCCTTATACTAGTGACACACGAAGGCACGCCAAACGTGTGGCATCGATATTCGCTACCGCCTTACAGTCTGGGAGGTCGTTTGATGAATTTCAAGATGGCCGCCATGTGCATCTTAGATTTTGTTTGTTTGATTTGAGTTATGACGTCCCCGTCGTCACTGTAAAGTCCATTTTGGAGACGTTGCTTCCCAATTAACTGTTACCCGACATTGAGATGAAATGACATCTCAAGCTCTGCCACCCAATGAAGCGAATTGGGTTTATAAGAATGGACGGTCAGACTCGCACCGCTTTGCCTAGACAGGCTTAGATCCTCTGAGCGGTTTACGTAGCTCTCACCTTTATACTTGACAATATTTACATAAGAGTTGGTACTAAGTTATTTAGACAAGTTGTGGGTATTCCGATATGTAATAATTGCGCACCCATTGTTGCTGATCTGTTTTTGTTTTCTTATGAGAGAGACCTTATGATGTTCCTTTCTGCTGAAAACCAGTCTGAAATTATTGAAGCTTTTACCTCCACTTCTCGACATTTGGATTATTTATTAAATACTGACAATACCTATTTCAATGGTTTGATCAGTCAAATTTACCCCCTGAACTGCAGGTGAATAAAACAAATTCTTCTGATACCGAGGCCCCGTTTTTGGATTTACATCCGTCTTTTGTGGATGGGTTTGTTTCTTGCAAAATTTATGATAAACGCGATGATTTTGATTTTGAGATTGTAAATTTGCCTTTTGGGGATGGTGATGTTCCTCGTACGCCATCCTATGGCGTTTATATTTCGCAATTAATTCGATTTTCCAGAGTGTGTAGTCAGGTACCTGATTTCAACACTCATAATAAATTGTTAACTGCTTAACTTCCTAATCAGGGTTGTCGGTACCATAAACTACTATGCCTTTTCAAAATGTATACACGTCATTCTGATTTAATTTAAAAATTCAATATTGGACTTAAATCTCTTCTGCAACAAGGTCTATCGGAACCCGAATTTTATGGTGACTTAGTATATAAATTCAGAAAAATATATAACCGCAATGACTTTAGCACCCAATTTCGTGAAATCATTCTTCGATATAAAAAGGTTGGGTACAACATAAATGTTATACGACAGACTGCATGCATTGTGGTTAACCCAGTCACGGTTGACAACTCTGCTTCTCTCTTTAATTGCAAGCCGGTGGATCAGGCTTCAGATTCTATGACGGTTCTAGCGCAAAGGCTTACTGAGAATTAGAGAGATGTAATTCAATGTAATGTTGGTTGGTATCTGGTGCTCTGTCTCTGGTCGGGTCCATCGGAGCCTAACTGTTGGTATTCTCTGGCTCCAGCATTTCAGTGGTTTCTTGCTGTCGAGTCCTCACCGTTGTTTCGTCTCTGTGTTTTTTTATATTTTGTGTTCACGGAGATGTTGCACTGGTGAGTTAGGAGGCCTTCATGTGGACTGAACTATTTATTTGTTTCATTTGCGACGGAAGTAAGGGCGAGGATTGTGGCCACGTAAAATCGATTTAAGCCCCCAGTGGCATTCGTTTCACTGACCGTTCCAATGCGGTTCTTCTGTCGTGGTTTATTTTGTTATGGTTTGTTTTTGGGTGTTTGTTTCGCTTATATTATTTTGTTTTGGATAGCCAATTGGCCATTCTGTGGGAAAGTAACTGTCCTTTTGGCTTTCCGCTATTGACGTTTCCATTAGTTTCTGTTGTTTCATGTTTGTGTTTCTTCCCCTTTGGTGTCTCTGATGGGAGCTGTGGGTTGTATCGATTCCTGATCACTGCATTCACTTCTATTTTACTAGTACTTGTATTAGGAGATAATATTCCTTTAATATACAAGAGAGATTTAAACATAAGCTCCCTTTTTCACCAGTGCTTTATTATCTCTGTCCTCTCCGTAGTAACTGATAACAATTGGAACAAGTTTTCCTTAACTATTTGTCCTGGCCGTTTTCAGTTACCACGGAGAGCACAAATGCAGCGAAAGAAATAATTGAAAGGAAGATCCATCAATACACAGAGGTAATAAAAACATAATATCACATTACATTGATTCATATTTTTCCTATTGGTAAACAGCGAATTCGAGGAGTTACTATCAAAAGTAGTCTACCCATGCCTTTGCAGGTTTGTTTTGCTGCAGGAAGACTTGCCCAAACTAGTAAGTCTGGCCCAGAAAACATGAACACTTCATATTTTCATGTTCGTTGGTGTATTCCTTGCTCCCAAAGGATAGTCCTTTTATAGAGCATATTTGCTACAGAATCTGTTTGGGGGCCTGGTTGGTATGGCTTCTTTCATGGTCACTGAAACCTAAACGGCTCCGAAAAATATTTCCACAATTACGGCACACTGCTGGCTGGTATTCAATGGCTGCAATTAATAATTTTACAGGTAGAATGGCAAATAAATATATGCTGATTATATATTATTAGCAGCAATAATGATTAATACATGCATTTTGTTTATGGAAAGTAGAAGTAAAACAAAGATCAGGAATCGATACAATTAACTTACTCCACCCATCAAAGACACCAAATGGAAAGAAACACAAACATTAAGCGACCAGACCATAATGGAAACCTAAACAAAGGAAGACCCTAAGGACAGTTACTTTCCCACGAAATGGCCATATGGCCATCCAAAATAAAAAGACACAAGTGATACACACAGTAAGCAACAAACAACAACATAAATATTTCGCCACAGAAGAGCCGCTTTGGAACGGTCAGTGGAAAGATTTCCACTTGGGGGCTTAAATCGATTTTACGTTGCCACAATCCTCGCCCTTACTTCCGTCGCGACTTAGACAAATAATTTGTTCAGTCCGCATGAAGGCCTCCTAACTCATCAGTGCAACATCTCCGTGAACACAAATAATCAAAGAACCCACGCCATTCTACCTGTAAAATTATTAATTGCAACCATGGAATACCAGCCAGCAGTGTGTCGTAATTGTGGAAACCCGTGTCCGTGGAAGCTAACATTTTTTGCACTCGTCCGTGGAAGCTAACATTCTTAATCTTATCCGTGGAAGCTATCATTTTCAATCCGTGTCCATGGAAGCTAACATTTAAGATTCGTGTGCATGAAGGCTATTTTTATTTACTGTATGCTGTGCATCTGGAGCATCGGTAACATTATGCCGTAGAGGGAGTTCGATTTTCTACCAGGCCATGGTTGTGGAAGTCAAAGTGTGCACGTTCTTCACATGGTTTCCATGTTCTTGCACCGGTGTGATCGAACGACGTCTGGTAGATGTTTGGTTGACTGGTACACAGACCATCTATTTCTTAAATAGAAGTCTGTGTAGCAGTCTAGATAAACATCGGGTGCACACTTATGTCTGGAAAATGGGGGTTAGTGGTGCGTTATCCCTAATATCTCCACTTCGGGTGGTTAGAAATTAATAAAATTAGTATCAAATACAGTTTTAAACTCCATTCTAAAAGATTTAAAAAAAAAAAATAAAAAGATTTAGGGGTCAATTTTTTAAGTTTATTTGTCCGGGAATTTCCCGGAAAATTAACTTCAGAAATGAACCCTTAAAATTTTAAAAATGAAAAATAATTTTTAATAATATTTTAGAATGGAGCTTAAAATTTTATTTAATACTAATTTTATTAATTTCTAACCACCCGAAGTGGAGATATTAGGGATAACGCACAACTACCCCCATTTCCCGGACAAAATACCAACCATTTCCCGGACGATACGCGGACATTAGTGTTCGCCCTTTCGCCGCCATCTTTGTTACGTATGGTGTGACGTATCTACCAGAGAAACCCACGCTTTAGTCTGGTTCGACCAGAGTGACGTCACGACTTTCCCGCCATGCTATCAGACCCCTACCAGACTGTGTTCGATCACACTTTGGTTAACCACTTGTTAACCATGGCTGACCACGGTACCTGATCTACTACTTCGTAGTTTGCTGTCCGCTTTCCGTCTATCGTCTGCACGTAAGCCCGTCTGTTGTAAAATTCACAATTTCGACATGTCCAGAACCATGTTAGATGCAGGTGAAATTTGGTGAGGGCATTCGGGCGACATGTAGATTCCAAATTGTTTAAATCGTTGCGTTCCGATATCTAAGATGGCTCGGCCCCGTTCATCGGGGCTAGAAGAAATAGATGGGCTGCATTATGCTTCCACGCAGAGTTGAAACCGATCCGCATAAAAGTAAACATACATGCATGAATTTTGCAAATTCGCTTTTTGAGTGGATCAGCTCATTTCTGCCTGATATGAATATGAGCACATACAGACTACTTTACAAATTTTGCACATAGACCGGGCCTTTATGTTGTCGCATATGAAGGTAAATCAGGTAATGGCCTTAGTGGATTATATTTTCTTGTCTTTTGGAATCATTTATTGGACTGCGGAATTTAATAGGGAACAAATGAGGGTCACTAATGAGGCCTCGATGGCCGGAATAAGCTAGTCGGGCCCAGAAAAATCTTGAACACCCCATAGTTTTCAGTTCCAAAGGACTACCCCTTTTTCAGAAAATTATCGAAAACGTGTCTGACTGATGATCGATCCCCGCCTGTTCAGCAACATTGAAATCTTTTCTTTGGTAATTCTCTCTCTCTTCTGCTGATTCGTGAAAGGCAGGTGTCAGCCTATGGCAAAATAATTTCTACAGTTCTGGTTGACTACCTATGAATAAATTATGAATAGTTAGATCCTTTGGACGCAACGAATACACCAAATAAACGAAAATAGCAAACTGGTTTGATTGAGTCTGTTCATGACCAGTGCTGAAATGTGCAACGACGGCCACGCCCTCTAGCACCGGCTTAAGCAGAACTCTATTGCACGACCCGCAGAAAAATCGACCGACTGAAGTCGGTTGATTTTCTAAGAGTGCCCTAAAATCACCGTGTCAGTCTGTCTGTCCGTCCGTAAACCGTTTGTAAAAATTGGTGATAGTGACTTAACCGATTGGAATATATAAATAATTTTGGCATACTGATAGATATCAATGAGATCTAACCAATGAACTTGCCAAATATTACATTCCATTTAGTATAGCCTCGCCGAGGCAAACAATGTGAAAATTTTCGAACTGCTTCTCCTCGGAAACCGTTGGGCCGATTGAAGTCAAATTTCATATGGAGCCTCTATGGGATGGGTAAAACCAAAATTTGCTCATAGGGCGTAGGTCACATGACCAAAATGGCCGCCAAACCATATATGGTAAAAACCCATCAAAAATAGTCTGCTCCAGAACCACTGGGCAGATTTCCACGAAACTTGATAAATATCATCTGGGACGTAGGCCCATCATAAAGTGCTAAAATGGTGACCCTTGGTTGACCTTGACAGTCTTTGTGCCTAGGTCAGACTTTGACACATATGCTTTTGTATTGGAAAAGTAAGAATGCATTTTATTCTGCAAACGATTCAGAATACAGTACTAAAGTATAAGATATATTTTTGCTCCTTACGATAAGGCGCATTTATTGGGGGAACCGTTTTAGGTCCAGGTCACATGACCAAAATGGCCGCCATACCCATATATGGTAACATTCATAAAGCTTAAAGCATCCGGCGGGTCGTGCACTTCAGCTGAGGCACTGGTTTTCAATATTATTCTAAATGAACTCAATGAGAAAATATAATCTGCACTATTATGATGTACGGGGAGACTTTGTACGGCCGACACAGGACATAACAGCAGCTGCAGTGAAGATAAATAAGTTCTCTAAATGAACTCAATTATCCAAAGGACGAGAAAATATAATCTGCACTAGGCTGATGTACGGGATGACTTTTTACGGCTGCCACATGGCACATGTTAAGCAGCTGCAGTGAAGATAAAATGTGGTTAATTAAACTGTCTTGCTCGATATAACTTAGTGTTGACTGGGTCGTACAACTCCAAGGAAACCAAACGAAAATGCGTCGACAGATTGAAATACACTAGCTTTTATTGTAGGCCTGTTGTAGATTTAAATACTGACCCACTTCTCATTTTTCGGAAGTCACTCTTCGTAGTCGACAACATTCTTTGGCGGAGATTGATTATGAAATATTTCTTCCGTCATTCTCTCCCGGCCGCTGTTTCAAGAAGGGCAGTTGTCAGTTTCTGGCGAAAGAATGTGCATGGCACCGATTTACCGCTCTCGTATATGCCTGCCCAGGAAAAGTGTGGATGAAGTAAACTGATCGGCTCAAAAATGACCTAAATTAGGGTGGAATGGGCCGTCAAACTCCAATACAAACAAACGCTCTTCGTAGAATCAAATGGAACATCGCTGAACCACACTGAATTATTGGCGAGTCGCTTTGCTCATTGAACTAGAAAGCGACTAACACGATACATATCTTCGTTTAGAGAAAAAGAATGAAAAGTAGAAGTAAAACAAAGATCAGGAATCCATACAATTAACTTACTCCACCCACCAAAGACACTAAAGGGAAAGAAACACAAACATGAAGTGACCAGACCATAATGGAAACCTAAACAAAGGATGGCCATAAGGACAGACTTTCCCACAAAATGGCCAAATTGCCATCCAAAATAAAAAGACACAAGTGATACACACAGTAAGTAGTAACAAACAACAACATAAATAAACCGCCACAGAAGAACCGCCTTGGAACGTTCAGTGGAAAGAATTTCACTGGAGGGGGCAACCTTGTTTTTGTTAAACAATTTACTCTAATTTTGGATATATATAAACAAGTTTATCCCATTGAGAAAACGAACTCCGTGTAGCTAAAAAGAGAGAAAATATGCATATCAAGCGTGTTTGTGAAACTGCAAAACCCTTCGGGAAAGATCGTCCGTGAAAGCTATCTCACTTTGCTCGTGGCCGACGTCCGTGCACGCTATTATTTTATTACTTTTTTTCTTCCAACACTTCGACGAGGGATTTTCTGCTGCTGTCAAAGGGATGGGTGTAGGTAAGTGACAAAAGGGCTTCAAAGCGAACCTGTTATCAGAACTTCTTTTCTGTGGGCTATGAAAAAAGAGGATTTTCTTGAACCGTCCGTGTTCGCTAACAGTCAGTTTTTCGGAGTTTTGTTCCAAGTGTTCTCGGCAACCATGGGAAGCACACAGATAATGAAAATAGCCAAAGAGATGGGAATTTATGCGCCACCTACTGCGCTACGTGTCAAATTTCTCCAATGGAAGGTGTTGAAGAAAGAAATGGAAATACCTGTTTTCCGAACATAAATCGTACTCGAACAAACTTCCTAACGTGTGACGTAAGCACAAATGATAGCTACAACGGAGTTTGTTTCCCGACAGTGAGATAAAAATCCTGATAGTTTTCATGTTTCTGCTCAAACCACAGACCGTGAACACTCAATAGAATCGCCTCGGTGAGGCTGTTTTTACGATTACCCACAATCTATGTTGTTAAGCAGAAAAAGAAACATAATGCTTATCCGAGTCAACTCCAGTTTTACTATTTCAAAATGGGGGTTAAGGGGTCAGAATTATATAGATGTATTCGTAATTTGTGACAATATACAGACCGCGAAGGTAAAGAAAATAAAAGCCAAATGTGAGCCAAGCCACCCCCCCCCCCCACACACACACACACAACCCACATACACAAAAATAGCCGTGTTTCGCTAACCCAACGACCCTGCTTCAGACACTGACTCTACTAGTTTTATCAATAAAGAACAAAATAAAAATTAAAACACCAACCCTACCATTTTCAATATCCGATCCTACCCAGTGTCGTCTTTGCATTTTCCCATATTATTTTTGCGTTTTAAGTATATTTTTTTAGTTTTTGTCATTTAGTACCTTCAAAAATACAGAGCTGACTTTTTTGAGCATTTAAAATGAATTATGATACAGATAAGATTGAGAAGAACTTTACAGCGCACACGCTTTTGTTTCGCATTTGTAACGCGCGAGATTCGCACTGTCTCATGATTCACGCGTTTCACTTGCGAATGACATTTTAGCCAATCAATTGCTTTTATGAATAACGCGATATTGCGTGTAAATCGCGATTGTTGACCAGCCAATCAAACATGAGTGTCGAAAACGCAGATAGTTCACATTCACAGACTGCTTCGCGTTTCAAAAGCAACCAATCAGTACCGCGTAACTATTTCACACTTATTTTTCTTTTTTGTTTCTTTTTTCTATTTCTTCAATTTTTTCTTATTCCAGATATTTTTTTCAGTGAACATAACAACTCTGGCGGACTAGTCAATTATCCATTTACATTTGCCTGGGGGTAAAGGGTAAAATACAGGTACTGAGTCGTGATTGAAGTTGACTGTCAAAATGCAGGATGTTTATTGACCAAAAGTTTTATGACACCCAGGTGCAACTGGGGGCTATAAAGATAGCTGTTTAAAACAACATCTCATTATCGTCATTTAATCGAGATGTCCGAAATAATCAATGTTCTTTAACTCACAGAAGCGGCCCAATTTTCAATTTATCTTTGTAATTTTCATTTATTTTGTTTAATTAACTAGGAGAATCAAGTTACGTTCTCTTCGATATTTATTTGGAAATGCCTGGACCTTTTGCATAAAATATAGGCCCTGATCAGAGACCTACGTCTGCTGCGTCTGATCTGGGTCTGCATGGTTTTTGCCATTTGGCAACAAATGGAATCTTCCACCTTCTTAATAGAGCAAGTCCATTTCAAAATTAAAGAGTATGAAGTTTTGTTTTCTTTGTTTATTTTGGCAAACCGAGTGGATCCTGATCAGACGCCTACTTCTGCTAGGTCTGATCTGGATCTGCACTTTATTTTGCCATTTGGCGTCAACTTGGATCTTTCACCTTGTAAAAATCACAAGATCGTTTCAAAATTTAAGAGTGTGAGGGTGTGTTTTCTTCAAAATTTATTTTGAAAATATCTGAAGCTTTTTGAAACAATGTAAGCCCCGATCAGGTGCCTATTTCTGTTGCGCATGATCTTGGTCTGCACAGTTTGCTAATTGGCGCCAAATGGCATCTTCCACTTGGTAAATAGCACAAAGCCATTACGAAATATAAAAGTGTGAGGTTGTCTATTCTTAAAAAATTCCGAAATAATTGATGTTCCGTCACTCACAGAAGCAGCTCATTTATTTAATTACTTATTTGCTGTAATTTTCATTTTTTTTTTTTTTCATTAACACATTTGTTTAACCAAATGGAATTTTCCACCTAGCATACATTTTTTTTTCGAAATTTATTTGGGAAATAACTGAACATTTCGTAATCTTCTATAATCTAGGCCCTGATCAGACGCCTACTTCTGCTGCGCCTGACCTGGGGCATTTTTACTATTACCATTTTCCCATTTTCTTCAAAATTTGGATAAAAATTCCTAAACTTTTTGCAAACAGTGTAGTTCCTGATCAGACGCTTATTCTGTTGCCTTTGATCTGGGTTTGCACTTTTTTGCCAATTGGCGCCAAATGGAATATTCCACCTTGTAAATAGCACAAGAAAAGTTCAAAATTTAAGAGAGTAAGATTGTGTTGTTTTCAAAAATATTATGAAAATGTCTGAAGCTTTTGGAAGCAATGTAGGCCCTGATCAGACGCCTAATTTTTCTGCGCCTGAACTGGGCCTGCACTGTTTGCCATTTGACGCTAAACTTTATGAACTTTAAGAAATGTGCGTATTTCAGCCTTTACCTTTTCCTTATTTTTATTTATGTGCTTATATATTCGTTTATTTGTCTTTGATCCAAACAGAGATTTTCGGATTTTCATTGCGAAAATACGCCTATACAAATCTATTATTTTTTTCACCACCAAAACTGAACATTTTCCGTTATTTTAATATTTCTGCACAAGACATAGGTTGTTGTATTCGTTAGAACCGACTCGGCGAGGCGGTTCTTACGAGTACCCACAATCTATATTTTGTGCAGAAATAAGAAGAATATATACCCCCTTAAATTCCAATTTTACCATTTAAAAGTGGGGATTAGCGGGGTAAAATATGTATAGGTGTGTTTCAAGATTTGTTAGAAACACCATAAACACCCATTAAATTGCGGTTCTGATGAGCGCCAACAAACAAGTAAATAGACGTGACTTGTCCGACAAATATACCAGGATAAATGATTACCCTCTTGGTTCCCTACACCATATGCACCAGAATACCCCGAGTGTTTATTATCTCTAAACTGCCAGACATTAGGGTGTTATGCAATCCAAAATATGTCTTTAAATGTAAATATTATTGTGTGTGTTTATCCGAAGAAATCACAACTGATAAGAGAGTCCAATACCGCCATTAATTTGTGAATGAATAAAAAAAAAAAAATAAAGAATATTGGTCAAACATACGAGCTAAGAGGATTTTGATTGGTCCGTGCTCTTTCGCATTCACGCGGTTTATCTTCGCTTACCTGTCTTATTCTTATTGGTTGGAATTCTCTCGCAAAGAAACGCGTATTGAGTTAACCTAGGAAAAAAAGTCACAGGAAAAAAAAAAATACAGTTTTTGGTAGGAAAACAGTCACGGAAAAACAAGTCTCAAAATTGGTTAGAATAATGTTTTCATTAGTGTTATTTGAGTAACTAACTGAAAAGCATGATGATTCAAAATAAGTGTTGACAACGACGCACAACGACAAGCAAAGGAGTATTCCATCCTTGTTGATCCCTTAGAGTCTTCACTTTTCTGTAATACGCCCTTGCCACGGCTAAAATGTCATCTTTCATAAGTGATGGAAACTTTTGACATTCTTTCTTATTTTAGCCTACATATAGACTATGGGTCGTTGTGAGGACAGCCTCAATGGGGTGGTGCAATCTATGTTTTTGAGTGAGTGAGTGTTAGAGTTTTACGTCCCACCAACAGCTAAGGTCATATGGAGACGGGATCTCGGTTTAAAGATGTTGGCTCGGTGGGGGACGCCTATAGGTTCTCTGGTAGGCGTCTCTTGCCTGATGCCTCCAGTTGACCTGTCTCATGAGCTACGTCTGTCGGTGTGTGCTCGGAGGGGGATGTGCTGTGTTTGCCGGGTCTTGTCCAACATCCGTTTCGGTTTCAAAACTTTGGGGTTTAGACACACTGATGAAGATTAAATATCAGAAAGGCCTCTGTGTCACTAAATTTGGTATAGTTACACTTTAATTGCAACCACTGGGTCGGTATCTCTGCTGGTGGATGATTCGTTCGTCCCCGAGGGTATCATCAGCTCAGTATCAGTTCCTGAGTGCTGAGGTTGATCTTTCGGACGGTGTTGACGTCAGTACTCAAGTACTGATTTAAATATCTATACTATATTTTTAATTTTTGCAGTATAAATTTCTAATTTTTCTAAAACTAAGACTGACTTGTCAGGTGGGACATGTATCTTAGCGGATTTGGTTGCCCATTTTTGTAATATTATAAATTTTGCAAGCCTCGCTACTTTGGGCATCTCCTTCCTGGAGCCCGGGACTTCCATGGAGTGTGGGCCATGTTTGCTGAGGTTGGCTCGGTGGGGGACGCCTATAGGTTCTCTGGTAGGCGTCTCTTGCCTGATGCCTCCAGTTGACCTGTCTCATGAGCTACGTCGGTCGGTGTGTGCTCGGAGGGGGATGTGCTCTGTTTGCCGGGTCTTGTCCAACATCCGCCGTAACCGAAACGGTTTCGGTTTCAAAACTTTAGGGTTTAGACACACTGATGAAGATTAAATATCAGAAAGGCCTCTGTGTCACTAAATTTGGTATAGTTACACTTTAATTTAAAGACTCATCCGAAAGTCTGGAGAAGCCCGGGATCGATCCTGCGATCCCTGGTTTTACAAGGCGAGTAGCGTAACCACTACACCACGGAGGCTTCTAATCTATGTTTTTGAACCGAAAATAAGGCAAACATGACTGTTATGTGTTATATGAGTTTCTGGTTGATAAGTTCGAATCAAGAATATTGACAATGACTAACGAGGACTGACCACGGAGTTTCCCATCTTTTAAGACCCATAAGAGTCTTCACATATATTTTTTATTTGTGATTTTTTTCGGCGTCTTTTTTTCAGTGATTTTTTTCCTGTGGCCAGTTTTTACTACCTCATATTAACTTGCCTGTGCATCGAATAACCTTGTAAAAATGATCTTATTTTAATCAAACATTATTTGCCAAATTAAATTTTCTTTTGTAGTTTTATATATTTATAGATATTTATATATTATTATTTTTTGTTTTGTTTTTATTTATTTATTTTATTTTATTTTATTTTATTTTTTTTTTTTTTGGTAGGGGTGGGGGGTATTTATTTTAATGTATTCGGAGACAGTATACAAGAGTCCTGTCAAAACATTTTCTACACTTATTACATCCAGCAAAGGCACAGATCAGCCTATACATCTGCGTTGTCTGATCGGAGTCCTCACTAGGTGCACGAAGAAACAATGTGTCCTGCTAAGCCTGCCCAGGCGAAGCGATGTGAGTCAGACCGTCCAGTGCATGTTAACCTTTTTGGTTTCATTGGGCGGCAGGGCTTGAGCTTTGTTGGGTAAAAGTCCCACAGCGTTGGAAGCAACGTCTCCATAATGACCCTTATAGAGTTAACGGGGATGTTCAATCTCAGTACAGTAAAAAAAAAAATAATAATAATAATAAAAAAAAAAAAAAAAAAAAAAAAACTATCAATAAGGCGCATAGCGAATGTAGACATTGCTGTGTTCAGGCTGATTAGTGATGATTATCGTCGATAAAGCAGGTGTCAGTTTCGTAATCGTGTTTATAACGAGCGTGGCTGAGCTTTTGACACTCTACCACAAACGAGCCACGCGTCAATTATTTCCTATCAATCGACCTTTTGTGCATTTTGAGTTTTACGTCCCACCAACAGCTAAGGTCATGCGAAGACAAGGCTCATCCGAACGTCTCGAACACGCGACGCAGACAATGCATTAAACTATATATTACAATGTAAAATGTTTCTTGTTTTTTTTTTTTGTTTTTGTTTTTTCATAAACCTGATAAATTTGTTTTGGCTAAAGCATTTAGCCAAAGCAAATGCATGAGTGAGCACAAACATACAATGATGTTTTAACTTTCATTCTGTTCTTGTTGTTTTAATTTTCCTGTCTACTCAATACAATACAATACAAACTGTTTATTCGGCATAAAACATTCACATACAATGTTTATAGCCATAGTAATATACATACAGTGAAAACAGCAACGGAGTCTACTCAAGTTTTCTGGTTTTAATCTCCTCGTAAATATCGGGCAGGAAATGTCCCTTCTTGGGGTGGGCGGAAAGAATGGCACAGGAAAGGCTAATGGAAATAAAGTCACAGGTAAAACTTAAAAAAAATGTCACAAATAGAATAAAAAAAGAAATCATCTATTTTATAAATATATAATGAATCTTGGCTTTCCTGGGGTCTGCCAGGGCTATGCTCCAACCCCTTCGCAGCTTAAAAGGCCTTATATCTCAGGAACAGTACACATCCCAACCCCTAAACCATATATATTCATGTGCCTTATGATAAGATGGATTCAGTGATACCATTAAGGGCTCTGTTGGGTCCATGTCTCATCCTTCCTCCTCATAAAAGGCCTAATATTTCAGATACAGAGTCCACATGGGTGCTCATTTTGAAATTGGGGTTTGTTTGGGAGACTTTATAATCAATAAATTAAAACCTGAAACCATACATGGCTGCCAGTGGGCAGTGTCCGCCTGAGTTCTGGTGAGCATTGTGGCCCATGGGCCTCTTGTTTGATTATTTTGATAGGGAGCCACGAATACTTGAACCTATAATATATATATTTATATATTTATTATATATTATAACGTTACTAAATAGCAAATCTATATGTCCATTTAAGAAGAATGGAAGATACATTTGAAAATTCCCCTCTTTTATTTCAATGTATAATTCTAATTGCATTGCAGCATGCTTTCGAGCAGGCTCTTTTTTCTACATTTCTGCTCTTTTGATCATCTATAGGCTTTTTTATTATCCGAAATAATTCCACACCGCTAAAATACTTTTTAAATTAATTTCAATAAGAACATGATACCTAATTATCCTTATTAATTTGATGGAAATCTGGATTGATAGGTGGATGGGGCCGTAAAAAAAATCATTCCTCGGTTTCGCCAATCATGGTGATGATGGGGGATAATCTTATATTTGTTAACATATTTTTATATTAATTTATTTTTTGGCATCGGTAGCTAAGTCGGATGCGCGTCTGACTGGTGATCAGGAGGACGCAGGTTCGATACCTACCGGGGTCGGCAAACTTTCTTTCGTGGAGAATGATTATGAAATCTTTTTTACGGTCATTCTCTCCCTTCTGCTGTTTCAAGAAGGGCAGTTGTCACTTTCTGGCGAAAAACAGATGCACTGTATTGGTTAACCGCTTACGTATAAGACTGCCCAGGATAAGAATGGATAGGTAAACTGCCCGGCTCGAAAACGAACTAAAACAATGTTGACAGGGCCGTTAAACTCCAATACAAACACACAATTTTTTTATTATTTATTTATTTATTTATTTATTAGGTAATTATCAGTGTTCAGGTTCGCTGAACTAGAACTATTCTCGTAAGTAAACAAATTAATTTAATGTATGCTTGCAATTCAAAAACTGCATGTAAAGCGGTGCAGATCCGGTTCAGATTGCAGAAGCAATATGATCAGGATCTACACTGTTTGCAAATATAAGAATTATCGTGCTCAGCGGAAATTAATGAATTTCAGGTTAGTACACTATTTAGCAAAAAGTTATACAAGAACAACTAATTATTTAAGTTTAAGTAAAGTGTGAAGCTCAATAAACAACCAGGCGTTACTAATCCCTTTCCCCAATAAAGAGATCCTTGATGATAAACAGATCATTGTTATCAATTTTTACACATTTGATTGTCATTCTAGCTCATATTAAAGGCGGACAGTAACGAGTATATTGTATAATTTATTTATTTATTTATTAGTCACATTTCTGACTATCAGCCGCTCAAATTACTTGATACATGTGTACTATATGTATATATTAGTGGCAAACAGAGTAGATCTGGTTGTGCACTGTGCGCAAAGTCTTCTCTACTCGTATTTTTGTAGGAATTGCTCAGTATGTTTCCATTGTTATAATTTTTCACACATTTTGAAATTCCCATTTGATTGTTATTTCAGCTCATATTTAAAGACGGCCAGTAACAACTATACTGTATAATTTATTTATTTACTTATTAGTCACATTTCAGACCCTCAAATTACTTGATACATGTATATTGTATTCATTTAAAATTCGCAGACTGAATGACAGTGTAGATCCAAATCAGATGGATCTGGATATGCACTGAGTGCAAAGTCTTCATGGCCCTATATATTTTTGTAGAAAAGACTCATTGACTATCAGTATCAAATATTCACAATTAGAACAACCAGCTTAACCCCACTTTTCGTGATGCTAACTCAAGCTGTCCTTAAGAGTGTACTCAGAGTAGTGAACGGTCCGACTCGTACTGCTATTCCTGGCCAGGCTTAGAACCTCTAAGCGGTTTACCAGTAATCATGTCACAGGCTGTCGGTTTCTTGAAGTCCCGATGAGCGGGGCCGATTTTAACATGATATACATGCCCATACCTTAAAAGGTATCAAAAGTAGGGCCGAGGTGTCTTTGGGGCCGAGGTGTCTAGGGGCCGAGGTGACAGTGGGGCCGAGGTGTCTAGGGCCGAGGTGACTAGGGCCGAGGTGTCTAGGGCCGACTTGGTTTTGGGCCGACCTGTCTAGGGGCCGAGGTGGTAGTGGGGCCGAAGTGTCTGGAAATCAACAAAGTAACTCTGTGGTCGGTTTGTGTGTGTATGTTGTATTATGGTCCGGAGGCCTACAGTACCAAATAAAATATATTCTGTTCTATTCTGTAGCAAAATTTAATTATTAAGATCACCTTTAGAACTTTTCGGATATTGTCAGAATCGCCTTACTTATGTTTCTGCAAACTGAAAGACATGCACACCCCCGTATATACATTCTTTGTATAAAAGTGGTAAGAATATTCTTGACAACTCCATGACTGTTCAGATTTTATGAACTTTTCGGAAAGCAAATGAACACTTTCCGCAACAATTTAACTACTCTACTTAAACTAGAAATTTGGAAGAAATATAAAACTTTAACGCATGTATGACTAGCGGCCTTTTTTTGGTCATTGGCAAACAGTGTGGAACCAGATCAGATGTCGCACAACGCGGTGTCTGATCTCAGTTTACATTCTTTGCTTAGCGTACTTACATTTTTGTTAAACTTTCTACACACACACACACACACACACACACACACACACACACACACACACACACACACACACACACACACACACACACACACACACAAAACACCTGACACCCCTATAATTGGAAATGGACCACTCGAAACTCATGGGTTCACAATAACTGCTGATATATTGTTTACAATGAATTTTAAGCATTATCAATTTCAATGGCCATACAATTTGCACACTCAATAAAGGCTTCAAGTTAACGATTGCTTTTCTCCGATCATAAATCGTCTCTACCTAAGGAGTTTATGCTGCTGTTCCTTACACTAGCATTGGCTGGTCAAATTATCTATGGTCTTATCTCACCAGTAGTGATCCTCCGCTGGACAGTAGGGTCATTTAACTAACATGCTTATAATTGAGTACCGGGTCTGTAAGACTTTCATTGGTTGAAATGCATTATTTAGTTATTTTTTCACGATATTCAATTTCGACCCATGCCGATCCGGACTTGAAGAAATAGATGGACTGCATGATGCTTCCACGCAGAGCGGAAACTGACTGCACATTAATACTGGAAAACCGCTTAGAGGATCTAAGCCTGCCCAGGCAAAGCGCGTATAAACCCCATTGGTTTCATTGGGCGACAGGTCTTGAGATGTCTTTTCAATCCCACATAATTGGAAGTAACGTCTTCAAAATGACCTATACAGTGTTGACGGGGACGTTAAACCTCAAATCAAACAAACAAACGATATTCAGTTTTACTCATATCCGCTCAAAGTGTAATTATTGTAGGAATGCACATTGCTAATTGTTCAGACATAACGATAACACATCTGTGTGAAATAGAGCTCTCTTTCAGTTCTCTACAAAATGTTAACCCAGATATGAGGCATATATATATTAAACATATATACAGCCCCATAATACCAACCCAGATATGAGGCATATATATATTATACTTATATAAAGCACCACAATGCCCTTTATGTATGTCGCCCCACAATTATTACGTTCACGAAAAGTACAAAAAAAAAAAAAAAAAAATCCTTGTTTTTATTCGTCTTCTCTAGTGCCATACAGACGCGAATTTCGTAAACGTGTATGTCCCTACGTTACGTGGTTCGGAGTAAAGCCCCAGTCTCACTGTCACGTAGTGAGGGCTATGCTTTACTACATGTAGATTAATTTTGCGCAGTTTTGTAGAGAAGCGATACCAAGCAATAACTACAAAACCCACTGAAACGTAATAAAACGTAGAAAGTATATTAGGGCGTCGGAAACCGAAAGTTATGCGTATTAACGCGATATACTGCTTTTTACGTTTTATACGTATTGACGTTTTAGTGCGTTTCTTTTCGTATGGGTTTTTGCTAGGTATACGCTACGCTGAGAATTTTTAAGCAAACGCAGCTGGGTCACATATTTGGCTATATATAGCCATGTGCACTACGCTCCAAATAGCAATTTTGTGGGAAAGTAACTGTCCTGTTGGCTACATGCTAGATTTCATGATCAATCTCACCGAAAGAATGTAGCCGACCCCGGCATATATCTAACTCGGGTCCTCCTGATCACCAGTCAGACTAGACTTGTCCAAGTCCCTACATTTACATTGCATCCGACTGAGATATCGAGGCAGGCGAATACATTTGTATCACAAAAGTTTATCCTGCATGCGCCCATCGGGCCTGACGAAACACATGGGCTGCATTATGCTTCCACGAAGAGCTGAAACCGACCCGCAAACGAATACTGGTAAACCGCTTAGAGACTCTAAGCCTGCCCAGCAAAAGCAAAACACGAGTACTGGTAAGCGTCGTAGAGGATCTAAGCCTGCCCAGGCAATGCAAAGCGAGTCAGACCGTCCATGCTTAGAAACATCACGGCTTGAGATGTCATTTCATCTCAATGTCGGATAAATATTCCACAAAATTGGACGCAACGTCTCCAGAATGACCTTTACAGTGTTGACGGGGACGTTAAATCTCAAATCAAACAAACAAAAACTCAACAATTAAATTCAATTTTTGGTTCGATTGTTTGACAAACGACCCAAATTAAAAATGGGTTTTAGGTTTTCTTTGCTTAAGTCCACGTGGCTTTCACATATTTGTAGGAAAATAGCCGCGTTGAGGTCAGAGTATTGCGTCAGAGTGTTATCTATATAATTTGGACTGGAATCAAGTGTTGTGTTTGACAAACAGTGTAGACACAGATCAGACACCGATGAACGCGATGTCTGATCATGGTCTACAATGTTTGCTTACAGTACGCGATATCGGATCAGGGTCTATACAAATATCTTACACTACAGGTCTGTAAAAGTTAGTGTTGACGGGGACGTTAAACTTCAAATCAAACAAGTAAAACTGTAAAAGTTAAGCGAAATGTCAACAGTTAACGTAACCGTTCAGGAACATTTTCCAACCTAGACTCAGATATCCGCCCCCGCCCATAGGGGCTTGAAGAAATATATGGGCTGCATGATGCTTCCGCGCAGAGCTGAATCTGGCCCGCACACTAGAACTGGTAAACCGCTTAGAGGATCTAAGCCTGTCCAGGAATCGCGGTGCGAGGCGGACCGTCCATGCTAATAAACCCTATTGGTTTCATTGGGCGACAGGGCTTGAGATGTCATTTCATCTCAATGTCGGGTAACGGTCCCACAAAATTGGAAGCAACGTCTCCAAAATGACCTTTACAATGTTGACGGGGACGTTAAACCTCAAATCAAACGAACACAGTGCTTCAATGCTTTGATTTTTAAAAACTTGATATTTTTCATTATTTCGGTTGCAAACGTAGATTGCGGGTGCTCGTTAGAATCATCCGCAATCTGTAGAATGTATGGTTCAATGGTAGTTTTTACGAATGTAGGAAAAAATGTCACAGGAATAAACAAGAGGGCCAGGCCCTATATTGCTCACCTGTGTATCAGAAACTCTAATAATGATGTTTTAAGAATGCCCACCGGGGCTTGAAGAAATAGACTGGGCTACATGGTGTTTCTATGCAGAGCTGGAACCAACCACACATGAGTACTGGTGAACAGGTTCTAAGCCTGCCCAGGATGAGTGGTGCCAGTTGGACACCGTCCATGCATAATGACCCTATTGGTTTCACTGGGTGGAAAGGGCTTAAGATATAATTTCACCTCGATGTCGGGCGAATGTCCCACAAAACTAGAAGCAACGTCTCCAAAATGACCTACACTGTGCTGACAAGGATGTTAAACCTCAAATCAATAAACAAGGGCAGGTAACTCCAAAATTGGTTGTCTCGTGCAGCCGAAAAAATTCGAACTCTATGTAGACTGAATGTCTCTCCTGATTATCTGCAAGTTTGATGAAGATCAGATCAGAAATGGCGGAGAAAAGTTGGTAACGTCGTTTGCCCATTGTAAATCTATGGGAAAATTGTTCGCACTTTAAGGGCTGTAACTGCAAAACCTAATGTCAGATTCAAGCCAAATTCAAACTCATCTGAAAGCCCCCGCCCATAGGGGCTTGAAGGAAATATATGGGCTGCATGATGCTTCCACGCAGAGCTGAATCCGGCCCGCACACTAGTACTGGTAAACCGCTTAGAGGATCTAAGCCTGTCCAGGAACCGCGGTGCGCGGCCTATTGGTTTCATTGGGAGACAAGGCTTGAGATGTCATTTCATCTCAATGTCGGGTAAAAGTCCCACAAAATTGGAAGCAACGTCTCCAAAATGACCTTTACAGTGATGACGGGGACGTTAAACCTCAAATCAAACAAAACTCATCTGAGGTTTTATGCCTGTTCTCGTTTACTGAAAGTTTCATAAAAGATCAGATAAGAAACGGCTGAGAAAAGGTGGAGACACTATTTTTCACTAATATTTATGCCCAAGGGCATGTAACTCCCAAATTGTGTGCCCATGCATCCCAAATATGAACTCGACGTAAACTGTAAGCCCCTCCTGGTTATCTGCAAGATTGATGACGATCGGATCAGAAATGGCTGAGAAAAAGTGGAGACGTCGTTTTCCCCGTTATAAGTCTACGGGAAAATTTTTCACGCTCAAGGGGATGTAGGGATGTAACTGGAAAACCGCTGGTCAGATTCAAACCAAATTCGAACTCGTCCGAGTTTTTATCGATATCTCATGCGGTCCAAATTCGAACTAAACATAGAATGTAAGCTCCTTCTGGTTATCTGGAAGTTTGATGAAGGCCATGTTAGAAATAGCCAAGCAAAGTTGGAGACATCGTTTTCCCATTGTAAGTCTATGGGAAAATTTTTCACCCTCAAGGGGATGTAACTGGAAATCCGGTGGTCAGATTCAAGCCAAAATCGAACTCATTAGAGATGTTATGCTTATTCCAATTTACCAAAAGTGACAAAAAAGATGAGATCAAAAAACGGTTGCGGAAAGCTGGATACACCATTTTTCGCTAACATTTATGCCCAAGGACAGGTAACTCAGAAGTCATTTGACCTGCTTGGCCCAAATTCAAACTCAACATAGACTGTATGCCCCTCCTGGTTATCTGCATGGAGACGTCGTTATCCCATTGTTAGTCTATGGGAAACTCTTTCACTCTCAAGATGTTACTGGAAAACCACTGGTCAGATTCAAGTCAACTTTGAACTCGCTTGAAATTTTATGCTTGTCCTCTTTACCAAAAGTTACAAAATGAACCAATCAAAAACGGCTGAGAAAAGCTGGAGACACCATTTTTAGCTCACCGTCACGTAATGACGAGGTGAGCTTTTGGGATCACTTTTTGTCCGTCGTCCGTCGTGCGTGCGTCCGTGCGTCCGTGCGTGCGTGCGTAAACAATTTCTTCAAACGACATCTCCTCCTGAACCACTGATCAGATTTTGACCAAACTTCACAGGAATGATCCTTAGGTGGTCCCCTTTCAAAGTTGTTCAAATGGTTCCGGTCCGTTGCACATATAGGTCACAGGAGCCAAAAATAGATTTTTTTTTTTCACTGAAAACTTAAAAAAATCTTCTTCTCTGAAACCGCAAGGCCCAGATCTTTCATATTTGGTATGAAGCTTCATCTAGAGGACCCCTACCAAGATTGTTCAAATTATAGTGCTGGGGCCAAAAATGCCCCCGCCCCGGGGCCCTTTGGTTTTACATGGGCTTATATAGGGAAAATCTTTAAAAATCTTCTTCTCTGAATCCGCAAGGCCCAGGTCTTTGATATTTGGTATGAAGCTTCATATAGTGGACCCCTACCAAGATTGTTCAAATTATAGGGCTGGAGCCAAAAATGCCCCCGCATCGGGGCCCTTTGGTTTTACATGGGCTTATATAGGGAAAATCTTTAAAAAATCTTCTGCTCTGAAACCGCAATGCCCAGGTCTTTGATATTTGGTATGAAGCTTCATCTAGTGGACCCCTACCAAGATTATTCAAATTATAGTGCAGGGGCCAAAAATGCCCCCGCCCCGGGGCCCTTTGGTTTTACATGGGCTTATATAGGGAAAATCTTTAAAAATCCTCTTCTCTAAATCCGCAAGGCCCAGGTCTTTGATATTTCGTTTGAAGCTTCATCTAGTGGACCCCTACCAAGTTTGTTCAAATTATAGTGCTGGGGCCAAAAATGCCCCCGCATCGGGGCCCTTTAGTTTTACATGGGCTTATATAGGGAAAATCTTTAAAACTATTCTTCTCTCAAACCGCAAGGCCCAGGTCTTTGATATTTGGTATGAAGCTTCATCCGGTGGACCCCTACCAAGGTTGTTAAAATTGTAGTGCTGGGGCCAAAAATACCTCCACCCCGGGGCCCTTTGGTTTTACATGGGCTTATAAAGGAAAAATCTTTAAAAAATCTTCTTCTCTGAAACTGCAAGGCCCAGGTCTTTGATATTTGGTATGAAGCTTCATCTAGTGGACCCCTACCAAGATTGTTCAAATTATAGTGCTGGGGCCAAAAATGCTCTTGTTACTCTATGGATCAGGTGAGCGATCCAGGACCATCATGGTCCTCTTGTTTACTTACATTTATGCTCAAGGGCATGTAACTCAGAAGCTGTTTGTCCCGTGCAGCCTAAATGTGAACTCAACGTAGACTGTAAACCCCTCCTGGTTATCTGCAAGTCCAATGAAGATCGGATTAGAAATGGCGGAGAAAAAGTGGAGACGTCGTTTTCCCCATTAAGTCTATTGGACAACTTTTTCACGCTCAAGGGGATGTAACTGAAAAAAGGGGATGTAACTGAAAAAAAACCCGCTCGTCAGATTCGTGCCAAATTCGAACACGTCCAAGATTTTATGCTTGTTCTCATGTATGACGTTACAAAAAGATCAGATCATAAACGACTGAGAAAAGCTGGAGACACCATTTTTCACTTATATTTATGCTCAAGGGCAGGTAACTCCAAAACTGTTTGTCCCATGCATCCCAAATATGAACTCGACGTAAATTGTAAGCCCTTCCTGGTTATCTGCAAGTTTGATGACGATCGGATCAGAAATGGCTGAGAAAAAGTGGAGACGTCGTTTTCCCCATTAAAAGTCTATAGGAAAAATTTTCAAAACTGGTCCAAAACCTAATGCAGTCAATCCCCCAACCCAGTGATACTGCACATAAAATTTGATTGGGATTGGCCAGCTAGTCACTTAGATATTCAAGCTCAAAGGTGTGGACGATTGACGGACGACGGATGGATGGACGGATGACGGATGCCTACCTATACTATAACCTCACCTTGTGTGCCTTCGGCTCAGGTGAGCCAAAAAGATCAGATCATAAACTACTGAGAAAAGCTGGAGACACAATTTTTCACTTATATTTATGCTCAAGGACAGGTAACACCAAAGCTGTTTATCCCGTGCAGCCCGTATTCGAACTCGACGTAGACTGTAAGCCCTTCCTGGTTATCTGCGAGTTTGATGAAGATCGGATTTCAAAATCCATCCATAAATAAGAAAGTTATTGACTTCGTATAAGTTTCGGACGGACGAACGGACGGACGGACAGTGGCAACGCTATATGCCCTCCCACCATTCTTCGAAAGGCGGGGGCATAAAAAGTAGGGCTTACGGGGGGTATTCGTATTTTTTCATATTTTTGCTCCTCTTCGTGAAGCAATCTGATCTGGGTCCATTCTGTTTACTGTTTGCCAAAATAAAATGTATTTTTAAACAAAGTTTGTAAGAAGCTGCAGCAGAGTGAATAAATAGGCAACAATTTCCAATTTAGGTTTTCTTGGTATCTTTAGGTCAAAGGGTTTGACACCGGGAAATGTCGGATTTGCAGGCGTTGCCGTTACTTTTATATATTCATTATATATTTATAAAATAGATGATTTTTTTTTCTATTTGTGACATTTTTTTTAAGTTTTACCTGTGACTTTATTTCCATTAGCATTTCCTGTGCCATTCTTTCCGCCCACCCCAAGAAGGGACATTTCCTGCCCGATATTTACGAGGAGATTAAAACCAGAAAACTTGAGTAGACTCCGTTGCTGTTTTCACTGTATGTATATTACTATGGCTATAAACATTGTATGTGAATGTTTTATGCCGAATAAACAGTTTGTATTGTATTGTATTGAGTAGACAGGAAAATTAAAACAACAAGAACAGAATGGAAGTTAAAACATCATTGTATGTTTGTGCTCACTCATGCATTTGCTTTGGCTAAATGCTTTAGCCAAAACAAATTTATCAGGTTTATGAAAAAAAAACAAAAACAAAAAAAAAAAAAAAAAAAACAAGAAACATTTTACATTGTAATATATAGTTTAATGCATTGTCTGCGTCGCGTGTTCGAGACGTTCGGATGAGCCTTGTCTCCGCATGACCTTAGCTGTTGGTGGGACGTAAAACTCAAAATGCACAAAAGGTCGATTGATAGGAAATAATTGACGCGTGGCACGTTTGTGGTAGAGTGTCAAAAGCTCAGCCACGCTCGTTATAAACACGATTACGAAACTGACACCTGCTTTATTGACGATAATCATCACTAATCAGCCTGAACACAGCAATGTCTACATTCGCTATGCGCCTTATTGATAGTTTTTTTTGTGTTTGTTTATTATTATTATTATTTATTTTTTTTTTACTGTACTGAGATTGAACATCCCCGTTAACACTATAAGGGTCATTTTGGAGACGTTGCTTCCAACGCTGTGGGACTTTTACCCAACAAAGCTCAAGCCCTGCCGCCCAATGAAACACAAAAAGGTTAACATGCACTGGACGGTCTGACTCACATCGCTTCGCCTGGGCAGGCTTAGCAGGACACATTGTTTCTTCGTGCACCTAGTGAGGACTCCGATCAGACAACGCAGATGTATAGGCTGATCTGTGCCTTTGCTGGATGTAATAAGTGTAGAAAATGTTTTGACAGGACTCTTGTATACTGTCTCCGAATACATTAAAATAAATACCCCCCCCCACCAAAAAAAAAAAAAAAAATAAATACATAAAATAAAATAAATAAATAAAAACAAAACAAAAAAATAATAATATATAAATATCTATAAATATATAAACCTACAAAAGAAAATTTAATTTGGCAAATAATGTTTGATTAAAATAAGATCATTTTTACAAGGTTATTCGATGCACAGGCAAGTTAATATGAGGTAGTAAAAACTGGTCACAGGAAAAAAATCACTGAAAAAAAGACGCCGAAAAAAATCACAAATAAAAAATATATGTGAAGACTCTTATGGGTCTTAAAAGATGGGAAACTCCGTGGTCAGTCCTCGTTAGTCATTGTCAATATTCTGGATTCGAACTTATCAACCAGAACCTCATATAACACATAACAGTCATGTTTGCCTTATTTTCGGTTCAAAAACATAGATTAGAAGCCTCCGTGGTGTAGTGGTTACGCTACTCGCCTTGTAAAACCAGGGATCGCAGGATCGATCCCGGGCTTCTCCAGACTTTCGGATGAGTCTTTAAATTAAAGTGTAACTATACCAAATTTAGTGACACAGAGGCCTTTCTGATATTTAATCTTCATCAGTGTGTCTAAACCCTAAAGTTTTGAAACCGAAACCGTTTCGGTTACGGCGGATGTTGGACAAGACCCGGCAAACAGAGCACATCCCCCTCCGAGCACACACCGACCGACGTAGCTCATGAGACAGGTCAACTGGAGGCATCAGGCAAGAGACGCCTACCAGAGAACCTATAGGCGTCCCCCACCGAGCCAACCTCAGCAAACATGGCCCACACTCCATGGAAGTCCCGGGCTTCAGGAAGGAGATGCCCAAAGTAGCGAGGCTTGCAAAATTTATAATATTACAAAAAGTGGCAACCAAATCCGCTAAGATACATGTCCCACCTGACAAGTCAGTCTTAGTTTTAGAAAAATTAGAAATTTATACTGCAAAAATTAAAGATATAGTATAGATATTTAAATCAGTACTTGAGTACTGACGTCAACACCGTCCGAAAGATCAAACTCAGCACTCAGGAACTGATACTGAGCTGATGATACCCTCGGGGACGAACGAATCATCCACCAGCAGAGATACCGACCCAGTGGTTGCAATTAAAGTGTAACTATACCAAATTTAGTGACACAGAGGCCTTTCTGATATTTAATCTTCATCAGTGTGTCTAAACCCCAAAGTTTTGAAACCGAAACGGATGTTGGACAAGACCCGGCAAACACAGCACATCCCCCTCCGAGCACACACCGACCGACGTAGCTCATGAGACAGGTCAACTGGAGGCATCAGGCAAGAGACGCCTACCAGAGAACCTATAGGCGTCCCCCACCGAGCCAACATCTTTAAACCGAGATCCCGTCTCCATATGACCTTAGCTGTTGGTGGGACGTAAAACTCTAACACTCACTCACTCAAAAACATAGATTGCACCACCCCATTGAGGCTGTCCTAACAACGACCCATAGTCTATATGTAGGCTAAAATAAGAAAGAATGTCAAAAGTTTCCATCACTTATGAAAGATGACATTTTAGCCGTGGCAAGGGCGTATTACAGAAAAGTGAAGACTCTAAGGGATCAACAAGGATGGAATACTCCTTTGCTTGTCGTTGTTCGTCGTTGTCAACACTTATTTTGAATCATCATGCTTTTCAGTTAGTTACTCACATAACACTAATGAAAACATTATTCTAACAAATTTTGAGACTTGTTTTTCCGTGACTGTTTTCCTACCAAAAACTGTATTTTTTTTCCTGTGACTTTTTTTCCTACATTCGTAAAAACTACAATTGAACCATACATTTTACAAATATCGGATGGTTCTAACGAGCACCCGCAATCCACGTTTGCAGTCGAAATAATGAAAAATATCAAGTTTTTATACATCAAAGCCCTGAAGCACTTGTATCTGAGTCTAGGTTGGAATAGTAACGTAAACTGTTGACATTTCCCTTTGTTTTACTTGTTTGATCTGAAGTTTAACGTCCCCGTCAACACTAACTTATACATGACCTGTATTGTAAGATATTTGTATAGACCATGATCCGATATCGCGTACTATAAGCAAACACTGTAGACCATGATCAGACATCGTGTTCAACGGCGTCTGATCTGTGTCTACACTGTTTGTCAAACACAACATTTGATTCCAGTCCAAATTCTATAGATTTTTGTTTTGTTTGTTTGATTTGAGGTTTAACGTCCCCGTCAACACTGTAAATGTCATTTTGGAGACGTTGCTTCCAATTTTGTGGGACTTTTACCCGACATTGAGTTGAAATGACATCTCAAGCCCTGTCGCCCAATGAAACCAATAGGTTTATTAGTATGGACGGTCCGCCTCGCACCGCGGTTCCTGGACAGGCTTAGATCCTCTAAGCGGTTTACCAGTACTAGTGTGCGGGCCGGATTCAGCTCTGCGCGGAAGCATCGTGCAGCCCATATATTTCTTCAAATTCTATGGATACTCGTAACACTCTGAGGCAATACTCTGACCTCAACGCGGCTATTTTACTACAAATTTGTGAAAGCCATGCGGACTTTAGCAAAGAAAACCTAACAGCCATTATGAGTAAGGGTCGTTCGACAGACAATCGACCAAAAATAGAATTTAATTGTTGAGATTTTGTTTGTTTGATTTGAGGTTTAACGTCCCCGTCAACACTGTAAAGGTCATTTTGGAGACGTTGCGTCAAATTTTGTGGTACTTTTACCCGACATTGAGATGAAATGAAACCCATAATGTTTCTAAGCATGGACGGTCCGACTCGCCTGGGTAGGCTTAGATCCTCTAAGCCGCTTACCAGTACTCGTGTTTTGCTTTGCCTGGGCAGGCTTAGATCCTCTTAGCGGTTTACCAGTACTCGTTTGTGGGTCGGTTTCAGCTCTGCGTGGAAGCATCATGCAGCCCATCAATTTCGTCAGGCCCGATGGGCTCGGGCAGGATTAATTTTTGTAATACAAAAGTATTCGCAGGCCTCGATAGCTCAGTCGGATGCACGTCTGACTGGTGATCAGGAGGACGCGGGTTTGATACCTGCCGGGGTCGGCAACATTCCGAAAGTTTCGGTGAGATTGATCATGAAATCTATAGCGGATAGCCAACAGGACAGTTACTTTCCCACAAAATTGCGTGGTGCGGCTAAATATGTGGCTCAACTGCGATTGCTTCAAAATTCTTAGCGTAGCGTATACCTAGCCAAAACCTGTACGAAAAGAAACGCACTAAAACGGCAATACGTTTAAAAACGTAAAAAGCAGTATAGCGCGTTAATACGCATAACCTTCGGTTTCCTACGCCTTAATATATTTGCTACGTTTTATTCTACGTTTTATTACGTTTCAGTGGGTTTTGTTGTTATTGCTTGGCATCGCTTCCCTACAAAGCGGCGCAAAATTAATGTACATGTAGTAAAGCATAGCCCTCACTACGTGACAGTGAGACTGGGGCTTTACTCCGAACTACGTAATGTAGAGGCATACACACGTTTACGAGATTCGCGTGTGTATGGCACTAGAGAGGGCGAATAAAACAAGGATTTTTTTTGTATTTTTCGCGAACGTAATGTTTGTGGGGCGACATATATAAAGGGTATTGTGGGGCTTTATATATGTATAATATATATATACCTCATATCTGGGTTGGTATTGTGGGGCTCTATATATGTTTAATATATATGCCTCATATCTGGGTTAACATTTTCTACCACTTAACTACGTTTAAGATGTATAGATATCGAGATCAACGATATCGGGCATGCGTAATGGAACTAAACCAAACACATAAAACGAAGGATTTACTTCTTCGTGAACACTATGTTTGTGGGGCGACATATATAAATTGCAATGTGGGGCTTTATATATATATATATAGTATATTATGCCTCATACCTCGGTTAAAATTTTGCGCCACTTATCTCGGTTTAGACACGACCACCCCATATCATGACCAATTTATATATATATATATATATATATATATATATATATATATATATATATATATATATACACCTAACTGGGGACCCTTGAGATGCTCCGGGATCTTGCCCCATCCGCTCCACAACCAAATATCTCGGAAACCTTACAGATCCCCACGCATTGTGACACAAACCTGCCCCCACCCCCTCCCCCTACCCTACCACATCCACTTCATAAAAGACCATATATCTCAGAAACCATTAAGATCGCACACCCCTTAACCATGTATATTTTTGTTTCTTATGATACGATGCATTCAGTGATACCAACCTGGGGGGCGCTGGGATGCGCCGGGTCATTGCCCCACCCCATCCACTTAATGAAAAGACCCAATATCTCGGAAAGCTTACAGATCCCCACCCTTAAGCCATATATAGTAGCGTTCCGTATGATAAGACGCATTCACAACTTTCAGTTTTGTTGTGCATTTCTCACAGAATCGGAAGGAATGTCTACAAAACGACCTTAATAGAGTTGATGGGGACGTCAAACCTTAGCATAAACAAATAAAACAGGTTCAGGTATCTTAAACAGGTTGAGACAATGTATCAGTAATTACGTATGATTTAAAGAATGTTTCAGGAGAACTGTTCACGACAGGATGGTGAATGGTGATTTCTACAGCGCCTAGCTAGTTGGGGGTGGGGACAAGGTCATCTGTTGAAATGCTGGCAGCACCCTTTAGACCTTTGTATAACAGTATGCGCCTACTGTCTCTTCTACTTTTCTTGAGAGAATCCCATCTTAATTTTACTAGTATTACAGTCATACTCCCAGTTTCGAAGCAGTAGAAGAACCTAACCATTTTCGCGTTTTGTCCGCGGGACAAACGCGCATTGCGTGCGTGTAAAATTTTCGGGTTTCAATACGCGGTTCATCGCGTTCATACGCGATCGCAACGCGTTTAATTTCAGCCAATGAAAGTGATTATTCGTAACGCGTTAGGTTAACTCAATACGCGTTTCTTTGCGAGAGAATTCCAACCAATAAGAATAAGACAGGTAAGCGAAGATAAACCGCGTGAATGCGAAAGAGCACGGACCAATCAAAATCCTCTTAGCTCGTATGTTTGACCAATATTCTTTATTTTTTTTTTTATTCATTCACAAATTAATGGCGGTATTGGACTCTCTTATCAGTTGTGATTTCTTCGGATAAACACACACAATAATATTTACATTTAAAGACATATTTTGGATTGCATAACACCCTAATGTCTGGCAGTTTATAGATAATAAACACTCGGGGTATTCTGATGCATATGGTGTAGGGAACCAAGAGGGTAATCATTTATCCTGGTATATCTGTCGGACAAGTCACGTCTATTTACTTGTTTGTGGGCGCTCATCAGAACCGCAATTTAATGGGTGTTTATGGTGTTTCTAACACATCTTGAAACACACCTATACATATTTGACCCCGCTAACCCCCACTTTTAAATGGTAAAATTGGAATTTAAGGGGGTATATATTCTTCTTATTTCTGCACAAAATATAGATTGTGGGTACTCGTAAGAACCGACTCGCCGAGTCGGTTCTAACGAGTACAACAACCTATGTCTTGTGCAGAAACATTAAAATAACGGAAAATGTTCAGTTTTGGTGGTGAAAAAAATAACAGATTTGTATAGGCGTATTTTCGCAATGAAAATCCAAAAATCTCTGTTTGGATCAAAGACAAATAAACGAATATATAAGCACATAAATAAAAATAAGGAAAAGGTAAAGGCTGAAATACGCACATTTCTTAAAGTTCATAAAGTTTAGCGTCAAATGGCAAACAGTGCAGGCCCAGTTCAGGCGCAGAAAAATTAGGCGTCTGATCAGGGCCTACATTGCTTCCAAAAGCTTCAGACATTTTCAGAATATTTTTGAAAACAACACAACCTTACTCTCTTAAATTTTGAACTTTTCTTGTTCTATTTACAAGGTGGAATATTCCATTTGGCGCCAATTGGCAAAAAAGTGCAAACCCAGATCAAAGGCAACAGAATAAGCGTCTGATCAGGAACTACACTGTATGCAAAAAGTTTAGGAATTTTTATCCAAATTTTGAAGAAAATGGGAAAATGGTAATAGTAAAAATGCCCCAGGTCAGGCGCAGCAGAAGTAGGCGTCTGATCAGGGCCTAGATTATAGAAGATTACGAAATGTTCAGTTATTTCCCAAATAAATTTCGAAAAAAAAATGTATGCTAGGTGGAAAATTCCATTTGGTTAAACAAATGTGTTAATGAAAAAAAAAAAAAATAAATGAAAATTACAGCAATAAGTAATTAAATAAATGAGCTGCTTCTGTGAGTGACGGAACATCAATTATTTCGGAATTTTTTAAGAATAGACAACCTCACACTTTTATATTTCGAAATGGCTTTGTGCTATTTACAAAGTGGAAGATGCCATTTGGCGCCAATTAGCAAACTGTGCAGACCAAGATCATGCGCAACAGAAATAGGCACCTGATCGGGGCTTACATTGTTTCAAAAAGCTTCAGATATTTTCAAAATAAATTTTGAAGAAAACACACCCTCACACTCTTAAATTTTGAAACGATCTTGTGATTTTTACAAGGTGAAAGATCCAAGTTGACGCCAAATGGCAAAATAAAGTGCAGATCCAGATCAGACCTAGCAGAAGTAGGCGTCTGATCAGGATCCACTCGGTTTGCCAAAATAAACAAAGAAAACAAAACTTAAGTTATAGCAGTGCTGTGCCTTGGGTTTTTGCGGTTTGCCGCAAAGTGGTGTGGGTTGTTTTGTGTAACAGGGTAGGCTCCGAGTTTGAACTTATCATTAAGGGGATCGTTTAGCAGTTAATTTTGTTTGAAAGTTTCATTGCGATTTACAAGACGTTTCTAAAGATTGCTATACACGTTTCCATGTTACGTGTTATGCACCTTATATTCAATCAGGGGATTCGAGACAAAGTTTTTTAGCCATTTTGTGGTGCTTATTTGCACCACAAAGTTGTAGAGTCCATCCATTTCTTTCTTCTAGCTTGTAGCTTCAGCCACATCTACACCCTCACGCCAGCACCATGTCTATGGATGTCGTCTACGCTTTTTGTATCAATTTTGATATTGGTATTTTTGTTTTTTATTTTTATTTTTTTTTTGTTTGATTTTTGCATATTTTTGCAACGTATGTACATTTTTACATTATTTGGTCTGTGCCCCCAGCTTATTGAATATATATGCGGGCGGATGTGCTCGCCCCGCCATGGACCTGTCGTGTTTGTTTTTCTTGTGCTTTAAAGATGGTGTTGTCCGTTTTGGGGCAAGCCCACCCGCTCTCTTATGCTGGTTAGGACAGTTTTTGTACCTGCACGGGTGTGCTTGTAGATTATATTTTGTGATTTTTGTTTATTCTGTACATACAACATATAGTATAGTGTGACGGCCTCCGCCGTCTCGGGCCCAAGTTCGTGTTTATTTTAGTTTGTGGGTGACCTCTATCGAGGAGGATGTGGAAGTAGGTCAATCCCCTTTTCTGCATTTTTTGTTAAGGTTAGGAAAATGTGGTGCCCTCCTCCACGTAGGATGTCATATTCTGTGGGACCGTAAGTGGGTCATTCTGAGTCGCCATGTTTACATGTCATTTTCGCATCCTACGTGATCGAAGGCACCATAGGAGGAATTGTATTCCTACCTAGTCGTTTGAGGGACCGAGATATTGTGTGCCGATCTCGTTAATTTGTTTGTTTGATTTGAGGTTCAACGTCCCCGTCAACAACATTTTGGAGACGTTGCTTCCAATTTTGTGGGACTTTTACCCGACAATGAGATGAAATGACATCTCAAGCCCTGTCGCCCAATGAAACCAATAGGGTTTATTAGCATGGACGGTCCGCCTCGCACCGCGGTTCCTGGACAGGCTTAGATCCTCTAGGCGGTTTACCAGTACTAGTGAGCGGGCCGGATTCAGCTCTGCGTGGAAGCATCATGCAGCCCATATATTTCTTCAAGCTCCTATAGGCGGGGGTTTTCCGATCTCGTTAGCAATGCAGTTAGAACAAATTCATATAATCATGTAGGTCGCATACAAGCGTCCGCCTGCGCATGTGCGCAGTCGAGCACTCCTATGCGATCTTGTTTTATGTGTCATATTTACAGTTAACAATGTTTGAAATTGCTTTTTGGGAAATAAACTCTTCTTCTTCTTCTATCTCCAGGTCTTTGATCTCTCTATTCCTATACTATCTTCTCTACGGGATTCCTACTCTACAACTATTCTACAACTATCGCTTTATCTACCGAATTTAGCATTGCGTGGGTGGATGTATGTTGTTTTAGTTTTGCGTGGGTGGTTATGTGTTGATGCCCTCCTTCAGGGTCGCGCTAAGTCATGCCCTAGTTAGTTAGTTTATTTCCCTTATCTGTATAAATATATGGTCGTCTTGACCGTCCGTTTTAAATACGGTCATGGCGCGATTTGCAGAGTTTTGGTGATTCTTATGTTAAACGACAAGGGCAGTTCCGAGGGCTGTTTGATGTACCAGGCGAGGTTCGGTTTTTCGGCCATGGTGGTATGCGCGTGGTGAGCTATGGTGTTGACTTGTGGGACAGCGTTTCATATTTTCCGAAGGCAAAGTTGGGACAGCGATGGCCGCCTCCACAGGCACTATTATAGGGACCGTATTCATTTGTCAAGGGAGGGACAGAAGCAATACCATGTGTGCTTAGAGAGAGCCTTCCTGTGATTTTTCTGCTAGTCAGGTGTTTATAAAAGGGTCCTTTTGTGGCCCCCAGATCATTTCGTTTGGGTAACCTTATAATGTACATCCTTTATTCGAAAGCGAAAAAAAAAACAAACAAAAAACAAAGAGATGTGATAAGGCCTATTGTTTCTTATTTCTGTCCCACTAATCTATGTGCATTCCTGAAGGAGAGCCTTTTGTTTGCTAGTGTGTTGGTGTGCCGTTCTCCTTTGGGTTGTGTGGCTCTCGATCAGCCAGGATTTTAACGCAACGCTGCTCAGTGCCAAAGTCCTAAGACCGCAAACCCCAGCGTTACATCTCGTCCTGATTTCCCGTTTGCCTTCCCCCCTCCGGAGAGGCCGGGCGATGGATTTTCCTTGTGGTGGATCCATGCCCAGTTCCGGCGTGTTCTCGTGTGATCCTATTTCGGGCAGTGTGGCTCCCGATCAGCTAGGATTTTGGTGCAGCGCTCATAAGTGCAAAGCCAGTGGGCCGCAACCACAACGCTACACCTCGTCTTAACCTCTCGCTTGCCACACTCCTTTGAAGGGTGGGTCGGGGCTATGGAATTTCCTTGTGGTGGGTCCATGCCCCGTTCTGTTATGGTCTTCTTACAGTGATCCAGGGATCGCTGTCACCGTTAGGCACTCCTAAGGGCAAAGCCGAGGCCGCAAACCACAGTGCCTACCGTTGACTTTGTTCCCCTTTTCGCCGTGAGACGGCCGCCCTTTGATCACTACGCTCCTTTCTGGTTGGTAGCGTCTCAGGTGCGGTTAAATCATTTATTGTTTCTGAAATCGGGTCTGTAACGGTTTTGGTTTCAGGCATGTTAGTGTGTAACCTCGTACGGGGTGTGTCTCTCGTAACAGTGCAATAAATTTAGTCTGCGCCCTTAGCTTTCCCCTATATTTTGTCCAGGTAGTTTGTTTTCTCAAAGAAATTGAAAACCGCGTCCCTCATTTCCTGTGACATTAGATTGAGCAAAGAAATCGCGTTTATCTCCCCTTGGTATCCTAGTGCTGTCAGTTCTCCCTTTAGTTCCCTCCTAGCGGAGCCGTGTGCGGGGCACTCTGCGAGGTAGTGTTGAACACTCTCCACCCCGCCACAGTGCCCGCACAATGGATCGGCCGCGTTATAGAAGATGTTGTGCGCATTTAGTCCGTTGACCCCAAGTCTTAGTCGTGTATATATGCGATCGAGCTTTCGGCTGTCGCTGTATTGAACTATTTTCGGGGTCAAGGACTGGCAGATTGAGTGTCTGAATCCGTGTTGTCCCTGCCAAATGCGCGCCCATTCCTTTTTTATGCTAGCCTTAATGATTGTGTAGACTTCTTGTGGGGTGGGGAGGTAGTCAAGTTCCTTCCCCCGGGTCAGAGCTTCTTTGGCCAGCCTGTCTGCGCGCTCATTCCCCTGCACGTTGCAGTGGGAGGGGATCCAATCTATGTTCAGGGTGATGCCTTGTTTTAGTATTTTGTGTATTAGGACATGAATGTCCAGCAGTATATCCGGTCTTGTAGTGCTGTTTCCAGAGTTTATGCTTTGTACTGAGCTTAATGAGTCCGTTAGTATAACAACACTATCGGGTTTTTCTTCCTGTATCCATTCCAAAGCTTTCTGTATGGCTATAAGTTCTGCAGAGTAGACTGTGAGGTGCTGGTTAAGTTTGAATTTTTGGTCGAAATTTAATTCTGGTATTGTGAAAGCGCACCAAGTTTCTTTTTTGTCAGCATCTTTGCTTCCATCAGTGAAAATTTTAAGCGCTTGCTTATAGTTTTCATTGATGTGTGATTCTGCGATCTCATTGCATTTTTTCTGTGTTGTTTCAGTTTTCTTTATGACACCCGTTAGTGTTGTTTTTGCGCGTAGGCTTCTTAAATTAAAAACTTCCGGATATGTTTTTTCTGCTGTTTTGACCTGTTCGAGGTCATGGTTTTTTAATAAGGTCCTGGACTTTGATAATATAGGGGATCTTTCCTCTTAACCTATCTCTTTCAACATGATTGGGCGTGTCGGCGATCATTTGGTTTATGGGGAGACTTTCCCTAAGACTGCTTGAGCGGGCCCAGTACTTGAGCTGCAGTTCATCCCTCCGCAGGTGCAGGGGCATGACGCTGCATTCAATCTCCAGGTCCAGGTTCCGCGTTCCCCTGTATGCCCCAGTAGCGATTCTGAGGGCTGCGGCTTGTATGCTATCTAGTTTTTTCAGGTGTGATGGCGCCGCAGACGCGTATGCTTGGCAGCCATAATCAATTTTGCTTCTTATGAGTGCTGTGTACATTTTGATCAGGGTTTTCTTGTCTGCTCCAAAGTTTGCCCCAGAGACCGCCCTGAGCACATTTAGGTCCCGCTGGGACCTGGACACCAGATTTTCAATGTGCAGTCTCCATGTTAGATTGCTATCAAAGTACATGCCCAGGAATCTGGCATGACTGGCGTACTTTATTTCCTGCCCGTCATATGCCAGCCAGGGCATGCCCTTTGTGTCTGCGAAATTTCTATTGAAAACCACCACTGTTGTTTTTTCAGTTGATAATTTGAAACCCCAGTTTGTAGCCCAATCATGTATGGCATGTAGCGCTTTTTGTAGTGCAGGAATGGCACTTTTTGGTTTTCTCGCAGTTTTCCATACTAAGCCGTCATCTGCGAACATGGATATTTCCAGCGGTAATGCATGAAGTGTTCCTGCAGTGTGTTCATTAGAAGGTTGAAGAGGATAGGAGATAGCACCGACCCCTGGGGGGAACCATTCTCGCATTCATAAAAACCGGATACATCGTTACCTATTTTTACGTTCATTTTTCTATCAGTCAAAAAGTCTCTGATCCAGGTTAACATTTTTCCATGAATTCCGAATTTGTTTAGTTTTAGAAGGACCCCCCTAGTCCACAGTAGGTCGAAAGCTTTTTCTAAATCCAAGAAAACCGCTACCAGTGAGTGTTTGATTAAATTTGCCTTTCGGATGGCGGATTCTAGTCTGGTGATTTGGTCAATGGTAGATCTATGTTTCCTAAAACCTGATTGTTCGTCTGCTAAGAGTTTATTTTTCTCAATGTGTGCTGTTAGTCTAGATGCTACCATGGTTTCCATGATTTTACATATATTTGATGTGAGTGAAATCGGCCTATACGATTTCGGCTCATGGGGGTCCTTGTCCGGTTTTAATATTGGAACGATGGTACCCTCCTTCCATTGTGTAGGGAGGGTCCCCTCGTTCCAAGATTTGTTTATTAATGCGAGCAGCTGATTTTTTCCCTTTTCTGGTAGATTTTTCAACATGTCGTAGTGAACGGTGTCGGCCCCGGGGGCGGTGCTCTTTTTCTTATTTAGCGCGCTTTGCAGCTCCCTGTGGGAGAAGTTCGCATTGTATGCACGGCACTGGCCAGCGCGATCGGCGTCCTGAACGGCCTGCTCAATCATTGGGTCCTGCGTTTCCCTAATGCGCCTAAAGTTTGGGTCTAAATTTTCATTACTGCAGACTTTCCGGTAGTGTTGTGCAAAGATTTCTACTTTTTCTTCGTTTTCATGAAATCTGTTGTTTCATTGTTTTAGAACCTCTACCGGCTTTAGGGGTTTTCCATTAAACCGTTTTATTGTGTCCCAAATTTTCTTAGCATTTGTTTTGTATGTTAGGGTGGATACAAAATCCCTCCAGGCTTGTTGTTTTGTTTGTGTTAAAATATATTTTGTTTCCTCTCTTACACGTCTATATTCCTCCAAAAGGGCGGCTGTTTTGTTTTTCCTATATTTATAATATATTTTGTTTTTCTTTTTTACTGCCTTGCTACAATTTTCATCCCACCAAGGTAAGGTGTTTTTTTGCTTATTTTTTGGTTGTGTTTTTGGTATTGATTTTTCACATGCCGCCATTATTTCCGAAACAAAATCCTCATTGTTTTTATCGATATTCGTGCCTTCGAGGGATATGTTGATGTGTTTAAGTTTCTGCCTAAAGAGGTCCCAGTCTGCTTTGTCTAAATTCCAACCTCGGACAGGCCGATGCGTTACGCATTTGTGAGTGAAGTTGAGCGACGTCAGGATGGGGAAGTGGTCGCTTCCCATCGTGTCGTCTCCCACTTGCCACTCACTAGATTGGCATAGTGATGCGCTAACCAGTGTTAAGTCTATGGCGCTCGTGCTACCGCGCTCGACGTTGAGTCGTGTGCCACACCACGTATTAAGGATTACGTAATCAGTGCTGTTTATGAAATCGACCAGTTCTAGGCCTCGTCGTTCATATGTGGGATTGTGGTTTGTCTCCCATAGTTCGTGTCTGGCATTGAAATCCCCTAGAAAAATTGATTTTTTCCCTATTTTTTTGTAAATTTCATCATAATCGTCAGATGTTACTACTGCTTTAGGTGGTGCATAGAAGTTTACTATGTCTATGTTTTCTTTTTGTCCAAAAATTCTGACGATCACTACCTCTATTTCTTTTTTTGTGTGTCTAAATTTGATTTCTTCCGAATCTAATCCTGTTTTGATAAAGGTGGCTAGCCCTCCCCCGCGCTCCCCCTTTTCCCTACTGAAACTGACCGGAGTTTTGTATCCTGGAATTTTTGTTGGTTTACTATCTTTTTTTGAGAAAGTTTCTTGGATAGCTATTACCTCCGGTGTGTAGCCTAAAGTTTCTAGATAATTCCCTAAAGCCCCGAGTTTTGTTCCATTTTCCCTGCCAGACAGACTACGGGCGTTCCACTGCAACACACGGATTTTCGCAATGGTGCTGGGGTCCATAATTAGGCAGTAAGAGTTTTTTTTTTGTTTTAGTGTCGTGTGTTTTTTCGTCCACCCTTGATCCTTCGTACAGGATCAGTGGAGCTGTAATCCGCGTTTTTCCTAATGAGTTCCTGTGTCTCGCGCTTGTTGAGTTTTCTCCTTGTGATTTTCGCTTTCCGCCTGATTTGTGCGGGTGTGGGTGCGGGTGCGACGCTGGTTTGTTTATTTTCCGTTGATTCTGATGGTGATGGGGGGGTTCTCATTGTTTGCAGCGGTTTCCCCTGTGGTGCCCGACGTATTCATGTTGTCGGTCTCCACTCTGTGTGTGGTGGCGTTTTCGATGATGCGGTCTATGACCTCATCTGACGCCTTGATGCTTAGCAGTTTTTGTTTGTTGAGCTCATGCAGGATTGAGCTCGTGGCATTTTTTATTGCTGCGGCGATGAGAGTTTCGACCTCCATTTTTGTGTAGGTCTATTTATTGTTGTCTTTTTGGTTTTCAGGGGCTTGTGCAGGGGGTGCGGTATAAGCCGCACTGGGTGGTGCGGTGTAAGCCGCACTCGAGCTCCTGATTTCTTGCGCGGTGTTAAATGATTGAGATTGGGATTTTGCTTGTTCCCAATCTCTGGCTAATTGACCGTTTATTTGATCGATTTGCGCCTTGTAGTTAAGAAAGAATGTGCACCCGCGCCATGCTGTTCCATGGCCGGCTAATCCGCAATTTGCGCACTTTTTATTATGCTTTGTTTTGCACTCATTATGTTTATGGACCCCAGCACAGTGCGGGCATATGTTTTTTTTGTTTCGGCAATTTTTTTCTGAGTGGCCATATTTCTGACACTTTTGGCAGCGCATGTATTGCAAATAGCATGGTAGCAGTGGATAAGTGATATCTGCTGTACTGGTAATCTCAAAGGTTGGCGTTTCCTTATTAAAAGTTAGTTTAACTAGATCGAGATCTTTGCCCCTGGACGCTATCCTATGTGCATCGCAGATTTGATAGCGCCCAAAGTCAAACATCTCCCTGAGTTTTTCCTGCCTTATGTTTGCCCCGATTTTCAGTGTCGCGTATGTCTTTTTTTGATGTGCTTTATTGCGTGTGTTGCTTGAATTTGGTTTTCCCTGTAATTCTGATAAGCTTTTACCGATAGTTATTTTAAGATCAAGGCCCTGGTAGTTGAAACCCTTTGCTTTTGATTCCTTGGCGGCCGATATTTTGAAAATCGGGCCCTTTCCTTTCCCCGGGGCATGGGCTTCAATGACCTCCCCTATGTAGGTCCTGAAGCCCGATGCGAATTGCTCCAATTTCTGAATGGGGAAAGCGCCCCCCATCAGCGCGAACATGACGTATACATACGTCATGCCCGTTGCCGCTGTTTGGCTGCCTCCGGTCTTTCCTTGCAAGAGGCGGGAGTGGGAACGGGGTTTGGTGCCCTATCTGAGTGTCCCTCTTTGTGCGTCCTCCCATTTTTTTTGCCCACTTCTGTGAAAGTCCCCTCCTCCATGGCCTCCTCCCCAGCTCCAGAGTCGATGACCAAGACTGGGTCCAGGTCCTCCATCCCCTCCCCTAGTCCAAGGTTCATGGCCTTAGGAAGCGGCCGCCCCTCAAATGTATCCCCCTCCGAGTCGCTGGACAGGTATGTCCTGTCCCGCTTTTGGCCCGTGGCCTGGCTCTGATCAGTCTGATCAGGGACCACCTTCCCCTTGAGAGCCCCGGGCTTAGGGGTAGAGGTCATTTTTGACCCCATGGATCCCAGCAGGGTGAGAGTTGGGTACCTTATCCCATCGCGCCACTCCCCTTCCTGCGTGGTGTCACCCTTTCCCTGGGTGACAAGCCCCTCAGGGAGGGGCTCAGAGACCTCGGTCTCTGAGCTCTCCCCTGCTGGGCTCGCCACCAGGTCCGCAACCATGTCACAGACATCCCTTGTCCTATCCAGGCCCTCCCCCTCCCCAGCCTGCGGAACAGTTGCTGCGGCGGGTGCCCCATCCCCTACTAAAGGGTCAGTGGAACCGATGGGGAGGGTCCGACTCCGGGCCCTTATCATGGGCCCCTGAGCCTATCACGACCTTGTCTTGTGTTTTGTTCTTCATTTTTGCTGCTAATCAACAATATACTAACACAACAACAATATACTAACACAATATACTAACACAATATACTAACACAATACTGACAATATACTAACTAATCAACTTAATCAAAATGACACTTTTTAACACGTCGAGAAGCCAGTTTTCACAGCTTGGAAAGATGTGAAAATAGGTGTGACACCGTGTATTGTGTCAAACAAGATTGCAGACTATTGTCTGCAGAACAAGATTAATACAAAAAATCACAACTAGAGCAAGAGATCAATACGTCCTACCTGTCCGAAGACTTTACCTGGAGTGACGATAATGAGATGTTGTTTTAAACAGCTATCTTTATAGCCCCCCAGTTGCACCTGGGTGTCATAAAACTTTTGGTCAATAAACATCCTGCATTTTGACAGTCAACTTCAATCACGACCCAGTACCTGTATTTTACCCTTTACCCCCAGGCAAATGTAAATGGATAATTGACTAGTCCGCCAGAGTTGTTATGTTCACTGAAAAAAATATCTGGAATAAGAAAAAATTGAAGAAATAGAAAAAAGAAACAAAAAAGAAAAATAAGTGTAAAATAGTTACGCGGTACTGATTGGTTGCTTTTGAAACGCGAAGCAGTCTGTGAATGTGAACTATCTGCGTTTTCGACACTCATGTTTGATTGGCTGGTCAACAATCGCGATTTACACGCAATATCGCGTTATTCATAAAAGCAATTGATTGGCTAAAATGTCATTCGCAAGTGAAACGCGAGAATCATGAGTGCGAATCTCGCGCGTTACAAATGCGAAACAAAAGCGTGTGCGCTGTAAAGTTCTTCTCAATCTTATCTGTATCATAATTCATTTTAAATGCTCAAAAAGTCAGCTCTGTATTTTTGAAGGTACTAAATGACAAAAACTAAAAAATATATACTTAAAACGCAAAAATAATATGGGAAAATGCAAAGACGACACTGGGTAGGATCGGATATTGAAAATGGTAGGGTTGGAGTTTTAATTTTTATTTTGTTCTTTATTGATAAAACTAGTAGAGTCAGTGTCTGAAGCAGGGTCGTTGGGTTAGCGAAAACACGGCTATTTTTGTGTATGTGGGTTGTGTGTGTGTGTGTGTGGGGGGGGGGGGGTGGCTTGGCTCACATTTGGCTTTTATTTTCTTTACCTTCGCGGTCTGTATATTGTCACAAATTACGAATACATCTATATAATTCTGACCCCTTAACCCCCATTTTGAAATAGTAAAACTGGAGTTGACTCGGATAAGCATTATTTTTCTTTTTCTGCTTAAAAACATAGATTGTGGGTAATCGTAAAAACAGCCTCACCGAGGCGATTCTATTGAGTGTTCACGGTCTGTGGTTTGAGCAGAAACATGAAAACTATCAGGATTTTTATCTCACTGTCGGGAAACAAACTCCGTGGTAGCTATCATTTGTGCTTACGTCACACGTTAGGAAGTTTGTTCGAGTACGATTTATGTTCGGAAAACAGGTATTTCCATTTCTTTCTTCAACACCTTCCATTGGAGAAATTTGACACGTAGCGCAGTAGGTGGCGCATAAATTCCCATCTCTTTGGCTATTTTCATTATCTGTGTGCTTCCCATGGTTGCCGAGAACACTTGGGACAAAACTCCGAAAAACTGACTGTTAGCGAACACGGACAGTTCAAGAAAATCCTCTTTTTTCATAGCCCACAGAAAAGAAGTTCTGATAACAGGTTCGCTTTGAAGCCCTTTTGTCACTTACCTACACCCATCCCTTTGACAGCAGCAGAAAATCCCTCGTCGAAGTGTTGGAAGAAAAAAAAGTAATAAAATAATAGCGTGCACGGACGTCGGCCACGAGCAAAGTGAGATAGCTTCCACGGACGATCTTTCCCGAAGGGTTTTGCAGTTTCACAAACACGCTTGATATGCATATTTTCTCTCTTTTTAGCTACACGGAGTTCGTTTTCTCAATGGGATAAACTTGTTTATATATATCCAAAATTAGAGTAAATTGTTTAACAAAAACAAGGTTGCCCCCTCCAGTGAAATTCTTTCCACTGAACGTTCCAAGGCGGTTCTTCTGTGGCGGTTTATTTATGTTGTTGTTTGTTACTACTTACTGTGTGTATCACTTGTGTCTTTTTATTTTGGATGGCAATTTGGCCATTTTGTGGGAAAGTCTGTCCTTATGGCCATCCTTTGTTTAGGTTTCCATTATGGTCTGGTCGCTTCATGTTTGTGTTTCTTTCCCTTTAGTGTCTTTGGTGGGTGGAGTAAGTTAATTGTATGGATTCCTGATCTTTGTTTTACTTCTACTTTTCATTCTTTTTCTCTAAACGAAGATATGTATCGTGTTAGTCGCTTTCTAGTTCAATGAGCAAAGCGACTCGCCAATAATTCAGTGTGGTTCAGCGATGTTCCATTTGATTCTACGAAGAGCGTTTGTTTGTATTGGAGTTTGACGGCCCATTCCACCCTAATTTAGGTCATTTTTGAGCCGATCAGTTTACTTCATCCACACTTTTCCTGGGCAGGCATATACGAGAGCGGTAAATCGGTGCAATGCACATTCTTTCGCCAGAAACTGACAACTGCCCTTCTTGAAACAGCGGCCGGGAGAGAATGACGGAAGAAATATTTCATAATCAATCTCCGCCAAAGAATGTTGTCGACTACGAAGAGTGACTTCCGAAAAATGAGAAGTGGGTCAGTATTTAAATCTACAACAGGCCTACAATAAAAGCTAGTGTATTTCAATCTGTCGACGCATTTTCGTTTGGTTTCCTTGGAGTTGTACGACCCAGTCAACACTAAGTTATATCGAGCAAGACAGTTTAATTAACCACATTTTATCTTCACTGCAGCTGCTTAACATGTGCCATGTGGCGGCCGTAAAAAGTCATCCCGTACATCAGCCTAGTGCAGATTATATTTTCTCGTCCTTTGGATAATTGAGTTCATTTAGAGAACTTATTTATCTTCACTGCAGCTGCTGTTATGTCCTGTGTCGGCCGTACAAAGTCTCCCCGTACATCATAATAGTGCAGATTATATTTTCTCATTGAGTTCATTTAGAATAATATTGAAAACCAGTGCCTCAGCTGAAGTGCACGACCCGCCGGATGCTTTTAGCTTTATGAATGTTACCATATATGGGTATGGCGGCCATTTTGGTCATGTGACCTGGACCTAAAACGGTTCCCCCAATAAATGCGCCTTATCGTAAGGAGCAAAAATATATCTTATACTTTAGTACTGTATTCTGAATCGTTTGCAGAATAAAATGCATTCTTACTTTTCCAATACAAAAGCATATGTGTCAAAGTCTGACCTAGGCACAAAGACTGTCAAGGTCAACCAAGGGTCACCATTTTAGCACTTTATGATGGGCCTACGTCCCAGATGATATTTATCAAGTTTCGTGTAATTCTGCCCAGTAGTTCTGGAGCAGACTATTTTTGATGGTTTTTTACCATATATGGTTTGGCGGCCATTTTGGTCATGTGACCTACGCCCTATGAGCAAATTTTGGTTTTACCCATCCCATAGAGGCTCCATATGAAATTTGACTTCAATCGGCCCAACGGTTTCCGAGGAGAAGCAGTTCGAAAATTTTCACATTGTTTGCCTCGGCGAGGCTATACAAAATGGAATGTAATATTTGGCAAGTTCATTGGTTAGATCTCATTGATATCTATCAGTATGCCAAAATTATTTAAATATTCCAATCGGTTAAGTCACTATCACCAATTTTTACAAACGGTTTACGGACGGACAGACAGACTGACACGGTGATTTTAGGGCACTCTTAGAAAATCAACCGACTTCAGTCGGTCGATTTTTCTGCGGGTCGTGCAATAGAGTTCTACTTAAGCCGGTGCTAGAGGGCGTGGCCGTCGTTGCACATTTCAGCACTGGTCATGAACAGACTCAATCAAACCAGTTTGCTATTTTCGTTTATTTGGTGTATTCGTTGCGTCCAAAGGATCTAACTATTCATAATTTATTCATAGGTAGTCAACCAGAACTGTAGAAATTATTTTGCCATAGGCTGACACCTGCCTTTCACGAATCAGCAGAAGAGAGAGAGAATTACCAAAGAAAAGATTTCAATGTTGCTGAACAGGCGGGGATCGATCATCAGTCAGACACTTTTCGATAATTTTCTGAAAAAGGGGTAGTCCTTTAGAACTGAAAACTATGGGGTGTTCAAGATTTTTCTGGGCCCGACTAGCTTATTCCGGCCATCGAGGCCTCATTAGTGACCCTCATTTGTTCCCTATTAAATTCCGCAGTCCAATAAATGATTCCAAAAGACAAGAAAATATAATCCACTAAGGCCATTACCTGATTTACCTTCATATGCGACAACATAAAGGCCCGGTCTATGTGCAAAATTTGTAAAGTAGTCTGTATGTGCTCATATTCATATCAGGCAGAAATGAGCTGATCCACTCAAAAAGCGAATTTGCAAAATTCATGCATGTATGTTTACTTTTATGCGGATCGGTTTCAACTCTGCGTGGAAGCATAATGCAGCCCATCTATTTCTTCTAGCCCCGATGAACGGGGCCGAGCCATCTTAGATATCGGAACGCAACGATTTAAACAATTTGGAATCTACATGTCGCCCGAATGCCCTCACCAAATTTCACCTGCATCTAACATGGTTCTGGACATGTCGAAATTGTGAATTTTACAACAGACGGGCTTACGTGCAGACGATAGACGGAAAGCGGACAGCAAACTACGAAGTAGTAGATCAGGTACCGTGGTCAGCCATGGTTAACAAGTGGTTAACCAAAGTGTGATCGAACACAGTCTGGTAGGGGTCTGATAGCATGGCGGGAAAGTCGTGACGTCACTCTGGTCGAACCAGACTAAAGCGTGGGTTTCTCTGGTAGATACGTCACACCATACGTAACAAAGATGGCGGCGCAAGGGCGAACACTAATGTCCGCGTATCGTCCGGGAAATGGTTGGTATTTTGTCCGGGAAATGGGGGTAGTTGTGCGTTATCCCTAATATCTCCACTTCGGGTGGTTAGAAATTAATAAAATTAGTATTAAATAAAATTTTAAGCTCCATTCTAAAATATTATTAAAAATTATTTTTCATTTTTAAAATTTTAAGGGTTCATTTCTGAAGTTAATTTTCCGGGAAATTCCCGGACAAATAAACTTAAAAAATTGACCCCTAAATCTTTTTATTTTTTTTTTTTTAAATCTTTTAGAATGGAGTTTAAAACTGTATTTGATACTAATTTTATTAATTTCTAACCACCCGAAGTGGAGATATTAGGGATAACGCACCACTAACCCCCATTTTCCAGACATAAGTGTGCACCCGATGTTTATCTAGACTGCTACACAGACTTCTATTTAAGAAATAGATGGTCTGTGTACCAGTCAACCAAACATATACCAGACGTCGTTCGATCACACCGGTGCAAGAACATGGAAACCATGTGAAGAACGTGCACACTTTGACTTCCACAAACATGGCCTGGTAGAAAATCGAACTCCCTCTACGGCATAATGTTACCGATGCTCCAGATGCACAGCATACAGTAAATAAAAATAGCCTTCATGCACACGAATCTTAAATGTTAGCTTCCATGGACACGGATTGAAAATGATAGCTTCCACGGATAAGATTAAGAATGTTAGCTTCCACGGACGAGTGCAAAAAATGTTAGCTTCCACGGACACGGGTTTCCACAATTACGACACACTGCTGGCTGGTATTCCATGGCTGCAATTAATAATTTTACAGGTAGAATGGCGTGGGTTCTTTGATTATTTGTGTTCACGGAGATGTTGCACTGATGAGTTAGGAGGCCTTCATGCGGACTGAACAAATTATTTGTCTAAGTCGCGACGGAAGTAAGGGCGAGGATTGTGGCAACGTAAAATCGATTTAAGCCCCCAAGTGGAAATCTTTCCACTGACCGTTCCAAAGCGGCTCTTCTGTGGCGAAATATTTATGTTGTTGTTTGTTGCTTACTGTGTGTATCACTTGTGTCTTTTTATTTTGGATGGCCATATGGCCATTTCGTGGGAAAGTAACTGTCCTTAGGGTCTTCCTTTGTTTAGGTTTCCATTATGGTCTGGTCGCTTAATGTTTGTGTTTCTTTCCATTTGGTGTCTTTGATGGGTGGAATAAGTTAATTGTATCGATTCCTGATCTTTGTTTTACTTCTACTTTCCATAAACAAAATGCATGTATTAATCATTATTGCTGCTAATAATATATAATCAGCATATATTTATTTGCCATTCTACCTGTAAAATTATTAATTGCAGCCATTGAATACCAGCCAGCAGTGTGCCGTAATTGTGGAAATATTTTTCGGAGCCGTTTAGGTTTCAGTGACCATGAAAGAAGCCATACCAACCAGGCCCCCAAACAGATTCTGTAACAAATATGCTCTATAAAAGGACTATCCTTTGGGAGCAAGGAATACACCAACGAACATGAAAATATGAAGTGTTCATGTTTTCTGGGCCAGACTTACTAGTTTGGGCAAGTCTTCCTGCAGCAAAACAAACCTGCAAAGGCATGGGTAGACTACTTTTGATAGTAACTCCTCGAATTCGCTGTTTACCAATAGGAAAAATATGAATCAATGTAATGTGATATTATGTTTTTATTACCTCTGTGTATTGATGGATCTTCCTTTCAATTATTTCTTTCGCTGCATTTGTGCTCTCCGTGGTAACTGAAAACGGCCAGGACAAATAGTTAAGGAAAACTTGTTCCAATTGTTATCAGTTACTACGGAGAGGACAGAGATAATAAAGCACTGGTGAAAAAGGGAGCTTATGTTTAAATCTCTCTTGTATATTAAAGGAATATTATCTCCTAATACAAGTACTAGTAAAATAGAAGTGAATGCAGTGATCAGGAATCGATACAACCCACAGCTCCCATCAGAGACACCAAAGGGGAAGAAACACAAACATGAAACAACAGAAACTAATGGAAACGTCAATAGCGGAAAGCCAAAAGGACAGTTACTTTCCCACAGAATGGCCAATTGGCTATCCAAAACAAAATAATATAAGCGAAACAAACACCCCAAAACAAACCATAACAAAATAAACCACGACAGAAGAACCGCATTGGAACGGTCAGTGAAACGAATGCCACTGGGGGCTTAAATCGATTTTACGTGGCCACAATCCTCGCCCTTACTTCCGTCGCAAATGAAACAAGTAAATAGTTCAGTCCACATGAAGGTCTCCTAACTCACCAGTGCAACATCTCCGTGAACACAAAATATAAAAAAACACAGAGACGAAACAACGGTGAGGACTCGACAGCAAGAAACCACTGAAATGCTGGAGCCAAAGAATACCAACAGTTAGGCTCCGATGGACCCGACCAGAGACAGAGCACCAGATACCAACCAACATTACATTGAATTACATCTCTCTAATTCTCAGTAAGCCTTTGCGCTAGAACCGTCATAGAATCTGAAGCCTGATCCACCGGCTTGCAATTAAGAAGCAAAGTTGTCAACCGTGACTGGGTTAACCACAATGCATGCAGTCTGTCGTATAACATTTATGTTGTACCCAACCTTTTTATATCGAAGAATGATTTCACGAAATTGGGTGCTAAAGTCATTGCGGTTATATATTTTTCTGAATTTATATACTAAGTCACCATAAAATTCGGGTTCCGATAGACCTTGTTGCAGAAGAGATTTAAGTCCAATATTGAATTTTTAAATTAAATCAGAATGACGTGTATACATTTTGAAAAGGCATAGTAGTTTATGGTACCGACAACCCTGATTAGGAAGTTAAGCAGTTAACAATTTATTATGAGTGTTGAAATCAGGTACCTGACTACACACTCTGGAAAATCGAATTAATTGCGAAATATAAACGCCATAGGATGGCGTACGAGGAACATCACCATCCCCAAAAGGCAAATTTACAATCTCAAAATCAAAATCATCGCGTTTATCATAAATTTTGCAAGAAACAAACCCATCCACAAAAGACGGATGTAAATCCAAAAACGGGGCCTCGGTATCAGAAGAATTTGTTTTATTCACCTGCAGTTCAGGGGGTAAATTTGACTGATCAAACCATTGAAATAGGTATTGTCAGTATTTAATAAATAATCCAAATGTCGAGAAGTGGAGGTAAAAGCTTCAATGATTTCAGACTGGTTTTCAGCAGAAAGGAACATCATAAGGTCTCTCTCATAAGAAAACAAAAACAGATCAGCAACAATGGGTGCGCAATTATTACATATCGGAATACCCACAACTTGTCTAAATAACTTAGTACCAAATCTTATGTAAATATTGTCAAGTATAAAGGTGAGAGCTACGTAAACCGCTCAGAGGATCTAAGCCTGTCTAGGCAAAGCGGTGCGAGTCTGACCGTCCATTCTTATAAACCCAATTCGCTTCATTGGGTGGCAGAGCTTGAGATGTCATTTCATCTCAATGTCGGGTAACAGTTGATTGGGAAGCAACGTCTCCAAAATGGACTTTACAGTGACGACGGGGACGTCATAACTCAAATCAAACAAACAAAATCTAAGATGCACATGGCGGCCATCTTGAAATTCATCAAACGACCTCCCAGACTGTAAGGCGGTAGCGAATATCGATGCCACACGTTTGGCAAGGCCTTCGTGTGTCACTAGTATAAGGAGATAGTGGGTACATCATCTGTATGACGCCTGAATGATATGACTCCTTTCATGGTCACTTAGACCTGAACGGCTCCGAAAAATTTTACCACAATAACGACACACTGCTGGCTGGTGTTCCATGGCTGCAATTCGCAGTGAGATCAGAGTGTTGCGTAAGATAGTTATATTGGAATCAAAGGTTTGGCTTGGCAAACAATGTAGACCAAACCCAGACGCCACAGAACGCGGCATCTGAAAGCCACATAATTTTAAGGTTAAAATAAACATTGACCCAAAATTATTATAAGCATAGACCAAGTTACTATTACTGATTTGAAAGAAATCCAATTAACCTATTTAAAGACTATAGCAGCTTTATTTTATCGCTGTAAGGTATTACTAATTAAATGCATAAGAACACAGAAAACATGTTTTTTCTTTTCATGGTTTAACTGCAGTTCTGTTCCGAAGTTAGCAGACATATGTGCGAGGTTTTACGTCTGTTGCATCCCTAAACGTCCGACATCCCTAAGTGTCCGACAAAATTTTTTATTTCTCGCAAAATTGTTGGAAACGATGGGGAGTGTTCAATTATGACTTTAAGGGAAAATTTCGAAAAAAATTTTATTGGAAATATTCGAAATTAAACTTCATTTTTTTTCTTGTCGGACATTTCGGGGTGCCCAATGCATCCCTAAGTGTCCGCCATCCCTAAACGTTCGTCAACATGAAAATTGACTAAGAAAGCATTTTTATTGTTAATAATCAATCAATGATAAATAAAAAGACAAATTTAACGTTAAACCTATGTTAAAAATGTTCACCTTTGGAAATAAGCATTTCAATATATAGATCCGAATATGTCCGCAATCTCTAGATGTCCACCAGCATGACAAGTAACTTGGAAAATAGTTCTTACCGCTAATAATGAATAATGATTTATAAAGAAAATGGTGAAGTAATTAAACCTATGCTAAAAAAGAATACCTTCGGACATATGCATCTTGATTGATATACACCTAAGTGGCCGTTAACATGAAAAACGGCTGATAAAGTAATTTTATCATTAATAATCAAATATTATTAATTTGAAAAGTCAAATTAAAACGTGAAACCTATAATTTATAACTGGAGTTCCATTTGGCATACATAGAGAATCTTACGAGTGCTCATGTATTACTGAGTTTATCAAACGAGTTTAGGAACAAGTAAAACATGCGAGGCTTTGCCGAGCATTTTATGCCTTTCCCCGCAACGAGCCTAATAAATTCAACAATACACGATCACGAATGCAAGATTAAATTTATTTTCGGTTTTGGATTTTACGGCCCTTTCAATATTATTTCACTCATATCGAGCCGATCGTTAATCGGAGGTGGGCGAAAAACCGGAGTACCCGGGAAACACCACCTGACCTTCCGTCACTCGTGACCCGAACGAGGCTCGAACCTAGGGCGGTGAGAGACCTAATGACTAATGCGACGCCGACCAGACGTCAAATGCCCGCAGTTTTCTACTTTATATGACAAGTATGGATGCTAGAGTAGTGGTCATCATAATTTGTTACGTTGGTGGTCTGAAAATGTTTTCGAGAAATAAATGAAGAACTGATCACTTAACTCATCACGAACACACGCCTATACAATTTTAACCCCTTAAAACTTTTTTGAAGAAAATCTGGAAATATTATCCTATTCCCGCTCTAGACCAGATCATGTGCACCCGTTATATACAGACCTGAACAGAGCAATCGTCAAAACCTCGATGAGGCGGGTCTTACGTGTACCCACCCACAATCCATATTCCAACCTGAATACAATATTTCTTTTTAAGTGGGGAGGGGCGGATACAATTACCATGTACTTGTATAGGTGTGTTTCCGTAATGAATAATAATAATAATAATAATAATTATAATAATTTATGCACATAGGTAAACAGTAAACTATTTCCATTCATAAAACCACGTGACGTAGAAAACATGTGAAAAATATCTAGGTCGCATGTAGCGGACTGTAACAAAGCATGCTCTGCACGAGCAAATTTCAGTTTGACATCTGTTTAGGTGTATCATCGACACTCAACAATAAAAATGAATGGATTAATTTAACATAAAGCGTAAGTGAAATATAAACAGAATACTAGTGAAATTTGAATTATTACTTTCAGAGCCCCCCCCCCTCTCTCTCTCTCTCTCTCTCTCTCTCTCTCTCTCTCTCTCTCTCTCTCTCTCTCTCTCTCTCTCTCTCTCTCTCTCTCTGGACTTTACCAGGTCTTTAACCCCGGAGTCGTCAATTTTCAATTGTAGGGGTACCAGTTTCGTTTTGTTCGACATACGTTGTTCAATAATCTTTATTTGAGTAAACAGTGTAGATTCAGATTAGACGCCGCGTTTTGTGGTGTCTGATCTGGGTCCGCACTGTTTGCCAATTTTCCAGATGCGGCATCTAGGCATTAATACATTTTTAAATATAAGAGTTACTTTATATATGTACAATCTAGTTATTCTTATGTTACTAACTTTTTTATAACAATTGCATACAGAGTACTGTAATTGGCTAGTGCATCCAGTATGGAATGTAAAAAACCACAGTGGCTCGGACGTCCGCATTCTCGATCGAATTTTCCATTGCCCCAAAGAAATTCTACCCATATAATGTGCCCATCTATCTATCTATCTATCTATCTATCTATCTATCTATCTATCTATCTATCTATCTATCTATCTATCTATCTATCTATCTATCTATCTCATAGACATAAAATATAAACAAGCAGATGTTTTAGAGAGAAAGGCTACTTGGAGAGAGAATGTAGATGAATAAAAAGACGTAGTTTGAGGTTTCGCGGGAAGAACATTCAAAATTGCATTATGATGTTTGGTTGAAATATAAGGATTGTGACTTTTCAAGCGGAGAAATTAATTTTGTAGTAGTTTGAGTAAGAGAGAAAGAGCGACTTGGAGAATGCAGTGACTTTTTGCGGGAAAGAAATAGATACATGGATTGTGAATTTGCGAGCGGAAAATAAATACTGATACAGATTGTGTACAACAGCAACATATAACTTATTATATCTGCCAATACTTGCCATACACAATCATCAGTACTTTGATTGAGGAGAAAGAGACTTGGGGAATGCGTTGTGACGTTTTGCGGGAAAGAAATAGATACATGGATTGTGACTTTGCGAGCGTAGACTTGATACATATTGTGTACAACAGCAACATATAACTTATTATATCTGCCAATACTTGCCATACACAATCATCATCAGTACTTTGATTGAGGAGAAAGAGACTTGGAGAATGCGTTGTGACGTTTTGCGGGAAAGAAATAGATACATGGATTGTGACTTTGCGAGCGTAGACTTGATACAGATTGTGTACTGATACAGATTGCGTACAACAGCAACATATAAGTTATTATATCTGCCAACACTTGTCATACACAATCGTCCTCAGTTCTTTGAATGAGGAGAGGGAGACTTGGAGAATGCATTGTGACGTTTTGCGGGAAACAAATAGATACATGGCTTGTGACTTTGCGAGCGTAGACTTGATACAGATTGTGTACAACAGCAACATATAAGTTATTATATCTGCCAATACTTGCCATACACAATCATCATCAGTACTTTGATTGAGGAGAAAGAGACTTGGAAAATGCATTGTGACGTTTTTTCGGGAAAGAAATAAATACATTGACTGTGACTTTGCGAGCGCAGACTTGATACAGATTGTGTACAACAGCAACATATAAGTTATTATATCTGCCAACACTTGCCATACACAATCATCAGTACTTTGATTGAGGAGAAAGAGACTTGGAAAATGCATTGTGACGTTTTTCGGGAAAGAAATAGATACATGGATTGTGACTTTGCGAGCGTAGACTTGATACAGATTGTGTACAACAGCAACATATAAGTTATTATATCTGCCAACACTTGCCATACACAATCATCATCAGCTCTTTTTATTGAGGAGAAACAGACTTGGAGAATGCGTTGTGACGTTTTGCGGGAAAGAAATAGATACATGGATTGTGACTTTGCGAGCGTAGACTTGATACAGATTGTGTACAACAGCAACATATAACTTATTATATCTGCCAATACTTGCCATACACAATCATCATCAGTACTTTGATTGAGGAGAGGGAGACTTGGAGAATGCATTGTGACGTTTTTCGCCAATACATTTATGTAGCAGTTATTTGTAATTATGTATTTATATTCTTTGACCTAAGTTTTTGTTTGGAGTGAACCGATTCATTACTATCTCGTCGAAAACTACTATTTAAAAAAGTAATCTATAAGCCTGTACCAGCCAGGAGTCCCTAAGCCTTCACTTTCAATAACAATGTAAGCATTGAACCATGACCTTGATATAGGATGTAGTATTTCTCTTATTCTAAGCAGAATACCGCTGGTTGACCCCCAACATTTTGCTAACTTTCGAATTGAAAAAATAAATCTTGTTCCTTTTTGATAATAAGGATTCCCGTCCAAGTTCACCATCAAATTGTCGCTAATGTAAATGCGAGGCATATAGTTTATACAAGTAGCAGTGTCAAGAATTTGTCTTATGCCTTTAGAAACCTTCCTTAGAATTGAAACCATACAGAAATTATTGCATATCACCATGCTTATGATCAGTACTTTAATTTCATTCGGTAGGCTGTCGAAATGAAATTTATGAGTCACTCTCGGCTGCTTAACGGTGGACTCCTTAAAAGGCCGTGCGCCTGTGTAAGTTGATGGTGTATACCTGGCGGGAGGTCGTATGATTCTCTTTTGTCTTTGACTCAATGACCGATTGTACTGGCTGTCTTGACTTATGCATATATTGTTATTAGAACGGTTTTGTCTCTCATTCGTCTGTGTGCTAAAGATTGGTTGCAAACCTAAATGGTGCAGAAAATTTAAAGTTGAATTTGAATTGGAAGATAATGATTTGTTGCGTTGATGCGACATCGGTGACACGTTTGACTGTCCAGTTGGAAGAGGTCTGGAGACTTGATGCTGTGACTTTGATTCTCGAATAAAAAATGCGTTGTCCACCAACGAAGATTGCGTTTGGTTTGCATCGCATAGACTACTGTTTTGTGAAATAGCTTCAAAACTGTGTTTACAGTATTCGTCAGTTGAGTTTGAAGAATGATCACTAGTTTGATTTGATTTTGGACTGGATTCTAAATTAGTATTGCCGAGACACTCGGAGCTAAGTGTTGATAGATTACACATATTTAAGCCGGGGGAAGGACATGAATGGTCTTGAAAAGATTGGTCTGTATTCGTCATAAGCGGTGAAGTGTAAGCAAATAATGGTGTAAGGCCACAATTTACATTTCCCGTGCCGTCTTCGCTTCTCCTAGGTGAGAGATGGATAGATTCTGGACTCGAAAGTTCAAAGCTTTGTACTGTCTGACTTGATGCACTGTTTGTAGAGTGTTGTTGTGAATGCGAGGAACTTGCGATCAGTGAGTTGTCATACAAAGGTGGTGCAAGGTAGGAGATTGAATTCTGGTCGGTAGATAAATTACACTGTTGTTGATTTATATGATGCGCGGTTGAGTGTGAAGAAGAATCGGGACTACTACATGACTGATTCAAAGAGGAATTACTACACTGTTCAGAGAGTGCTGTGCTATTACGCACAGGCCCAAGCGATAGCACACTGTTTCTGTCAGGAGAGTTGCTTTGAGAAGAAAGCGAAGATCTCGGGCTAGAGTGAGATTGCATTCATGTATGCTGTGGGAACAATTGGCAGATACAGTAGAATGGTGAGAAGGTGTAGGTGAACTTTGAACACGTGTGATAGACTTGCTAGAAAACAGAGAGCTTCTACTCATTGAACCATTCGGAACAAATTCAGAATTGAAAAAGGTCGTAGAGTGCGAGCTGTTCAGCGATTGCGACTTATTCCGAAGTGGCGAAGATAAAGAAGAATGTGATTAGCCTCAATGAGACGGAGTGTTGCGCGCAAGGCCGAGGTCCGTACCATAAAGGTCAAGGTCATACTTAGATGTTAAAGGTAAAAAGGGTCTTGTGTCCGATCAATGACTTCCTTATGCTTGGATGGATGTAAATGTTACTTGGCAGAAATGTTAACAATAATGTGACGGTGTGTCGCATGCAAGATTCAGGTCCGTACCTCCTAGGTCAAGGTCATACTTAGAGGTTAAAGGTCCAAAAAGGGTCTTTTTGTCGTGTCAAATCAATAACTTTCTTATTCCTGGATGGATGTTAATATTACTTGGCAGAAATGTTAACCATAATGTGAAGGAGTGTCGCACGCAAGACCTAGGTCCGTACCTCAAAGGTAAAGGTCATACTTAGAGGTTAAAGGTAAAAAAGGGTCTTGTCGTGTTCGATCAGTAATTTCTTATTCCTCGATGGATTTAAATATTACTTGGCAGAAATGTTAAACATAATGTGACGGTGTGTCGCAGGCAAGACCAAGGTCCGTATCCTCAAAGGTCAAAGTCATACTTAGAGGTTAAAGGTCAAAAAAGGGTCTTTTTGTCGTGTCCAATCAATAACTTTCTTATTCCTGGATGGATGTAAATATTACTGTCGCTTCGTGTCAGTGTTTCTTTCCCTTCGGTGTCTTTGGTGGGTGGAGTAAGTTAATTGTATCGATTCCTGATCTTTGTTCTACTTTTACTTTACTATATAAAAGTATCCTTTGAGGTGGTCACAGTTATATAAGCGTGTAATTCATTTATTTATTTACTTATTTATTTATTTAAAAGGCGCAAATCGTAAAACAAAAATAAAACACCAAAATTAAAAAGTCTGTGTTTATTCGAACGAAACATATGACCAATCGTAAAGCTGCTTACATACTTGAAATGTGTGTCGTCGCACCTAGTCACGCCCAGTTGACAGGATAGGGACCAATGGACTGGCAGGTTTTGAGTGGATTATCTGTTTTAGTAATTTATTCTTTTGTAAAGGCAGTATTTTTGTGATATAAATTTATTTGACTATCCTAATTAAATAAGCCGCGAGTATCATAATAAGCAGCGATGTAGGAAAAGGGCCATCCGGACATTCTGATGCCTGGAAATGCATGGGATAGTGTAAAAACGAAACAGTGATTATTTGAACATTCTTTTAAATAACCTTGCATTTTCAACTTTCTTCGTCTGTCCGTCATCTCCGTTTGGTTCGGGGGATAAAGCGATCAGCCTGGCGTCCGTCCGTATACGCAATCTTGTGATGACCATAACTTAAATACCCTTTGAGATATATTGGTGATACTTGGCATACTTGTACACAAGGTTGAGACGGCGTGTCATGCGTAAGAATGGTTTTTGAGTTATCTTCCCTTTCAATAAAATAGAATGACTATCTTGTGATCGCCATAACTCCTATACCCTGCAAGGTATATTTATGATAGTTGGCATAATTGTAGACAAGGTTGAGATGGCGTGTCATGCGCAAGAACCACAACTCTTGGTACCATGGTTTTAGAGTTATATCCCCTTCCAATAAAATATTATGACCATCTCGTGATCACCATAACTCCAAAACCCTTCAAGATCTATTGACAATACTTGGCATTATTTATTGTTCACATGGTTGAGAATGTGTGTAATGCGCTTTCTATTTGTGAAAAAAAATTCTGAAGGCAATATTGCCTTTTGGTCGGGGGATTTGCCAACCACTCTGATGTCTATTTTTTATAATCATAATATATAATTAGCGAAAAAAAAGAAGAAAAAAAAAAGATCTTAGTTACTTGTCATGCTGGCGGACTTCTAGAGATTGCGGACATACTCGAATCCATATATTCTAATGCTTATTTCGGAAGGTGAAAATTTTTAACATGGATTTAACGTCTTTTTATTTAATATTATTTGAAAATTAATAAACAAAAAAACATGCGTTCTCGTCAAATTTTTACGTTGTTGGACATTTAGGGATGGCGGACACTTAGGGATGACCATATTGGGATCCCTTATCAAGATGCTTATTTCCGAAGGTATTCGTTTTTAGCATAGGTTTAATTACTTCACCATTTTCTTTATAAATCATTATTCATTATTAGCGGTAAGAACTATTTTCCAAGTTACTTGTCATGCTGGTGGACATCTAGAGATTGCGGACATATTCGGATCCATATATTGAAATGCTTATTTCCAAAGGTGAACATTTTTAACATAGGTTTAACGTTGAATTTGTCTTTTTATATATCATTGATTGATTATTAACAATAAAAATGTCAATAGTCAATTTTCATGTTGTCGGACATTTAGGGATGGCGGACACTTAGGGATGCATGGGTCATCCCTAAGTGTCCGACAAGAAAAAAAAATGAAGTTAAATTTCGAATATTTTCGAGAAAAAAAGCGAAGTTTTCACTTAAAATGTCACAATTGATCATTCCCGACCGTTTCGTACATCTTCCCGAGAAACTAAGATTTTGTCATGCTGGCGGACATCTAAGGATGCCGGTATATTCGGATCCATATATTGCAATGCTTATTTCCAAAGGTGAACATTTTTAACATAGGTTTAACGTTAAATTTGTCTTTTTATTTATCATTGATTGATTATTAACAATAAAAATGCTTTCTTAGTCAATTTTTATGTTGTCGGACATTTAGGGATGGCGGACACTTAGGGATGCATGGGTCATCCCTAAGTGTCCGACAAGAAAAAATTGAAGTTAAATTTCGAATATTTCCAAAAAATTTTTTTCGAAATTTTCACTTAAAATGTCATAATTGAACATTCCCCACCGTTTCCAACAATTTTGCGAGAAATTAAATTTTGTCGGACACTTAGGGATGTCGGACGTTTAGGGATGCAACATACGTCTCTTACCAGACTGAAATATCATGCGGGTAGATGTTGTATGGATACTAATGCCTAGAAGGGACATGCAATGTGCGAACAAGATAATATCTTCTGCGCACAACTTAATATCTCGAGCGCGCAAGATATTATCTTGTTTGCAGAATATAGATCTTGTGCGGACAGCATTATATTTTGTGCACACAACTTATTAGCTTGTTTGTACGAGATAATATCTTTAATCATGGTCTTTGGTTCCTCATGGCTTTTTTAAACAATAAACATTGAAAATCGGTGTTTTCTCGGGGTTTAAGTATGGATTTCTTCGTTCATACGCATTATAGGGTTGAAATATCGCTTTATGGTCGAATATCAATATTGTAATGTGTCCGAATCATTTTGTCCCCTAAAGGGTTTCCTGGGAAGATATTAATCTACGTAAAAAAGGGAGAAGGCAGTCAACTCTTATTTTTCTTTTCACTAAAAATATGTGTATTGAATTGATACGGGATGACTAAAATCAACCCTTACATAACGATGCATGTGAATATAAAATGTGAGGTGAGAAGAATTGGATATTTTAGTTAAAGTCTTAAAACAGTCAACTACTTTTGTTTTATATCATCCTGAAACGGTGGATCTACAATTTATATAAGATACGGGGTGTCTCAATTTCACCATTTTTATACCCCAATCACAAAGTGGGGAGGGGCATATAGTTATGCCTTTGTCCGTATTATATACGTACGTACGTACGTCGGTACGTCACATTTTGTAGTACTATTCTTGCCTCCGCAACTCCTCCTACAGTATTTGATGCAGGGCATTGAAACTTGCAGCACTTTTAAGACACATTGGACATGTGCATAAAGGAAACAGGATCCAGATCCAGCCCCTTATTTCAGAATTATGTCCCCTTGAAAAACTTAATCATTTTGGCCATATGTGTAGACTGGGAGTTGGCATTTTAAAATTTGTGAGCAGGACAAATATCATTCTCTGCTATCTGAGAAAGGACAATCGCTCAAATTCTTAGTATTTTAATTTTTATGAGCACCACAAGATTCATGCTCAGCTGAGTTGAGCATAAAAAGTTTTATAACCTAGGGGCCAGGTCACCTTCTTCCTGAGCAGGCTTTTGTCATACTGTACATATATTATATATTTCATAGTCGTTTAGGTGTGCTGATGAAGCGTAAAGTAGCTAGTCTATCCCTTCCCCCGCCCTCACACACCAACAAAAAAAAACCAAAACAATAATCATAAAATGAAATAAATTAAAAATGAAAACTTCACATATTTCAGTTCTATGGTGTTTTGTTTGTTTCAGATGAGCTTTATCCTCCAAACACTAGTTAGGCCTTTTTGAGACGCCCTTCCAATTTCGTAGGACTCACTAGATAGTGGGATGAAATGACTTCTCTAGCCCTGCTGCCCAAACAGACTGTTCACATGCAACGTCAAAACTTACTTTCTCTGAGAAATAGTAATAAAAAGAAAGAAAAGAAAATATATTTGAAACTGACGCCGGCACACGTCCTGATTGGCAGTTAAAGGGGATAAACCAACATTTGAAACCTCACATTTCTTTCCCGTAAATTCGTACAGTAAAGGGCAGATGAATTAGCATGCCTTTTGAAATCATACCCTTTAATATCAGAGAGGAAGACAGCATTTGAAAAATCTTGCCCGCCCGCTAAGGTGTAGTCAACCACATCCTATGTTTGAGACCAAAAATAAGGAAAATAAGGTATTGGTATTCCCATGCAAACTCTCCTTGTACTTAAAATGGGGTTTACAACGGGTCCCATAGTCTTTGGGGGGGGGGGGAAATCGATAACTCCTAATGTCAGAGTCTCATAACTCTGCGGTTCGAGCCTAACTCGGGTCACGTGAAATGCCAACGGAAGGTCAGGTGGTGTTTCTACGGGTACTCTGGTTTTTGCCCACTTCTGATAAACGATGGCTTCGCAATAAATGAAATTATATTGAAAGGGCAATAAAACTAAATCAAACACAAGTGGGATTTATAAGGTCGTTCCCAACTGAGGCGATTCATACGCGTACCTACAACCATTATATAGGGAATATCGGGGTTTACGAAGATCTACAGTATTGCTCGTATTTCTGTGGATGTATTTCTACTCATGTAGATAAAGTTGGATTTACCAGGGCTTTATAAAGGCCTCAAAGGACAGCAGTGTCTCAAATGGATCATATATTCCTTACCCTAGACAAATGTGAAACATATCAGAAAATTTGTATCTGAAATTTTTTATTTTGCGTGGAAAAACATTTGAACAAGCCTGTTTTCGTTATGGTAGAAAAAATGAAGCTTTACTTTCTTGAAGAAGCCCAAAGCTCTCATCGTCTTTACAAGCCCATTCGATAAACTATCTTATAAACGCAACTTTATATAGGTAAATCTTTCGATAAAATGGGCATCAATAGTATCCGTTTTGTTCTAAAAATATTGAGCGTGGGTAGTTGTTAGAACCGCCTCATTGAGGCAAACGCGCCTAACGTCTATATCCAGAAAGAAAAATAAAACTAAAGCAATTCGTTTGAAGAGATATGAAATACAACATCATAGCTACGAATGTCGTTATGGATTACATTGGTATCCAAAACAGGTTTCCTTTATACGGATGTGCGATATAGTCTTATACTTAGGTTCTTTTCTGATATCGGTCGGCAGTGCAGTACTCGGCTACATGTAATGATCAGGTGCAGCGATAACGTCTCCCAAATGGCAATTATGCCATCAGTTACCTACAAATAAGTTACAATGACATGATCTGAGATTACCATTAAATACGAGAAGTGCCTATGTTTGCGATGCTACAAAAATGCTGTGTTTTCTTCTTCTCCTTCTTCTTCTTCTTCTTCTTCTTCTTCTTCTTCTTCTTCTTCTTCTTCTTCTTCATTTGAAGTCAAATTACTTAACGCACTGGTGGGTCGATTGTCCCCGAGCTTAGCACGAGCTTGAACCCATTTCGTTGAACCCTTCTAAAGCTACACTTTATGCGAACATAGTAGAACCTGATCAGCCGCCGCATTCGACTGATCCCGAGCATTTATACCCGGTCGTTCAGTGTTTCTAGCTTAGACATTCTCGCAGAGAGAGAGAGAGAGACAGAACGTAAACAAGTGCGTATAAATGGCCTTGTTTATCCCACTGTATACTGAGTATTGTTAGTACTCAATGAGATGGTTCCAACTTGGCGAGCACCCACAATATATGCTTGGAACATAAATAAGTATTATCCCACTGTATACTGAGTACAAGAGGATATATATCCTATTTCTATAAATTGTAAATTGTGAGTACTCAGTAAGGCGGCTCATACAAGCAGGTCCAGCACCTACAACTTTTGTTAGAGTAAAAGGAAAGTATCTCAATATTTCACCAGAAAAATGTTTTTGAACTATGCAAGGGTTTGTTATAGTTACGAGAGAGAGAGAGAGAGAGAGAGAGAGAGAGAGAGAGAGAGAGAGAGAGAGAGAGCATCAGAGAGAACATGTCCGTGTAGTAAGCACCTCTCTAAACTATGGAAGCCGATAGGGGACATTTTGACTTGTGACTAACGACTTGTGACTACCGACTTGCGACTTATGACTTTTTACTTGTGACTTTTGACATACCTCAAGCAACGGTCGAAAGTCAAAAGTCATAAGTCGCAAAAATTAGGCATGCAACTCCGACGTCGCAAGTCATAAGTCACAAGTTCAAAAGTCACAAGTCAAAACGTCCCCTATCGGCTTCCATATATATAGATATTGTTACAAATAGACCAAACTCCGTTCAGAAAATCTGAATCATCGATTTTTTCGTTTCTCGCTTTTAATACTCATTTTAGCCCATACATCACTATGGGAAAGTTTTAGACCTCACCCTCCGCCGATTTCTCCAGCAAGTCGTATGCCTCTGCGACAGCTAGGAAAGGCTGTGATTATTTGAAGAAAATTGCAAAATCTATATTTTCTTTCCCAGACTAAGACATTCTGACAGGTTCGACACACCCTTTTAAACCATATATAGAAGTGGTTACTGCTCTTGTACATTACAAGGGCGTCTATGTTTTATTTGCACGATCACTCCATGGAAAATCATTAGCTGTAACACCACATCTGATATCGGTATAATTCTTTTTGACGACTGTTGGCAGCACATCGCGATAGCGACTCCCCGTTCCTAGTGAGCCTCTATTTAGCCATTCGAATATAAGGTGTGTCGCAATTGCATATCTATATATAAAGTGGGTCACATGGAGTTGAATATTTATTATTTTACCTGACAATCATCGTCAAATGGACTTAGTCTGTGCTCTCATTGCTTTGTTTTACAATTTTCTCCAAATATTTCTCCAAACAATCACAGCCTTTCCTAGCTGTCGCAGAGGCATACGACTTGCTGGAGAAATCGGCGGAGGGTGAGGTCTAAAACCTTCCCACAGTGATGTATGGGCTAAAATGAGTATTAAAAGGAAGAAACGAAAAAATCGATGATCAGATTTTCTGAATGGAGTTTAGTCATTTATTTACATTTCGAGAATGTGAGTGACAGAATCTGACTTGTTCAAAGATTTTAGGAAGTCCATCTGATTAGACCAAAAGATATACAATCCTTTACGAGAAATTGGCGGAGCCTCTCCACATCTCTCTCGCTGGATGTGTAGTAAAAAAGTTATCGCCAAAAACGCGGCAAAAAAGAAAAAAAAAAAACGACTAGAAAAGTTAACAATATGACCATTTACGAGCTCGTTTAGCTAATAATGCTTTTAACCACTGGACCTGGTCACTATTGGCTGAGGTTTTCAGCAAGCCGGGTTGGGTAAGAGTTAACGAACTTACATTTGAGTTTCTTGATTGTATCTCTCTGCATGCTAGGTATTTTTCGCATTTTGAAATATTTTTCTCAGAAAACAAGACTTATTGGTTTATTTTTGTTATGGTTTGTCTTTGGGTGTTTGTGTCGCTTATATTATTTTATTTTGGATAGCCTATTGGCCATTTTATGGGAAAGTAACTGTCCTTTTGGCTTTCCGCTATTGATATTTCCATTAGGTCTGTTGTTTCATCTTTGTGTTTCTTTCCCTTTGGTGTCCCTGATGGGAGCTGTGGGTTGATTGTATCGATTCCTGATCATTGCCTCCAGTTCTATTTTGACATCTCTTGCAAATTATTTCCTAAGCAGACAATTTGCATGAGATGTCAAATCCTGTTTTCTGGGAAAAATAAGAAAAAAATACCAACTATCTGTCGTCTGCTGAATTCGCCTAGAAAGTGGTATCTGGCTGCCAATAGGTGATCGGCTGTACTTCTATTGTTGTGGTTTGTTATTGTCATACAAGTTTGTCTGCATGTCTGTACTTGTAAAGTCGATTTAATTTTATTATCTTTTTGCCGCGTTGTTTTTTATTATTATTATTATTTTTGGTCACTGCATCAAGCGAGAAAGTTGTGGAGTTGTTACCAATTTCCAGAGCTGCATACTTTTTGGTCTATTCAGATGGACTTTTTACAATTTGAATTGTTCGATTCACCCACACTCTCGAAATTTAAATAAATGACTAGCCTATTGAATGGATAAATCTCGACCAGCCAACGATGAATCCAACTAAAGACATCAGGGTGTAGACAATCAAAAACATGAAAAACGTGGTTTTAGTCGACAAACCATTAGTAAAGACAAAACGGACCCCATTTTGCCTATATCGATAAAAAGCTGTCGATTCTGACCTGGAAAGTAGGACAACTGTTTTTTTTTTTTTTTTTTTTTTTTTTGCATATAAAATGCTTAAACTATCTATCACACTGTATGGACATCCGTTGCGGATTGCGAATAGGCATTAAAATGTTTTTTGTATGGAAAGCCGTTTTGTTATTAGAATTACTAAAGTGACTTCAACGTGTTGTAAATGTTGTAAATCGGCCCCGCCCACCGGGGCTTGAAGAAATATATGGGCTGCATGATGCTTCCACGCAGAGCTGAAACCGACCCGCACACGAGTACTGGTAAACCGCTTAGAAGATCTAAGCCTGCCCAGGCAAAGCGGTGCGAGTCGGCCCGCTCATGCTTATAAACCCTATTGGTTTCATTGGGCGGCAGGGCTTGAGATGTCATTTCATCTCAATGTCGGGTAAAAGTCCTACAAAATTGGTAGCAACGTCTCCAAAATGACCTTTACAGTGTTGAAGGGGACGTTAAACCTCAAAACAAACAAATGTTGTAAATAACGCAAACAGGATTATAAATGGCATTTATTCTGCTTAATATATACTGTTGTATGTTCTGCAAAGAGGAGACGACAGTTTTTTTGTGAAAGTATTAAACATCTCGGATGAAAATAAAAAAAAAACACCAGTTATAATACCAACACCAACAAACCCACTGAGCATACAGCAGTATAGTGAAATACCTGCCCCAAGGTGAATAACACTATGTTCAACAGGCTCCGGGCCCTTTAAATCTATGTCTGGTTATATCTTTTACCGTTTTGGATGTTTTAAATTAGCCTTGCAAAGCATTGCATTAATGTCATTTGAACAAGTCACTTATTCAATATAAGACAAAAAACACGAAATATCTCATCGACTTTTTGGCATTTAAAACTATTTCGACTCCTCTTCGAGTCATCATCAGGGGCCAGTTGTTCAAAACTAACGACATCGTTAGTTAACGTATCGTTTAAACTTTGATCATTTATTATGGCTCACATTTTTTCAGCAAAAATACCAAAATTTTGAATATTAAACTAGCTAGAACAGTTAACATTATGACCACTAACGAGCTCGTTAAGCTAACGATGCTTTGAACAACTGGCCCCAGGTGGTGATTGCAGATTTCATGAATAGAAAATTGAAGGTAAGGGATAATTAGGGCCCCGTACTGAAAGTGTGGGTACCCTATAGTAATCACTCTGTCCGTCCGTCTGTCTGTCTGTCCGTCTGTCCGTCCACAAATTTCTGATAGCGCTGTCGGGGCCCTAGTCAGTTTCACTGACAGCTCTAGTTTTTCATATTTTTCAATATGAGCCCCGCCAAGCGAATTTGGGTCTTCGAGCATTCCGTCAGGACAGCTTTTAACTGCGCATGCCCAGCCATTCAGAGGGGCCCGGGATATGGCTTTCTGTCTGAAGGTTCCTCTTGATTCACTGCTTGTATGAGCGAGCAGCGAAGGTTCTGGCGAGACTGCGCGGATGCGCAGGCTCGCCTGAACCTTCGCTGCTCGCATAGGCGATAAGTACCAAAATCGCTTGACGGGACCCATATGCTATTCTGCTGTGACATGTAATAAAGAAATCTACAATAGATAACCCCACGATATTTTTTTTGTTTGTTCGTTTGTTAATTTATTGTTATTATTATTTTTTTCATTTTCTTTTTTTTTTTCTCTTTGTTCAGCTTTCATGTTTAAAAAGTTTATTTGATTTGGGTAGGTTCACCAAAATTAGAGAAGAAAAAGTACACTTAAAAGATAGTATATGCTTTAACCTAAAGCAGAACAGTAAACTGTGATATAAACATCCATGAAACAATAGGGGAAACATTCTCATCCACAACTGTATTGAAAGTAGAAGTAAAACAAAGATCAGGAATTAATACAATTAACTTACTCCACCCATAAAAGACACCAAAGGGAAAGACATACAAACATTAAGCGACCAGACCATAATGGAAACCTAAACAAAGGAAGGCCATAAGGACAGTTACTTTCCCACAAAATGGCCATATGGCCATCCAAAATTAAAAGACACAAGTGATACACACAGTAAGTAACAAACAACAACATAAATAAATCGCCACAGAAGAGCCGCCTTGGAACGGTCAGTGGAAGATTTCAACTGGGGGGTTATTTTGCAAACGTCAAACTAAATTCAAAAACCTGGCTAGATGTAAAATTTGTTCTACTACAATGTACAAGACTGCCTACTTCAGTTCACTTTGAAATCAGCCAACCGTTTAGTTTACGTGTCTATTCGCCATACAACAACTGCACGATTTTTACGCCAAATAATCATGTACTGTAACACACAAATGTCACCCAATAATATTTATATTCTAGCTATAGACTTTTCGTCATCTTTACAATACACACGAATCTGTTTAAGAGATACCAATATATTTTAGATCTATTTGAAATCCTGGTTTGTAAAACAATAACTGTGAGTATGTGAAACTATTAAATAAGTTATTTTGAAAACAAACGTTTTGTGTTAGAACTTAATTTCGAAAGGGATATTGGTTGCAACGGTATTTCGATAGAAAGACATCTAATCCAATATCTACTAAGCAACGCGGAAACCGGATTTCAGAAATTTGACATAACCTTAGTATTATTTTATATGAATCTAGATACCTGAAACTAGTTGCCATGAATTTAATGAAAACAAATTAAGTGAGTGGGTGAGTGAGTAATAAGTAAGTTCCTTAATCTTAAATCAATAATCTAAAGCATTTTTATTTAGAGAGGGTTGCTTGTTTAATTAATCCAATCTTCCAGGCTTATACGTAAGCGGTTAACCAGTACAGTGCATATTCTTTCGCCAGAAACTGACAACTGCCCTTCTTGACTCAGCGGAAGGGAGAGAATGACCGTAGAAAAGATTTCAAGATCAGCCTCCACGAAAGAATGTTGCCAAGCCCGGCAGGTATCGAACCCGCGTCCTCCTGATCACCAGTCAGACGCGCATCTGACTGAGGCCGGCGAACGGTCCTCGAAAATGTGAATTCCATTAAATACCTTGGTATGACAATCACACACGATTTTGAATATGAGATGGAATACATACATTAGCAACATGTGTACTAAGGCGATAGATCACTTGGTTTCATGAGACGAAATCTTCATCATTGCTCTCAGGAGGTGGAGGAGACTGGGTATAAGGGATCTTGGAATATGATAGTTGCATCCCAATGGAGTGGTCCTTATTGAAGAAATCGAAAAAAGTTAATAATAGAGCTGCTAGATGTGTATCAAGCAATTACTGCTTTGAAACTGTGAGCATGACTGGAATTCTAGGAAAATTAAGATGGGGGTCATTCAAGAAAAGGAGAAGAGACAGTAGGCTCATACACTTATACAAAGGTTTAAAGGGTGCCACCAGCATTCCAACATTTGACCTTGTTCTCCCAGCTAGGCACTGTAGAAATCATCATTCACTGCCGTTTCAGACCCTACTGTAGGAACTGACATCTATAAAGAATCGCTCTTCCCCTGAACCATTAGAGATTGGAATGCCCCACCTGATTCGATCATATTAACTGCTGTAGGTGCAGAATATAGTGTAGCTAAGTTTATCTTTTTGATGAGAACCAGGGACTAACTTCCCATATCACAGGTCCTGGTGTAATGTCATTAACATGCCACCAATAACAACTCTGATTCTGAGGCAACTCCTACAAAAGTATTTGTGTGTCCCATGTCAATAGTGGTCAACTTGCTCCTGTTGAATGTCATTGCAAGATATCTGTGCCCTTCCCCATCTGAAGCAATTTTAATTAACTTTTCGTAAGGCTTCGATGACCTTCTCGGCCAAGTCTACCAAAGTGACTCATAATGTCAAAAATAACTTTGTTCGTGAGAAATTTTGGATTTTCAAGGCTTAACAACCCTGATGCATGCAATGTCTTTATGCCACTGTGACTAATTGGCTCTTTGTTGTCACTGGTATCCTTCCCCTCCCTCTTCATTTGCTTTATCAGACCTGATAAAACTTGTTAATTGTATCAATTCCTGATCTTTTTTTTACTTCTATTTTGGTTTGACTTCATAAAGTCTCTGTCTTTCAAAATGTTTATTTATCTTTGAAAAGGGGGTGGTGGTCGGGTAACGGTTGATACGAGCACGCAGTCCCGCCAAACCTGAATGTGTGCATCACTTGTGTCTTTTTATTTTGGATGGCCATATGGCCATTTTGTGGGAAAGTAACTGTCCTTATGGCCTTCCTTTGTTTAGGTTTCCATTATGGTCTGGTCGCTTAATATTTGTCTTTTCTTTCCCTTTGATGTCTTTGATGGGTGGAGTAAGTTAATTGTATCGATTCCTGATCTTTGTTTTACTTCTTCTACTTTGCTATGTCCTTGCCCTTCTTCGTCTGCAAACTGCCATAGAAACGTCCAAGTAGCTAACCTAAGTCTGACGCTGTAAATGTGTCAAAACTGGTTTTGGAAGGCTCTGCATCACTCAGCCATTCTGAGGAGATAGAAAAGAAAGTGAAATAACCCAATTTTAATTATAGCACAGCCCTCATATACATATATAGGCAACGGAAAGAAACTGTGTTTTATTTTGCAACAAATTAAAGCTCTCAAGACGGTGACGAGCTACATCATTGAAAGCTACAAATTTATGACGCAACTTGTCGATTTCCTCGATGTTACATGGTGTCACATCATTTCCTCTCATCAACAAACTTTGATACGGTGCAATTTCTTCTCCCAATTGCAAAGGGTTGCAGGAATTAGATAGAAACAAACAACATTAATATTACTGATTTTCAATGTGTTAGAATCGAAATAGATCAGCTCTATTGTGTGACTTGTTCAGTGATAAATCACAGTTTGTTGGCCAGTTGTAAGTCGATAAATAACTCAAGATACGCGCTCGTGATTTGAACTTCTTTCAAATGACACCCAAACTGTGATTTATTACACAAGAATTAACGTCTACAGTTGATCTGTTTGGATTCTAACACATTGAAAAATCAGTATCAATGTTGTTGTTAGAGTTGCATAGCCTGTGAAATTTTGCATTCTAACACAGCGCGCCTATATACGAGGGATGTTCGAAAAGAATTGCTTTGTTTTGTTTGTTTGTTTGATTTGAGGTTTAACGTCCCTTTCAACACTGTAAAGGTCATTTTGGAGGCGTTGCTTTCAATTTTGTGGGACTTTTACCCGACATTGAGATGAAATGACATCTCAAGCCCTGCCGCCAAATGAAACCAATAGGGTTTATATGCATGGACGGGCCGACTCGCACTGCTTTGCCTGGGCAGGCTTAGATCCTCTAAGCGGTTAACCAGTATTCGTGTGCGGATCGGTTTCAGCTCTGCGTGGAAGCATCATGCACTCAATCTATTTCTTCAAGCCCCGATGGGCGGGGGCCGTCGAAAAGAATTGCTTATTGTCCTCTAGCTCGATATTCACGTGGGGCTCGATAAAAACAATATATACCTGAAAAGGGTTATTCAATACCTACACAACGGTGTATAAATGTACATGTTAGACTAAGTGTAAGACATAAAATTTGCCTTTTCAATACACGCAATCATTGACCAGTTTGTAGAAGCGTCGCCACGAAAGATGAAATACGGGCTTACATCAAAGATTGTTTGTTCTTTGAAGCAGCTGATGACTGAAATTTCTACTGTTTATGGATCTTCTTGTGTGTCTTATGACACAGCTCGGCGGTGGAAAAAGAAATTTGAGTCTGATGTAGAGTCCATCAAAAATGCACCGAAATCAGGTAGGCCAAAATCTGCATCTCGTAAAGAAATCTTTTCCAAAATAAAGGAAATCATTGAATGAGATGCCATATTTACAGTTCATGATATTGCACGAAAGGTAGGCATATCACTATTGAAGGTTCACCTTATTCTGAAGAAGCATTTGAAAGTCAGATAAAAATCTGCTAGATGGGTGCCACATCTGTTGACTGAAGAGCAAAAGAGGCAATGGGTTAAAGTGGTCAAAAAGCTGCAACAAATGTTTCCAAAATATGGCAAAAAGCAGTTTGCCAATGACGTCACAGGTAATGAAACCTGGGTCCATTATTTTGAACCGGTCAGAAAGGTTAGCAATAAGATCTGGGCCACTAAACACAGCAAACGTGAAATAATTGCCAAACGTTCTTTGAGTACAAAGAAGGTTTTGTATGCAATCTTCTTCTCTAGAGAAGGAGTCTCAATAAAAGTGTTTGTGCAAAAGCATCACCGGAAAGTACTGCAAAGACGTAGTACTGAAGAAACTGAAAAAGTATTATCAGAAACGACGCCCTGCCACTGGTTTTAAACATGTACGTCTTCTACATGACAATGCCCCGCTTATACCTCCGCAATGGTTAAGGCGTTTTTGAAGAAAGAAAAAGTAACTGTTTTTTTTGCCATATCCCCCGTATTCCCCAGACCTTGCCCCGTGAGATTTCTTTTTGTTTCCGAAATTGAAATCATTCCTTGCTTGGCGGAAATACCAGTCCCGACAAGCACTTGGATCCGCCATTCATCAGTACCTTATTACTGTGCCCGAATTAGCGTACCGTGACGCCTTCAAGAAGTGGAAACATCGGCTGAAACTTTTCTAACGAAGGGGTGTACTTTGAGGGCATGAAATGAGCACGTTTCGGCTAACTTGAAATTTGAAGTCTCCAGATAGAAAAAAGCAATTCTTTTTTAACATACCTCGTAGGCAATGGAAAATAACTGTTTTATTCTACAACAAATCACGGCAAGGAAGAGCGTGACGAGTGACGTCATTAAAAACTGCCATTTTATGACGTCACTAAGCGATTTCCTTGACGTTAGACGGTGTACCGTCATATTATCGCATCGAAAACGTTAGATAAGGATATAAATGCATGTGTTTCAGTCGATAATTTTAGCGGGATTTCTTCTAACATTGGCGTAAAGTTGTGAGATTTTGAAGGAAACAACAACACTATTTCCGATTTTCAGCCTGTTAGATTAGATATAGATCAGCTGTAGTTTGTGATTTGTCTACTTACAACTGACCGACAAACTGTAATTTATTACTCAACAAATCACAGAGCTGATCTATTTCTTAAATAAGATTTACAACTGACAGACAAAATGTTACTTTTTAATTCAGCACTTCACACTATACCGCTGATTTATTTTAACACCCTGAAAAATCAGCGATTTCGTCGTCGTTTCCCAACCTTGTGCCATGCGGAATATTCCATGAATTTGACACCTTTTGTATTCTTTCGTGTGAGAAAATGACATTTTGCGAAATCCACAGCCAAAGATCAAATAATCTATGAGTGACGTCCTACAATGGCAGCTTTTGTTGTTGTTTTTTTCATCAAAATTTTCTGCCATGTGCTTTATTGCATGCAGAATAAGTAATATTTTCTTTTCATCACCTTAATATGTGTTCTATGTAAGAATTTCAAACTAAGTGCTGTAATTTTAGATCTACATGAAATATTACTATTCACAAATACTCCAGCTTGCTTAATATAATGACATCTGGTGTAATGTGGCTAGCCCTCCCTAGGTCCTTAGAGAGATACCTGGGTTCGAATCCCAGCACCAGAAATTGCTTTAGCTTGTTGGAGTAGTGTTCAAAATACAGCCTGCTTGTATGATTTACCTACCTGCAGTACTGCTGTCCACTGCCAGTTTTGAGACACAAAAACATAACAGAATCCCATATCAGACTGCTTGATTTAGGATTCAGTATGCTCTGTCAGAGCCCTGTTTTGGTGTGACATAAGAAAGCAGCCATTTGTAGCGCCGAACCAGTTGTTTCAAATGATGATAACACTTACTTAAACACGCGCCGTAACATGCGAGTTTCCTGCTTTTTTATGCTTAAAATGACTTGCAAGTCAAAAAGGTGTATACACGTAATTAACATATCGCTGAAGTAATTTTATCTACCACACACTATCAAGGCTCTATGATGTTTCCAGAGCTCCACACTTCGCGTCTAGTGGGATACTATGAACTGAAAACATACACTCGAGGCTACACAAAGTGGCAGATCAAGTTACTTTGGTAAATTATAAAGAGGATGTTACATGAGTGCTCATGTATTATTGAATTTATTAAACGAGTTGAGGAAAAGGGATAAAATGCGAGGCTTTGCCGAGCATTTTATCCCTTTTTCTCAACGAGTTTAATAAATTCAATAATACATGAGCACGAATGCAAGATTCTATTTATCAAATGACATTTAAAACGCATTTTATTCACGATTGTTTACAAAAATGTCAAAATTCCGTCATAGTAAACGCGACGTCGTTAAGGACGTCGAACATGTAACGTTACGGGACGTATCTACCTAATTTGCATATTTAATCCACTAGTGGATTATCGAAAATATTACATGGCGTTATTACACTCTCAGACGCGACGTCATATGATAAATGTATATCCAACACTTGTGGGATAAAAAGACATTCACACTTGGGAAACCTCCCTATTTAGCATAATATTATAAAAAAAATATGAAAAGAAATGGTTGTTTTAAGACAACTGCCAAGTAAGTGTGGATATAAGGCACTACAATGTATTAAAAAAAAAATTCAAACCACCAATTAGTTTCCATCTGTTATAAGTAGATCAATCACTTGCACTTTGTCCATTTCATTGCAAATTATTTTTCTGTGTTGACAACTCAACACCAAACTGATTTAGTACACCAGAAAGCACAACTACAGCAAATTATTTTTCATATATGGAAGGTTTAAACTTGCTGAACAGTTATTAAACAGTTTCTTATATGTTCCAAAGTTTCTATACCTTATATCAGGGAAGAGATACTTGTACATCTATGCATAACTATCTAATTATTATGGGAGCGTATTTGTACCCCACTTATCTGGTTTTCTCGGTATTCAAGTTTTGTCATAAAACAGTGTAAAGACCGGGTCAATACAATAAAATGTTAGCAGCAATTATTAGATAATTACGACGATAACACGTTATATTTATTCCGTTATATATGTCATCTCGTTATATAAATCTTGTTATATTTTTATAACGTAAACCTTATATGATGCAATGCGTTGTTCACACATCCAGTATTGTATTATTGCACCTTAATGTCACCGCGAAATGTGAAAAGGTATTGCAGAAAGCGAAATGGATATCTTAACATTCAAGATATCTAAGTCGTAATCTCTAATGTGAACGATCGGAATTGGCAGGACTGGTGGCGTTTTGGTAGCAGAAAAATAGCTTCCGCCATCCATCCATTCATCGATCTAATTATATTCCATTTGTAAACCAGATATCGTGGGATCGTTTCCGGGCTTCTCCAGAGTCCCGCCTGAATATAACCACAGTTGTTGTCGGGGCACTAACTTAAATAGACCTGCCTACGCCTACTACCTACATGTACCTACCATACTAACAACCTCTTTTGAGAGAAAAAAAAATGTAAAAAAAAAATAATAATCAAGGTCTTTTTTCTTCTTTTACATCAATCCATTGTGATTGATTGTGTTGGATTAAACGACATGTCAACCCTAATGGGTCATTTGTTTGTCTTCCAGAGAAAAGGAGAAAGAGAAAGAAGAGATAGTAAAGGAGATGAAAGAGAGGGACAGGGAAGAAATATGAAAAAAAAAGAAAGAAATAAATTAAGAAAGTGAAGAAACCTAAGAAACAAAAATATTCCCCTCTACCCTAACCTGCTGCAAGGAAAGCAGGCCTTGTCCCACTGTAGAGCCAATATTAGTTGGACGCCCCGTTGACGTAAAGTTTCAAAAGACGTGTTGAAAACTTTATACTGCTGGCAGATTTTGAAATGTACTAAAAAATCTGGACTGATGGGCGATTTCTCGTTGTTGTTGATGGGAGTCTGAATGAGTCGCCATTGTTGTGTCCGACTGTGTGGCGACACTTATTCCCGCCAATATTACTTATGACGACAAAAGTTTTCGCGATTGTCAAATAAATTTTATTGTATTTTACAGCAAAATATGACGACATCGTGATTTTTAAGAAGAATGCCGAAAAAAATCTTCTTTATAAAAATTCCACGCAATTTATACAACGTCATATGTAATTACTTATATCGACATCAATATACAAGGATGCAGCGAACACGATAACTTATATCATTATTATCATAATTTATCATGATTTGTCGACAAAACTATGTCGACATATCGAGTTATTATTGTGTTTCTCGATATAAGTTTGTGTCGCGAAAAAATCTTTATGGGGGTACCAATACGCTTGCGGCTAACATTTTGTTGTAATAACCTGCTCTTTACACAGTTTTATTACAAAAACTGAATACCGAGAAAACAAGATAAGGGGGGGTACCAATACGCTTCCATATATTTTCGACATGTACTTCTCTACATATACTGTTGTATCACCGTAAATCGGCTAACACTCGCGCGAATTAAAATCAAAGTTGCAATCTTTGAATAAATATAATAATGCACTTGAACAAAACCATCTTAAAAATAGTTGTCGTTATTTTGGCTCATGAAAACTTGACTAGGAATGAAAAAAAAAAAAAAAAAACGTTTCGCATTAAAACGTTTCGCATTAAAGAAGACGATATAATCGCAAGTATTGTAATTTGATGATTTTGCACAAGTCGACATGTTAATGAAGGAACTGAAAGTCGATATTTTCTAAATCGACTTTGATTATCGAACACACATATCGATAATTTTAAAGTCAGTTTTGCATTTAGATATTGCAAATAATCGATAAACTAGGCTATATTTATAACAAAAAATGCATTAGTACTATGGGTACCATCGACCGAGGTAAAGACGGTCTGGTTCAAGCTTTGCCGAAAGTACCCAAAATACCATTCATATGCAAAGCTTGAAAGGGGTAGGTTTTAAGTTGTTATAAGAATTTAATTTGTCACGGTTTTCGGAGACTACTTCTGGCTTAAGCTCTGGCCCAGAAAACTTGTACACTCGACAGTTTCAGTTCTTTTGTGTATTTCTTGCTCCCAAAAGAATAAACCTTTAATAGAACATATTTATACCCCCGCAAACGAAGTTTGAAGGGGGTATATAGGAGTCAGCTTGTCGTCGTCTGTCGTCGGTCCGTTACAAAAAAGTCCGTTACAAAAAACTTTAACATTGCTCATAACTTCCTTATTCTTTGACCGATTTCTTTAATATTCACACACCACACACCTTGCCACTAGTACTTAAGATTGATATACACAAACCTGACCTTGACCTTTACGTTGACCTTCCTCAAGGTCAAATACTTGTAAAAATTTGTCGGACAACGCATGCGGGGGTATAATTGGCGCCCGTTAGGCGGCAGCTCTAGTTAACTTCACTTCAGCTGGTGTTAAGGGACTATGTAGTCACAGTAAAAAGTCTCCCTGCCCATCACCCCATATTGTAGATTTTATTTTCTATTCCTTTAGCATTATTGATTCTATTGTGGAACTTTGAAATTATCAGAGGGTCACTGATGAGGCCTAAAACTAGCTAATAATAATAGCAATTATAATACTTCGATACAACGCAATAATAATTCGATAAAACGTAATAATAATTCGATATAACGAATTAATAATTCGACAAAACGCAATTATAATTCGATATAACTATAATACGCAATAATAATTTGATAAAACGCAATAATAATTCGATATAACTCAATAATTCGATATAACGAATTAATAATCCGATATAACGAATAAATAATTCAATAAAACGCAATAATAATTCGATAAAACACAATTATAATTCGATAAAACGAATTAATAATTCGATAAAACGCAATAATAGTTCGATAATAGTTCGATATAACGCAATAATAATTCGATATAACGCAATAATAATTCGATATAACGAATTAATAATTCGATAAATCGCAATAATAATTCGATAAAACGCAATAATTATTTGATCTAACGAATTAATAATTCGATAAAACGCAATAATAATTCGATATAACGAATTAATAATTCGATAAAACGCAATAATAATTCGATATAACGCAAAAATAATTCGATAAAACGAATTAATAATTCGATAAAACGCAATAATAAGTCGATATAACGCAATAATAATTCGATATCGAATTAATATCGAATTATTAATCTGATATAACGCAATAAATAAAATAGTTTAATGTCACTTCCCGGGCTCCGTAGCATACAGTACGCTAGCGCTATTATTCCTGTGTTTTGTTGCAGAATAAAACACGGTTCTTTTCTATAGGCTAGAGGTGTGTTAGAATTGAATGTAACACATGCAGTTACCTGTTTTTATAACGTACTTTATGCGTGAAAAAGACGTTACTCAGTCTAACGTCAAGGAAACGATCGATGACGTCTTAAAACGTCACAAAACGGCGGCTCTTTGCGTCCCGCCTTTTCGCCTAGTGATTTATCACTCAATATATCACCGGATTTAACCATTGGCTATATAGGCGACCAGTGTTAGAATTGGTGTATTCCTTGCTTCCAAAGGATCTAACTATTCAGAACTGATGTTTAACATCCATGCCAACAATAGCCTAAGTTGGTCATTTTGGAGACGCTGCTTCCAATTTGTGGGACTTTTACCCGACATTGAGATGAAACTACATCTCAAGCCCTGCCCCCCAAAGAAACCAAACAGTACCATGAAAGGCTTATATGCGTTGGACGGTCTGAATCACTTCACTTTGCCTGGGCAGGCTTAGTCCTTCTTAGAGGTTTACCAGTACATAAAGGATACTCATGTGTGATCAGTTTCAGCTCTGCATGGATGCACCATGCACCCCAATCTATTTCTCCAAGCCCTGACTGATGGGAGCACAACAACCTTGTTAATTTAAGCAAATTTCTCTATATCCAAATGCTCTAAACCTTTGTCCTGCTGAGCCCGGATATGCCTTGTTTTCCAAACAATGTAGATCCGATCAGGATCTACATTGTTTGCCCTTCAGATTGTGAATTTGTTGCAATAATTAGCATCACGTAATCTGATTGGTTGATCATCAGTAATGGGATCTGGCAGATTAAAATATTCAGCAGGACAAGGGTTAAAAACGTAGTTTAGATGTTCCAGCCTTTCTTTTTTGTGTGTTTTCTACACCTTATGTCCCCTTGTTAGAGACCACCTTTCGGACTATTCAGTAGGTCTTCGGGAGTTTTACTGTAATTTATTAATTAACATGTGTGTATATAGTATTTAATTCGTTTCTTTCTTCGTACAGTATTTGCAAGTTACGAGCGTGATCCCTGGCTTAAATCGGTTAACCGCATACTAATATCAATGACCTGCGATCAATATTGAAATTCTTGAACTTGATTGGCTAAGAAGCCGATCGCGTAATCACGTGGTTGGTTTGTCTTTTCGCATGTGGTAAACAACATCATGGTTACATCACTCGGATGGGGGAAAACAGCCATTAGGTTTTGTTGACCTTATTTTCGGGGGAACATCCACCCGCAACCCCCCCCCCCCCCAAAAAAAAAAAAAAAAAAACTCTCAATTTTGGGCCAAAGATGGTTTGTCTGCACCCAATCTCATGAACACATCAATGAAATGTGGTCTAATTGGGTACACTATATCATTGCAATTGACCAAAGATTCCAAGTCATGTGTTCTTGTCAACTTTATTAAGGGATGATTAGATTTTGAAGACCATGGCTTTATTTTGTAGGGCACAGGCCCCCAAAAACTGATAATGAGAATTGAAATTCTAGTTTACTTTCTTTTGGAGCCATGGCTCTTAGTACATTGAAAATAGTCATCTCAGTCATGTATAACTATTAACTTTATTAAGATAAAGAGAAATACATCCTTACTTTGAATTTCTTTTTGACTTTGATATGGCACTTGCTTGATGTTATTGTAGGTGCGGGGCATCATGCAGTGCTTGCAGTTTTTATTGACACATGTAGACCAAACAAACAAGAGCTTACAAATAATGGAAAATCAAGGGTTCGTTCAACTCGTGGTCCCAGCGAGAAAAACAACGCGAAATGTTTGTTCAGCCGAAGACATGATGGAGGTTCAGCCGAACACATGATGGACGATTCATATTATGATGTTTATTAATAAAATTGTCATTATTCAAGTAATTCCATATTGACCCGGTTACAGGTCCACAGTCAGCTGTATTGCCCCTAGGCCTTCGACCTCGGACCAATACAGCTAACCTCGGACCTGTAACTGGGCCAACCAATACGAAATTACTTAAGGCCTAAAAAATCGCCGTGTTTCCGCTAACCCGACCGACCATGCTTCAGACCCCCCGACTCCACTATTTCTATCATTAAAAGAACAATATAAAAATTAAAACACCGACCCTACCATTTTCAATTTTCGACCCTACCCAGTGTCGTCTTGGAATTTCCCCACAGCAATTTCGCGTTCTAAGTACATTTTTTGTACTTTTTGGCATTCAGTACCTTCCAAAATACAGACCAGATTTTTGAGCATCTAAAATGAATTATGATATACAGTGCAAGTCTCAACATGAAAATTTTATTAAGAAAAAAAAAAAGAAAACATGTACAAAAACAAAAACACATAAAAAATACAGGCCCGACTCTGTTTGTTTTTATTCATAATAAAAAAATGTTTCTCCTACCTACCGACCAAACAAATTTTCAGCATGTTACTAGAAACACGGCTATATTTTTACGCCTAATAAAATTATAATATACCATTGTACACCTGACTTGGTATGCATATCATGCTGACAAGCCCATGTAATGAACATCCCTCTGAGCCCCACTTTATATATACAAAACTGGGTTTTACAGGATAATTCATTATTTTTCTTTTTCCGACCGCACATGAGTACTGGTAAACCGCTTAGATGATCTAAGACTGCCCAAGCAAAGCAGTGCGTCGGACCGTCCATTGCTTATAAACCCTATTGGTTTCATGGGGCGGCAGGGCTTGAGATGTCATTTCATCTCAATGTCGGGTAAGAGTCCCACAAAATTGGAAGCAACATCTCAAAATTGACCTATACAGTGTTGACGGGGACGTTAAACCTTAAATCAAACAAACAAACAAAATCTATGGGACTGTTCAAAAGTGGACTGTTCATCACGTTAACAAGTCCGTGAAATGAAGACCCCCTAAACCCCACTTTATATAGAGAAAACTGGGGTTTACGGGGGTATACATTATTTTTTTAATTTCTGCTCCAAGACATTTTTTTTTTTTTTGGTTTGGGTTTTACGGCCCTTTCAAGATTATTTCACTCATATCGAGCCGATCGTTAATCATAGGTGGGCGAAAACCGGAGTACCCGGAGAAAAACCACCTGACCTTCCGTTGCAGAACTTGGCGTCTCACACGTGACCCGAGCGAGGCTGCTCCAAGACATAGGTTGTGGGTACTTGTTAGAACCGCCTCACTGAGGCAGTTCTAACAAGTACCGACAACCTATGTTATGGCCATTTATATAAAAATATCAAGGATTTTCATCAGAAAAGTAACCATTTTGGACATGTGAAAAATGCACTATGTCGCACTGGTGAGTTTTTATAATGAAGAGTTTTACTATAATGTATACCATTGTACACTTAACTTGGTATGTACATGTATATAAAGTGCGATTTGTAATGATATTTATTACAAGCTTGTTGGTAGATTTTCCGTTTTAACCCATTGTATACTAGTGGACTCTGCCAATGCTATATGTTGGACACCTTTATTAGTCATATAAGGGATGTCAGGTATATTTCTTCGATTTTATTCTATTTTATTTTCGGCCCCGCCCATAGGGGCTTGAAGAAATATATGGGCTGCATGATGCTTCCACGCAGAGCTGAATCCGGCCCGCACACTAGTACTGGTAAACTGCTTAGAGGATCTAAGCCTGTCCAGGAACCGCGGTGCGAGGCGGACCGTCCATGCTAATAAACCCAATTGGTTTCATTGGGCGGCAGGGCTTGAGATGTCATTTCATCTCAATGTCGGGTAAAAGTCCCACAAAATTGGAAGCAACGTCTCCAAAATGACCTTTACAGTGTTGACGGGACGTTAAAACCTCAAATCAAATAAAAATCAAACGGGAAATTCTGTTAACAAACAGTGCGGACCCTGATCAGACGCTGCGTTTTGCTGCGTCTGATCTGGGAATGCACTGTTTGCCAAGGTTTCCCGCATGCAATGGGATAAGATTCAATTTCGACCACCAATTTCTGACTTTCAAACAAGGAGTTTGCTTGATAATAATCCATTCCTTTTTTTTCTCGAACTGAATGTCAAGCAGTGTAGATACTGTTCAGAAATCACATGACGTGTATCTACACTGTTGTCAAAAGGTAGTGCATAACCTGTTCCAGTCAATACCAGCCAAAGAACCATATTTCTTATTATTATAGGATTTTCGAAAAAATTCCATTTATAAACAAGTACTGATGATTTCATCTCAATGTCGGATAAAAGTCCCACAAAATCGGAAGCAACGTCTCCAAAATGACCTTTACAGTGTTGACGGGGACGTTAAACCTCAAAACAAACAAACAAACAAACGTAGACGCAAAAAGCACAAAATAAATAAATTAAATCCTTTTGTTCAAAATCAAAAGTGTATCTTGGAAACACTTAGGCCCCTGCCCATCACGAGTTGGAGAAATAGATTGGGCTGCATGGTGCTTCCACGCGGAGCTTATACTGACCGCACATGAGTACTGGTAAGCCGCTTAGAAGAACTAAGCCTGCCCAGGCAAAGTAGTGCGAGTCCATACATATAAATCCTATTGGTCTCATTGGGCTGCAGAGCTTGTCAAGGAAAAGTCCACAAAAATTAAAGCCACGCCTCCGAAATAACCTAAATAGTGTTTACGGGGACGTTAAACATTGATTCACAAACAAAACCTTGGAAACTCATCGATCCTGTTATACAAAGCTAAGCAATCGTAATCATACAGGCACATAAATAAAGGCTGCAATCTGTCACAATGACGCACACACGTTCATTGAGCTCCGCGCATGCACGCACTTACGACACACAGCCATACCCACATACGTACATAAGCACACGTAAGGAATGACCCATGTCCATCCACCCACCCATCCATCCATCCACCAATCCCGGGCGACAGGCAGACGCACGCACGTAAGTACGTACGCACGCGCACTCGCACACACGCACGCTCGAACACATTCACGCACATGTTGCTTACAAAGAAGATGAAACCCATGCATGCTTTGATTATGACCGTATTTTAGTTAATCCACTTTATAAACCAGTGACTGACCGGCTCAAAATATGACCTAAAATAGTGTTGACTGGATCGTTAAACTCAAGTGCAAACAAACACATCAATGCAGTCCCAGATATGATACCGCAGAACATGAATGCCTCTTGTGTTTGTTTGTTTGCGGTTTTACGTCCCCGTCGACACTATTTAGGACATTTTAAGGACGTTGCTTCCGATTTTTAGGGACTTTTACTCGATATTGAGTTGAATTGACATCTCAGACCCAATCACCCTAAGAAATTGCTAGGGTTTAAAGAGGAGTCCAACTCGCATCACTTTATCTGGGCAGGAACTTCTAATCTGTTTACCAGTACTTACAGACGGTTCTACAGGAGCAGTCTGATTTGGATATACACTGTTTGCTAAAAAAAATCTTTCAAGGTAACCGACAGACGGCAAAGCAGACGACAATAGTCGTGACTTGCATTTTATGGATTGGATTGATTGCACGATAGTTTTGTGGGGTTTAACGACACATCAACCCTTGTGAGTCTGAGAAAAAGAAAAATGATGAGATAGAAGCGATAGTAGAGGTGAGAGAGAGAGAGAGAGAGAGAGAGAGAGAGAGAGAGATGAGATGGAAAGGAACGAAAGTGAAGAAGTGAAGAAACAGAATAAAGGCATCCCTCCTCTAACTTTACCTACTATAAGGAAAGAATGCCTTGCTCAACAAGCCAATATCAATTGGACGCCAAGGCATCTTAACATTTTTGTACCAAATGGAATCTTCCACCTTATATTTAACAGGAGTCCATTTCGAAATTGAGGGTGTCAGGTTGTGTTTTCTTCAAAAACAATTTGGAAATTGGCTGAAAATTTTGCAAACAGTGTAGGCCCTGATCAGGGCCTAGATTATAGAAGATTACGAAATGTTCAGTTATTTCCCAAATAAATTTCGAAAAAAAAATGTATGCTAGGTGGAAAATTCCATTTGGTTAAACAAATCTGTTAATGAAAAAAAAAAAATAAATGAAAATTACAGCAATAAGTAATTAAATAAATGAGCTGCTTCTGTGAGTGACGGAACATCAATTATTTCGGAATTTTTTAAGAATAGACAACCTCACACTTTTATATTTCGAAATGGCTTTGTGCTATTTACCAAGTGGAAGATGCCATTTGGCGCCAATTAGCAAACTGTGCAGACCAAGATCATGCGCAACAGAAATAGGCACCTGATCGGGGCTTACATTGTTTCAAAAAGCTTCAGATATTTTCAAAATAAATTTTGAAGAAAACACACCCTCACACTCTTAAATTTTGAAACGATCTTGTGATTTTTACAAGGTGAAAGATCCAAGTTGACGCCAAATGGCAAAATAAAGTGCAGATCCAGATCAGACCTAGCAGAAGTAGGCGTCTGATCAGGATCCACTCGGTTTGCCAAAATAAACAAAGAAAACAAAACTTAAGTTATAGCAGTGCTGTGCCTTGGGTTTTTGCGGTTTGCCGCAAAGTGGTGTGGGTTGTTTTGTGTAACAGGGTAGGCTCCGAGTTTGAACTTATCATTAAGGGGATCGTTTAGCAGTTAATTTTGTTTGAAAGTTTCATTGCGATTTACAAGGCGTTTCTAAAGATTGCTATACACGTTTCCATGTTACGTGTTATGCACCTTATATTCAATCAGGGGATTCGAGACAAAGTTTTTTAGCCATTTTGTGGTGCTTATTTGCACCACAAAGTTGTAGAGTCCATCCATTTCTTTCTTCTAGCTTGTAGCTTCAGCCACATCTACACCCTCACGCCAGCACCATGTCTATGGATGTCGTCTACGCTTTTTGTATCAATTTTGATATTGGTATTTTTTTTATTATTTTTTTTTTTTTTGTTTGATTTTTGCATATTTTTGTAACGTATGTACATTTTTACATTATTTGGTCTGTGCCCCCAGCTTATTGAATATATATGCGGGCGGATGTGCTCGCCCCGCCATGGACCTGTCGTGTTTGTTTTTCTTGTGCTTTAAAGATGGTGTTGTCCGTTTTGGGGCAAGCCCACCCGCTCTCTTATGCTGGTTAGGACAGTTTTTGTACCTGCACGGGTGTGCTTGTAGATTATATTTTGTGATTTTTGTTTATTCTGTACATACAACATATAGTATAGTGTGACGGCCTCCGCCGTCTCGGGCCCAAGTTCGTGTTTATTTTAGTTTGTGGGTGACCTCTATCGAGGAGGATGTGGAAGTAGGTCAATCCCCTTTTCTGCATTTTTTGTTAAGGTTAGGAAAATGTGGTGCCCTCCTCCACGTAGGATGTCATATTCTGTGGGACCGTAAGTGGGTCATTCTGAGTCGCCATGTTTACATGTCATTTTCGCATCCTACGTGAACGAAGGCACCATAGGAGGAATTGTATTCCTACCTAGTCGTTTGAGGGCCCGAGATATTGTGTGCCGATCTCGTTAATTTGTTTGTTTGATTTGAGGTTCAACGTCCCCGTCAACAACATTTTGGAGACGTTGCTTCCAATTTTGTGGGACTTTTACCCGACAATGAGATGAAATGACATCTCAAGCCCTGTCGCCCAATGAAACCAATAGGGTTTATTAGCATGGACGGTCCGCCTCGCACCGCGGTTCCTGGACAGGCTTAGATCCTCTAGGCGGTTTACCAGTACTAGTGAGCGGGCCGGATTCAGCTCTGCGTGGAAGCATCATGCAGCCCATATATTTCTTCAAGCTCCTATAGGCGGGGGTTTTCCGATCTCGTTAGCAATGCAGTTAGAACAAATTCATATAATCATGTAGGTCGCATACAAGCGTCCGCCTGCGCATGTGCGCAGTCGAGCACTCCTATGCGATCTTGTTTTATGTGTCATATTTACAGTTAACAATGTTTGAAATTGCTTTTTGGGAAATAAACTCTTCTTCTTCTTCTATCTCCAGGTCTTTGATCTCTCTATTCCTATACTATCTTCTCTACGGGATTCCTACTCTACAACTATTCTACAACTATCGCTTTATCTACCGAATTTAGCATTGCGTGGGTGGATGTATGTTGTTTTAGTTTTGCGTGGGTGGTTATGTGTTGATGCCCTCCTTCAGGGTCGCGCTAAGTCATGCCCTAGTTAGTTAGTTTATTTCCCTTATCTGTATAAATATATGGTCGTCTTGACCGTCCGTTTTAAATACGGTCATGGCGCGATTTGCAGAGTTTTGGTGATTCTTATGTTAAACGACAAGGGCAGTTCCGAGGGCTGTTTGATGTACCAGGCGAGGTTCGGTTTTTCGGCCATGGTGGTATGCGCGTGGTGAGCTATGGTGTTGACTTGTGGGACAGCGTTTCATATTTTCCGAAGGCAAAGTTGGGACAGCGATGGCCGCTTCCACAGGCACTATTATAGGGACCGTATTCATTTGTCAAGGGAGGGACAGAAGCAATACCATGTGTGCTTAGAGAGAGCCTTCCTGTGATTTTTCTGCTAGTCAGGTGTTTATAAAAGGGTCCTTTTGTGGCCCCCAGATCATTTCGTTTGGGTAACCTTATAATGTACATCCTTTATTCGAAAGCGAAAAAAAAAAAACAAACAAAAAACAAAGAGATGTGATAAGGCCTATTGTTTCTTATTTCTGTCCCACTAATCTATGTGCATTCCTGAAGGAGAGCCTTTTGTTTGCTAGTGTGTTGGTGTGCCGTTCTCCTTTGGGTTGTGTGGCTCTCGATCAGCCAGGATTTTAACGCAACGCTGCTCAGTGCCAAAGTCCTAAGACCGCAAACCCCAGCGTTACATCTCGTCCTGATTTCCCGTTTGCCTTCCCCCCTCCGGAGAGGCCGGGCGATGGATTTTCCTTGTGGTGGATCCATGCCCAGTTCCGGCGTGTTCTCGTGTGATCCTATTTCGGGCAGTGTGGCTCCCGATCAGCTAGGATTTTGGTGCAGCGCTCATAAGTGCAAAGCCAGTGGGCCGCAACCACAACGCTACACCTCGTCTTAACCTCTCGCTTGCCACACTCCTTTGAAGGGTGGGTCGGGGCTATGGAATTTCCTTGTGGTGGGTCCATGCCCCGTTCTGTTATGGTCTTCTCACAGTGATCCAGGGATCGCTGTCACCGTTAGGCACTCCTAAGGGCAAAGCCGAGGCCGCAAACCACAGTGCCTACCGTTGACTTTGTTCCCCTTTTCGCCGTGAGACGGCCGCCCTTTGATCACTACGCTCCTTTCTGGTTGGTAGCGTCTCAGGTGCGGTTAAATCATTTATTGTTTCTGAAATCGGGTCTGTAACGGTTTTGGTTTCAGGCATGTTAGTGTGTAACCTCGTACGGGGTGTGTCTCTCGTAACAGTGCAATAAATTTAGTCTGCGCCCTTAGCTTTCCCCTATATTTTGTCCAGGTAGTTTGTTTTCTCAAAGAAATTGAAAACCGCGTCCCTCATTTCCTGTGACATTAGATTGAGCAAAGAAATCGCGTTTATCTCCCCTTGGTATCCTAGTGCTGTCAGTTCTCCCTTTAGTTCCCTCCTAGCGGAGCCGTGTGCGGGGCACTCTGCGAGGTAGTGTTGAACACTCTCCACCCCGCCACAGTGCCCGCATAATGGATCGGCCGCGTTATAGAAGATGTTGTGTGCATTTAGTCCGTTGACCCCAAGTCTTAGTCGTGTATATATGCGATCGAGCTTTCGGCTGTCGCTGTATTGAACTATTTTCGGGGTCAAGGACTGGCAGATTGAGTGTCTGAATCCGTGTTGTCCCTGCCATATGCGCGCCCATTCCTTTTTTATGCTAGCCTTAATGATTGTGTAGACTTCTTGTGGGGTGGGGAGGTAGTCAAGTTCCTTCCCCCGGGTCAGAGCTTCTTTGGCCAGCCTGTCTGCGCGCTCATTCCCCTGCACGTTGCAGTGGGAGGGGATCCAATCTATGTTCAGGGTGATGCCTTGTTTTAGTATTTTGTGTATTAGGACATGAATGTCCAGCAGTATATCCGGTCTTGTAGTGCTGTTTCCAGAGTTTATGCTTTGTACTGAGCTTAATGAGTCCGTTAGTATAACAACACTATCGGGTTTTTCTTCCTGTATCCATTCCAAAGCTTTCTGTATGGCTATAAGTTCTGCAGAGTAGACTGTGAGGTGCTGGTTAAGTTTGAATTTTTGGTCGAAATTTAATTCTGGTATTGTGAAAGCGCACCAAGTTTCTTTTTTGTCAGCATCTTTGCTTCCATCAGTGAAAATTTTAAGCGCTTGCTTATAGTTTTCATTGATGTGTGATTCTGCGATCTCATTGCATTTTTTCTGTGTTGTTTCAGTTTTCTTTATGACACCCGTTAGTGTTGTTTTTGCGCGTAGGCTTCTTAAATTAAAAACTTCCGGATATGTTTTTTCTGCTGTTTTGACCTGTTCGAGGTCATGGCTTTTTAATAAGGTCCTGGACTTTGATAATATAGGGGATCTTTCCTCTTAACCTATCTCTTTCAACATGATTGGGCGTGTCGGCGATCATTTGGTTTATGGGGAGACTTTCCCTAAGACTGCTTGAGCGGGCCCAGTACTTGAGCTGCAGTTCATCCCTCCGCAGGTGCAGGGGCATGACGCTGCATTCAATCTCCAGGTCCAGGTTCCGCGTTCCCCTGTATGCCCCAGTAGCGATTCTGAGGGCTGCGGCTTGTATGCTATCTAGTTTTTTCAGGTGTGATGGCGCCGCAGACGCGTATGCTTGGCAGCCATAACCAATTTTGCTTCTTATGAGTGCTGTGTACATTTTGATCAGGGTTTTCTTGTCTGCTCCAAAGTTTGCCCCAGAGACCGCCCTGAGCACATTTAGGTCCCGCTGGGACCTGGGCACCAGATTTTCAATGTGCAGTCTCCATGTTAGATTGCTATCAAAGTACATGCCCAGGAATCTGGCATGACTGGCGTACTTTATTTCCTGCCCGTCATATGCCAGCCAGGGCATGCCCTTTGTGTCTGCGAAATTTCTATTGAAAACCACCACTGTTGTTTTTTCAGTTGATAATTTGAAATTCCAGTTTGTAGCCCAATCATGTATGGCATGTAGCGCTTTTTGTAGTGCAGGAATGGCACTTTTTGGTTTTCTCGCAGTTTTCCATACTAAGCCGTCATCTGCGAACATGGATATTTCCAGCGGTAATGCATGAAGTGTTCCTGCAGTGTGTTCATTAGAAGGTTGAAGAGGATAGGAGATAGCACCGACCCCTGGGGGGAACCATTCTCGCATTCATAAAAACCGGATACATCGTTACCTATTTTTACGTTCATTTTTCTATCAGTCAAAAAGTCTCTGATCCAGGTTAACATTTTTCCATGAATTCCGAATTTGTTTAGTTTTAGAAGGACCCCCCTAGTCCACAGTAGGTCGAAAGCTTTTTCTAAATCCAAGAAAACCGCTACCAGTGAGTGTTTGATTAAATTTGCCTTTCGGATGGCGGATTCTAGTCTGGTGATTTGGTCAATGGTAGATCTATGTTTCCTAAAACCTGATTGTTCGTCTGCTAAGAGTTTATTTTTCTCAATGTGTGCTGTTAGTCTAGATGCTACCATGGTTTCCATGATTTTACATATAGTTGATGTGAGTGAAATCGGCCTATACGATTTCGGCTCATGGGGGTCCTTGTCCGGTTTTAATATTGGAACGATGGTACCCTCCTTCCATTGTGTAGGGAGGGTCCCCTCGTTCCAAGATTTGTTTATTAATGCGAGCAGCTGATTTTTTCCCTTTTCTGGTAGATTTTTTAACATGTCGTAGTGAACGGTGTCGGCCCCGGGGGCGGTGCTCTTTTTCTTATTTAGCGCGCTTTGCAGCTCCCTGTGGGAGAAGTTCGCATTGTATGCACGGCACTGGCCAGCGCGATCGGCGTCCTGAACGGCCTGCTCAATCATTGGGTCCTGCGTTTCCCTAATGCGCCTAAAGTTTGGGTCTAAATTTTCATTACTGCAGACTTTCCGGTAGTGTTGTGCAAAGATTTCTACTTTTTCTTCGTTTTCATGAAATCTGTTGTTTCCTTGTTTTAGAACCTCTACCGGCTTTAGGGGTTTTCCATTAAACCGTTTTATTGTGTCCCAAATTTTCTTAGCATTTGTTTTGTATGTTAGGGTGGATACAAAATCCCTCCAGGCTTGTTGTTTTGTTTGTGTTAAAATATATTTTGTTTCCTCTCTTACACGTCTATATTCCTCCAAAAGGGCGGCTGTTTTGTTTTTCCTATATTTATAATATATTTTGTTTTTCTTTTTTACTGCCTTGCTACAATTTTCATCCCACCAAGGTAAGGTGTTTTTTTGCTTATTTTTTGGTTGTGTTTTTGGTATTGATTTTTCACATGCCGCCATTATTTCCGAAACAAAATCCTCATTGTTTTTATCGATATTCGTGCCTTCGAGGGATATGTTGATGTGTTTAAGTTTCTGCCTAAAGAGGTCCCAGTCTGCTTTGTCTAAATTCCAACGTCGGGCAGGCCGATGCGTTACGCATTTGTGAGTGAAGTTGAGCGACGTCAGGATGGGGAAGTGGTCGCTTCCCATCGTGTCGTCTCCCACTTGCCACTCACTAGATTGGCATAGTGATGCGCTAACCAGTGTTAAGTCTATGGCGCTCGTGCTACCGCGCTCGACGTTGAGTCGTGTGCCACACCCCGTATTAAGGATTACGTAATCAGTGCTGTTTATGAAATCGACCAGTTCTAGGCCTCGTCGTTCATATGTGGGATTGTGGTTTGTCTCCCATAGTTCGTGTCTGGCATTGAAATCCCCTAGAAAAATTGATTTTTTCCCTATTTTTTTGTAAATTTCATCATAATCGTCAGATGTTACTACTGCTTTAGGTGGTGCATAGAAGTTTACTATGTCTATGTTTTCTTTTTGTCCAAAAATTCTGACGATCACCACCTCTATTTCTTTTTTTGTGTGTCTAAATTTGATTTCTTCCGAATCTAATCCTGTTTTGATAAAGGTGGCTAGCCCTCCCCCGCGCTCCCCCTTTTCCCTACTGAAACTGACCGGAGTTTTGTATCCTGGAATTTTTGTTGGTTTACTATCTTTTTTTGAGAAAGTTTCTTGGATAGCTATTACCTCCGGTGTGTAGCCTAAAGTTTCTAGATAATTCCCTAAAGCCCCGAGTTTTGTTCCATTTTCCCTGCCAGACAGACTACGGGCGTTCCACTGCAACACACGGATTTTCGCAATGGTGCTGGGGTCCATAATTAGGCAGTAAGAGTTTTTTTTTTTGTTTTAGTGTCGTGTGTTTTTTCGTCCACCCTTGATCCTTCGTACAGGATCAGTGGAGCTGTAATCCGCGTTTTTCCTAATGAGTTCCTGTGTCTCGCGCTTGTTGAGTTTTCTCCTTGTGATTTTCGCTTTCCGCCTGATTTGTGCGGGTGTGGGTGCGGGTGCGGCGCTGGTTTGTTTATTTTCCGTTGATTCTGATGGTGATGGGGGGTTCTCATTGTTTGCAGCGGTTTCCCCTGTGGTGCCCGACGTATTCATGTTGTCGGTCTCCACTCTGTGTGTGGTGGCGTTTTCGATGATGAGGTCTATGACCTCATCTGACGCCTTGATGCTTAGCAGTTTTTGTTTGTTGAGCTCATGCAGGATTGAGCTCGTGGCATTTTTTATTGCTGCGGCGATGAGAGTTTCGACCTCCATTTTTGTGTAGGTCTCTTTATTGTTGTCTTTTTGGTTTTCAGGGGCTTGTGCAGGGGGTGCGGTATAAGCCGCACTGGGTGGTGCGGTGTAAGCCGCACTCGAGCTCCTGATTTCTTGCGCGGTGTTAAATGATTGAGATTGGGATTTTGCTTGTTCCCAATCTCTGGCTAATTGACCGTTTATTTGATCGATTTGCGCCTTGTAGTTAAGAAAGAATGTGCACCCGCGCCATGCTGTTCCATGGCCGGCTAATCCGCAATTTGCGCACTTTTTATTATGCTTTGTTTTGCACTCATTATGTTTATGGACCCCAGCACAGTGCGGGCATATGTTTTTTTTGTTTCGGCAATTTTTTTCTGAGTGGCCATATTTCTGACACTTTTGGCAGCGCATGTATTGCAAATAGCATGGTAGCAGTGGATAAGTGATATCTGCTGTACTGGTAATCTCAAAGGTTGGCGTTTCCTTATTAAAAGTTAGTTTAACTAGATCGAGATCTTTGCCCCTGGACGCTATCCTATGTGCATCGCAGATTTGATAGCGCCCAAAGTCAAACATCTCCCTGAGTTTTTCCTGCCTTATGTTTGCCCCGATTTTCAGTGTCGCGTATGTCTTTTTTTGATGTGGTTTATTGCGTGTGTTGCTTGAATTTGGTTTTCCCTGTAATTCTGATAAGCTTTTACCGATAGTTATTTTAAGATCAAGGCCCTGGTAGTTGAAACCCTTTGCTTTTGATTCCTTGGCGGCCGATATTTTGAAAATCGGGCCCTTTCCTTTCCCCGGGGCATGGGCTTCAATGACCTACCCTATGTAGGTCCTGAAGCCCGATGCGAATTGCTCCAATTTCTGGATGGGGAAAGCGCCCCCCATCAGCGCGAACATGACGTATACATACGTCATGCCCGTTGCCGCTGTTTGGCTGCCTCCGGTCTTTCCTTGCAAGAGGCGGGAGTGGGAACGGGGTTTGGTGCCCTATCTGAGTGTCCCTCTTTGTGCGGAATGTAGGACAAAACGTCCCATGGACAAAACGTCCCATGCCATTTTTGACCAAGTGGACAAAACGTCCCACATCATTTTTTCAGGGTGGACAAAACGTCCCATATCATTTTGTCAGGGTGGACAAAACGTCCCACATCATTTTTGCAGGCTGGACAAAACGTCCCACACAGTTTTGACAGGGTGGACAAAACGTCCCATGCTATTTTGACAGGGTGGACAAAACGTCCCATATTCTTTAGGTGGTGTAAAGGAGGTGGAAGGGATTTGGAAGGGTATGTGACAATGTAGAGTAAAAATTCAATATTAAGGCCACCTTAAATTAAGACCAATCATGTTTTTAAAAGCATATTTAGAAGGTTTCAGGTACATTTTCTTTGTGTTTGCAGCGTCCAGTCTGCTCTAGTTGGAGCCCACCCTTGGGACTGTTCAAAAGTGGTGTTTTAGGCCTCTATTGAACAGTCCCAAGGGTGGTCTTAATATATGAATTTTACTGTACTAACAAGAACATTACAAAAATGAATGTGGAAATATAGTTAGATGCTTTTATTTACAAAACATGAATATGCAAACACAATCATTAAAGAGCACAGGGTTAAGAGCACATTTTTTACATAAAAGAATTTTTTTTATGATAGCACATATAAGAAAATGTGTACAACTTATCTTACTCTGTTGAAAAAAAAAATAGTATCAGTGGGTAATTGGCAAACAGTGCAGGCCAAGATCAGATGCCTCAGGACACGAGGTCTTATCAGGGCTTACACTGTTTGCAAAACTATAAGCCACTTTCCAAATTAATTTTAAACAAAACACAACCTGATATCCCTATCTGAAACACAGTTTTCACCTATTTTTTCATTACTGGATATATCTTGTATAAAAATACTAAAAGGTATCTTGTATAAAATACTGAAAACATCACGAAAAACATGCCTTTATAATTTTGACCCCCTTAAAACCTACTTTGCAAGTATGCCTGGAACTACTGATCATGCCAAATATAATCCTAATGGGTTGAGAGGTCCATAAAACCCCTAAGCACACATGTATAATTATAAAAAGTTATTACAAGTAATTATGCTTTTTTCACTTTATTTCAAAATTCGAACCCCGCCAGAGGACTGCCCATTTTACAGGACAAACGCTTAACATTGGGTGCGTTCTGTGCCTACATGACATCTTGAGCGGGGGATGTGGGAGGTGGGATTGACCTACTTCTTACATCCTCCGCGAAAGAAGTCACCTAACTCCCAATCGGCTAGCTAATAACTGTCAAGCAGACAGGAGTCAGCATATTGGCAGCCTAGGGAAAAGAGCAGTACCTACAACTAATCCCAGATGGCGAACTGGGGGTAGCCCCTATGTGCCCATGGCGCCCGGTTACCTAAAAACAACCGTCAGTCAGACTTTATTAAATCTAACAAAGGTTTTTTTCTTTTATTAGCTGCTAATTACAGAATTAATTTGTTGATAGGAAAATGTATAACTTTTGAAAATTCTGATTGATTTTTGTGAAGAGTCTTTATAATCTGTATGATGAAAATTAATGGTGATGATCAAATTGATCATAATTGAACAAACATTATTAAGTCAGTTCAATGAATTTAAGGTTGTAATTTTCTTATTCATTATCCCCCGCCGAAGGCGGAGGGATATAGTTTTGGCGTTGTCCGTCCGTCCATCCTTCCGTCCTTCCGTCCGTCCGTCACACTTTGTCCGGAACCGTTTCTCAGCAACTATTGCATGGAATTAAATGAAACTTGAAATAAATATGTATTATTATGCTGTGGTGATGCACGCGCAATTTTTTTTCGGATTGACTTTTTACATCCAGAGTTATGGCCCCTTGAATGATTGAAATTCTGGATTTTTCGTCGTCTCACTTTGTCCGGAACCGTTTCTCAGCAACTGTTGCATGGAATTAAATGAAAATTGAAATAAATATGTATTATTATGCTGCAGTGATGCACGCGCAATTTTTTTTCGGATTGACTTTTTACATCCAGAGTTATGGCCCCTTAAATGATTGAAATTCTGGATTTTTTCGTCATCTCACTTTGTCCGGAACTGTTTCTCAGCAACTATTGCATGGAAGTAAATGAAACGTGAAATAAATATGTATTATTATGCTGCGGTGATGCACGCGCAATTTTTTTCTGGATTGACTTTTTACATCCAGAGTTATGGCCCCTTAAATGATCGAAATTCTGGATTTTTCGTCGTCTCACTTTGTCCGGAACCGTTTCTCAGCAACTATTGCATGGAATTAAATGAAACTTGAAATAAATATGTATTATTATGCTGTGGTGATGCACGCGCATTTTTTTCCGGATTTACTTTTTACATCCAGAGTTATGGCCCCTTAAATGATTGAAATTCTGGATTTTTCGTCGTCTCACTTTTTTGTCGGGAACTGTTTCTCAGCAACTATTGCATGGAATTAAATGAAACTTGAAATAAATATGTATTATTATGCTGTGGTGATGCACGCACAAATTTTTTTCGGATTGACTTTTTACACCCAGAGTTATGGCCCCTTAAATGATTAAAATTCTGGATTTTTCGTCGTCTCACTTTGTCTGGAACCGCTTGTTACGAGATGGAATAGGAAACCTCTCTGGTGCTTATGCACATCTAAATTATTTTAGTAGATATATGGTAGGGCGGTGTGAGTGAAATATTTTAGGTGAAATATGGTACGCAAACTATGCGGCTCCATGAACAAGTCATGCACATATCATACGATGTATGCATGAGTGGTTTATAGAGAGCTGTTTTTACAATACAGGGGGCCGCTAAAAGGCCGAGTCCTATAGAATTTGCCTAAAAATCGCCAACCGCCAAATTGTGCCATATATGATTTTTATTCCCGTCACGTGTTGTGTGGGTGTTCGTTTTGACAGGAGTCATGTCATTGATTATAGGGTCGTTTCATCAATTTTTCCTATGGGAAATATACTATTTGAAGGCAAATCCATTATCTACTCGATTTTGCTATCTGGCTTTGTTTGTGGCCGGTATCTCCACTTCCCCACGAACAAAGCAAGGTAATACGAGTAGGCATGATTTTCCGGTAGTATTCATAGATATATAAACCCTGAAAAAAGCGGACACTTTAGCAGCAGGTCAAGTTGTAAAGAGTAAACACAACATTGTGACGGGGAAATAGAAAGTATATTGAAAGGTATGTTTAATCTATGTTTAGTATTATTTTTGTATGAACATGCTTGTAGGTTTTGGAGGGGTTTACTTCTAGTATACCCCAACTTTCTGAAGCCTATTCTGAATTCACTGTTGTGGCCTGTAGTGATTAGGCTACTAGCTTTGCCAGCTAGACGTCGCAGAATTGATCCCAGGCTTCTCCAGTAGTAGAATGAGTCTTTCTAAGTGAGGTCCTGTCTCATGCTGACCCTAGATGTTGGTGAGACGTAAAGTTTGGACACCCGCTCGTTCTAGATTCATTTAGGCTTTTAGACCCCTTTTGTAGAATGTAATTAATAAACGCCGGGTCACTTGTTTGATCATGACTTGTGACTAGCTGTGGTTAGAAAACCGTGGTTCCGTCCCAATATGATATTAGGTGTAGAGGGGACGTAAACTTAAGACGGGTTTAACCATATCTTCATCATCAGGGCAAACTCTTACAAGAGCCTGTTGGGTTATCCGTGATGATGAACTGTAATGAATTTTATTTTACAAGCATGTTCACGTTGATTAGAAATAATTTTGTTCAAGAAGAATTACGAGTTCATTTTGTAATGATGCCGTTTTTGTCTGATAACTCAGTTTGTGCATGTATGTACATATAAAGAACGTGATGATGATAAGTGGGAGTATTTGGTCGCCACACGTCATAGCGGCCTGAGCGGCGGGGATGACGTCAGCTGCGTCATCGGCGTCGCGAGGACTGTTGTGACGGGGTGCCTACCAAATAGAGAGAATTTACGGCAAACAGTGTTGGCCCATATGAGACACTAACAAATGTTGTGATTATAGATGAAAATCTTCTGTTGTAGTTTCTATTTGTTATTAATGTATTGAATTTGTGAATAGCTATATTTGTGAGCCGTGTCGCGGAGAAGGATATGAAATAGAGATTGTCATGTTTCCTGTAATTGGCGGCTGACCAGGTAGCGCAAAGGCGTGGTCTGTTCAATTGCCTCTTACTTGTGATAATGTAGTGAGCACAAATTTGATGAATATTATGCTCAGTAGTAGTGAGCATTAATTGATTTCTGTAGTGCTCAGTAGGGAAACATGAACTTTGAGTATTATTGTGTCAAGCGCTGGGTGCCGATAATTTGATGCACAGTCGAGTTGAGTTCTGCTGTACGGTTATTTGTCGCATGCACTAATCAGCCTGTATGTCTGGTCGGCGCATGCGCAATAACGGTGTATGCATGAACATATTCTTACTTCTCCGGGAGGGGGATCATGATATAGCATGTATGTTTTGTGACTCGTTTCTAGTCCCGTTATCGTAATTTGCAGGCATAACAATGTGTGACCTGCTGCTCCCTGCTTCATAGCAGCAGGTACTGGTACGACGCTAGGCGTTAGGGTCCAGCAAGGGCGGACAGACCGCCGTAATCAGCGCCTACCAGGATAGAAGCAGATTCTTCTAAATCATTGTTCGTTGTAAACAAATGTGATCATGGAAGAGGTCAACTTACCTTATTTGGACGATCACTAAACGTCTGATCAGCAAACGTGATCGCTAATCCTAGGATTATCAACTATGTTGATAGACTAGTTGTACTAGTTCGCGAGAGGAAGTGTCACGCGAGTGGGGGATTCACCCTAAGTTATAAACTGGGCAGTCGCGTCTTGTGTTGATTCTTTTGTTTTTGTTTTTCTTGTTTTTGTTGTTTGCTTCTGTAGGTATTCACGTCACCCGTTCCGAGCACAGAACAGTGTTTTGCCTTCGGAGCGGACGTCGTGAGTTGGCTACAGAAGCAACAATTTGTGATGTTTTGTGTTAGTAAGTGTTGTATGTAGATACTGTAAATAATTCATGTCATTCATTTAACATCTTTCTTGTGCCTTACCCCACAGCTGCCCGTACACCTGTCAGAGATCACCCTCGGTTGTCTTGTCAGCATGGGGGTTTGCGGGACGCCGTAAACCCACATGTAACATTTGGTGTCAGTGAAGTGAGGATTTGATCTCTGGCTGGTGTTCCCGGCTGTGGAACAGCACATTGATACTCTGAATCATCAACTTTAAAAAAAAAAAAAAAAAAAAAAAATGTATTGACAGCCACATTTAGAAATTAACTTGAATCTTCCTTCCTGCGTTGATGAAGTGCGAAACCCATGTATTCAACTGAATGGATACTGACAAGTCGATAATTTCTGAGCAGGAAGGCAAGGCAAACCCCACTTTTTCTTGGTAACGAAAAATTTAAGTAGACCCCACTTAATTGTGTTACCTGACATTCTACTAAGTTAAATTGGAGCTACTAATTGATCTTACCCACACATGGTTCTGACGTAGTGACGTTAACAATTTACTGACGTTGACATAACGTTAGCGTTAATATTTACGCTGTGGCTTGAGGTTAGGTATGACGTAATAGAAACATTAATGGTGACTTGTTATGATCGGAGTTTTGTAATGTGATGAAACTTCGGATTGTAGCATTTTACTGTAAACGTCGTCAGTTTATGACGTCATATTAGACTACCAGTACGCAACGTCATACTTTGCTGAAAGCATTGGACATTTCAAATCGCGTGTGCTTTAATAACTAACGTTTTAGTTAGATTAACGCGTATAACACATATCTTAACGTTTTAGTTAAGCCCATTCAATCATCACTGATCATAACTGATCAGTTTATAGTGGTTTTGATAGTAACGTGAGATTTACGTTATCAATAATGGAGCGTTTAATGCAAATGGGAAAGGACTTAGGTTATGAGGGGAAGGAGTTACAAGGTTTTGTTAAAGAGCAGCAGGATATTGAGCGGGCAGAAAGGCAAGAGCAAAGGGATTTAGAAAGGTTAAGGTCTGAAGAAAAAGAAAAGGAAAGGGCAGAAAAAGAAAAGGAAAGGGCAGAAAAAGAAAAGGAAAGGGCACATGAACTAGCTATGTTGAATGTTAATAAGGAACTTGAAATGGCACGCATTAAGACTGAAAGGGAGGCAAAAGAGATTAGTGAGGCCCATTTAGAAAAAATAAAACATGGGTTTGAGCTACAGCACCAAGAATTAAGGAATCAGTTAGAAATGCAGAGAGCGAAGCTCGAGCTAGAATTTGAAAAGCAAAAAGCTGAGAAGGTGGCGCATGCCCGGGATCCTAAGTTACCTTATTTTGAAGAGGGTAAAGATAAAATGGATAGTTATTTATCTAGGTTTGAGAAATATGCTACGGCTAATAAATGGGATAAGAGTGTTTGGGCCGCGTATTTAAGTGCATTGCTCAAAGGGCGCGCACTTGATGTATATGACCGGTTGTCAAATGAGGATGCGGCGGATTATGAAAAGTTAAAGGACGCTTTATTAAAGAATTTTGACATGACAGAGCGCGGATTTAGGAAACAGTTTCGTTATAGTAGGCCCGAGAAATCAGAAACGTTCATACAGTTCAGTAGTAGACTGAGAAGTTATTTAGAAAAATGGCTTAATATGGCAAAGATAGAAAAATCTTTTCCGGCTGTCTGTGATTTCATGGCAAGGGATCAGTTCCTGGAGTCATGTAATAGAGAACTGTATGTACATCTGAAGCCAAAACAGTTTGGTAATTTAGATGAAATGGCTAGGGAGGCAGATTTGTTTGCAGAAGCGCGCGGGGGCGTATATAGTTGCATTAATAAGGGGCAACGCGATAATAGAAGCGCAGCGCAGGGTAAACAGGACAAAGTTGACTCGAACAAACCGAGTGGTAGACCGGATATCAAGTGTAGCATATGCGGTAAGGGGCATTTAACAATTAAATGTTTTAAGAACCCCGACAGGAAACAATTGTATAGCGCAGAGGTAGGAGCAACTGGAGTTGGGGATAGCGGTGTTAAAGAAAATTTTAACACGCGCGTAGAGACTCAAGGTTCTCAGGTTAAGAATGAGAATACGCAGAATGTAGGTCGTGGTTATACACGTGGTCGTGGTAATTTCAGAGGGTCTTTTCGCGGACGCGGTAAAAATAATAGCACACCACGTGGCGCAGCACACCAAGTTAGTTTTTGTCAGACAGAAGTAACTAGGAAAGGTGATGAGATTGGAAGTATTTTTGAAAATAAGGTTGGTAATCCTTTGATTTCGGATAGGGAGGAGTGTAGTAAGGAAACTAGGGAAGGTGTCTGTTACTTCTTAAAGGCAAGGTTACCGACGGCACAAGGTTTGGTTAATAATAAAAAGGTGGTTGTATTAAGAGATACTGGGTGTACAGGCTGTGTCGTTCGGAGAAGTTTGGTTTCGGATAGTCAGTTAATAGGAAAGGAATCAAATGTTACGTTGATTGATGAATCCACACAAAGGTATCCTTTGGCAATGATTGACATTGATTGTCCTTTTTTCACTGGGAAAACTGAAGCTTTGTGTATGGATGATACGTTGTACGATTTGGTTATCGGTAACATTGATGGATCAAAACTTCCTGATATGTCTCATTTCTCAGCCGCGGCTGTAACTAGGTCTCAAACTAGGCAGGATGAGAAGCCTTACAGAAAACTTAAGGTTCCCGATCAGATCATTAACGATGACAAGGAGGCTTTCAAGCAAGCTCAGGTTGATGATCCAACTTTGGAAAACATCAGGAAAAGGGTTGTATCTGGGAACAAGACTGTGAGTCGTGGTTTAAACCGAGGTGAAACTAGGTTTATTGAGAGAAAAGGTTTGGCATATAGGGAGTTCACCAAGGGTAACAAAGTCTCTTTCCAACTTGTGGTCCCTCAAAGTTTCCGAGGAAAGGTGTTGAAACTGGCTCATGAAACGCTTATGTCTGGACATATGGGTATTAGGAAGACATTGGATAGAGTTGTAACTGAGTTTTACTGGCCCGGTATTTGCGGTGATGTCGCTAGATTTTGTAAATCTTGTGATATTTGTCAGAGAACTATTCAGAAAGGTCGGGTCACTAAAGTACCTCTAGGAAAAATGCCATTGATTGATACGCCATTTAAGAGGGTGGCAGTGGACATAGTTGGTCCAATTGAGCCTCGATCTGATAGGAAATCTCGGTATATTTTAACCATGATAGATTATGCGACAAGGTATCCAGAGGCGATAGCTTTACCGAGTATTGAGACGGAACGTGTCGCGGAAGCGCTTATTGAAATGTTTAGTAGGGTTGGCATTCCTGATGAAATGTTGACTGATTGTGGATCACAGTTTACTGCTGAGGTAATGAAGGAAGTCAGCAGACTTCTTTCTCTTCAACAGTTAACGTGTAGTCCGAGACACCCAATTTGCAACGGACTGATAGAGCGTTTCCACGCTACGTTAAAGCAGATGTTACGTCGCATGTGTGCTGAACGTCCAAAAGATTGGGATAAATATCTTCCAGCTTTATTATTTGCGGTAAGGGAAGTCCCACAAGAGTCTTTAGGATACTCCCCTTTTGAGTTGTTATATGGACGTAACGTCAGAGGTCCAATGGCAATATTAAGAGAATTATGGGCTGAAGAGGTACGCGATGAGCAAGTTCTTTCGACGTATCAATACGTTATTGAGCTTAGGGAACGGTTAGAGCAGACATGCAAATTAGCGCGTGATAATTTAAAGAAGGTTCAGATTAAGCAGAAAGCTTATTATGATAAAGGCGCGAGGTCGCGTAAATTTGACGTCGGCGACAAAGTACTGTTGTTACTACCGACAGACAGTAATAAATTATTGCTTCAATGGAAAGGTCCTTATGAAGTGGTCGAGGTAGTGAACAGAATGGATTATAAGATTGACGTCAATGGAAATGTTAACACATATCACGCTAACATACTGAAGCAATATGTGGAACGTCAAAATGTGACGTCACATTGCTTGCTTTCTGTAGAGTCCACTCCGTCAACTGAAAATGATGACGTTGACGAATTCTCATTGGAAGATTGCGCTTTTCCTACTGCAAAGCAACCAGAGACGTTTAAGGACGTCAATATTTCAGAAATGTTAACGCAGGATCAGCGTAAAGAAATAGAGACGTTGATAACAGAATACCCGGACGTACTGTCCAGTGTACCAGGACGAACTGACCAAATAGAACACGACATAAAGTTGCTGACGACGGAACCAGTGAGGTCAAAAGGTTATGCCATACCATATAAAGTACGGGATGTAATGGAAAAGGAAATTCAAGATATGTTAGATTTAGGAGTTATTGAGCCATCAATATCTCCATATTCATCCCCTGTAGTACTTGTCCCTAAAAAAGATGGTTCGGTGCGGTTCTGCATTGACTTCCGTAAACTTAATAAAGTGACGGAGTTCGATGCAGAACCAATGCCAAATATGGAGGAGGTTATAAATAGAATGTCGGGGCACAAATACTTTAGCAAATTAGATTTGTCAAAAGGTTATTGGCAGGTTAAAATGACGTCTAAGGCAAAACCCCTAACTGCGTTCGAAACCCCCAAAGGCTTGTTTCAATTCAAAACTATGCCCTTCGGTTTGGTAAACTCAGGAGCAACATTTTGCAGGTTGATGAGAAAGATTCTGTCCGAACTTTCTAACGTTGATAGCTTCGTCGATGATATGTGGATCTTTACCGAAACTTGGAAAGACCACTTGACGTCATTACGTGAAGTTTTGGATAGACTTAGGACAGCCAAGTTGACGGCAAAACCTTCCAAGTGTATGATTGGGTATAGCAGTATCGAATGTCTTGGTCACAGTGTAGCTGCTCAGTCAGTTAGACCGCAAGAAGACAAGATACAAGCTATAAAGGATGCTCCTCGACCTTCTACTAAGAGACAAATAAAGTCATTTCTTGGGTTGGCTGGTTTCTACCGCCGTTTCATTCCAAATTTCTCATCTATCGCTTCCCCGTTGACAGATTTAACTAAGAAAAGTAGACCAAACAAGATCACAGACTGGCAGGACCATCATGAAAAGGCTTTTCAGACCCTGAAGAATAGACTCACGTCTAGTCCTATTCTTCGTCTTCCTATCTTTCATGATGGGAATCCGTTCATACTCCGGACGGACGCTTCTGATGTTGGTATAGGAGCCGTTTTGCTCCAAGAATTTGAAGGGGAAGGACGACTTCCCATTGCTTATGCCAGCAAGAAACTTTTGCCTCGTGAGAAAAACTATTCTGTAATAGAGAAGGAATGTTTGGCTATTATCTTGGGTGTTGAGAAATTTCGCAAGTATCTTTACGGAGTAGAATTCCTGCTTGAGACAGACCACAAGCCCTTGTCTTATATGCAAACAGCAAAAGTTCTCAATCCTCGAATTATGCGTTGGGCAATGAAACTACAGCCGTATAGATTTCGGATTGTTGCAATTCGGGGCCAGGAAAATTTGGGGGCAGACTACCTTAGTAGGTAATTCTTCGCACGGTTGTTGTGTAAATAGCTGTCTTGTTTAGATAGGTTCATCCTATTCCATCTCTGTACACAAAGAAAAAACATTTCTGATTGTTTTTTCTCCAAAAGGGGAAACCTTTGTTACGAGATGGAATAGGAAACCTCTCTGGTGCTTATGCACATCTAAATTATTTTAGTAGATATATGGTAGGGCGGTGTGAGTGAAATATTTTAGGTGAAATATGGTACGCAAACTATGCGGCTCCATGAACAAGTCATGCACATATCATACGATGTATGCATGAGTGGTTTATAGAGAGCTGTTTTTACAATACAGGGGGCCGCTAAAAGGCCGAGTCCTATAGAATTTGCCTAAAAATCGCCAACCGCCAAATTGTGCCATATATGATTTTTATTCCCGTCACGTGTTGTGTGGGTGTTCGTTTTGACAGGAGTCATGTCATTGATTATAGGGTCGTTTCATCAATTTTTCCTATGGGAAATATACTATTTGAAGGCAAATCCATTATCTACTCGATTTTGCTATCTGGCTTTGTTTGTGGCCGGTATCTCCACTTCCCCACGAACAAAGCAAGGTAATACGAGTAGGCATGATTTTCCGGTAGTATTCATAGATATATAAACCCTGAAAAAAGCGGACACTTTAGCAGCAGGTCAAGTTGTAAAGAGTAAACACAACATTGTGACGGGGAAATAGAAAGTATATTGAAAGGTATGTTTAATCTATGTTTAGTATTATTTTTGTATGAACATGCTTGTAGGTTTTGGAGGGGTTTACTTCTAGTATACCCCAACTTTCTGAAGCCTATTCTGAATTCACTGTTGTGGCCTGTAGTGATTAGGCTACTAGCTTTGCCAGCTAGACGTCGCAGAATTGATCCCAGGCTTCTCCAGTAGTAGAATGAGTCTTTCTAAGTGAGGTCCTGTCTCATGCTGACCCTAGATGTTGGTGAGACGTAAAGTTTGGACACCCGCTCGTTCTAGATTCATTTAGGCTTTTAGACCCCTTTTGTAGAATGTAATTAATAAACGCCGGGTCACTTGTTTGATCATGACTTGTGACTAGCTGTGGTTAGAAAACCGTGGTTCCGTCCCAATATGATATTAGGTGTAGAGGGGACGTAAACTTAAGACGGGTTTAACCATATCTTCATCATCAGGGCAAACTCTTACAAGAGCCTGTTGGGTTATCCGTGATGATGAACTGTAATGAATTTTATTTTACAAGCATGTTCACGTTGATTAGAAATAATTTTGTTCAAGAAGAATTACGAGTTCATTTTGTAATGATGCCGTTTTTGTCTGATAACTCAGTTTGTGCATGTATGTACATATAAAGAACGTGATGATGATAAGTGGGAGTATTTGGTCGCCACACGTCATAGCGGCCTGAGCGGCGGGGATGACGTCAGCTGCGTCATCGGCGTCGCGAGGACTGTTGTGACGGGGTGCCTACCAAATAGAGAGAATTTACGGCAAACAGTGTTGGCCCATATGAGACACTAACAAATGTTGTGATTATAGATGAAAATCTTCTGTTGTAGTTTCTATCTGTTATTAATGTATTGAATTTGTGAATAGCTATATTTGTGAGCCGTGTCGCGGAGAAGGATATGAAATAGAGATTGTCATGTTTCCTGTAATTGGCGGCTGACCAGGTAGCGCAAAGGCGTGGTCTGTTCAATTGCCTCTTACTTGTGATAATGTAGTGAGCACAAATTTGATGAGTATTATGCTCAGTAGTAGTGAGCATTAATTGATTTCTGTAGTGCTCAGTAGGGAAACATGAACTTTGAGTATTATTGTGTCAAGCGCTGGGTGCCGATAATTTGATGCACAGTCGAGTTGAGTTCTGCTGTACGGTTATTTGTCGCATGCACTAATCAGCCTGTATGTCTGGTCGGCGCATGCGCAATAACGGTGTATGCATGAACATATTCTTACTTCTCCGGGAGGGGGATCATGATATAGCATGTATGTTTTGTGACTCGTTTCTAGTCCCGTTATCGTAATTTGCAGGCATAACAATGTGTGACCTGCTGCTCCCTGCTTCATAGCAGCAGGTACTGGTACGACGCTAGGCGTTAGGGTCCAGCAAGGGCGGACAGACCGCCGTAATCAGCGCCTACCAGGATAGAAGCAGATTCTTCTAAATCATTGTTCGTTGTAAACAAATGTGATCATGGAAGAGGTCAACTTACCTTATTTGGACGATCACTAAACGTCTGATCAGCAAACGTGATCGCTAATCCTAGGATTATCAACTATGTTGATAGACTAGTTGTACTAGTTCGCGAGAGGAAGTGTCACGCGAGTGGGGGATTCACCCTAAGTTATAAACTGGCCAGTCGCGTCTTGTGTTGATTCTTTTTTTTTGTTTTTCTTGTTTTTGTTGTTTGCTTCTGTAGGTATTCACGCCACCCGTTCCGAGCACAGAACAGTGTTTTGCCTTCGGAGCGGACGTCGTGAGTTGGCTACAGAAGCAACAATTTGTGATGTTTTGTGTTAGTAAGTGTTGTATGTAGATACTGTAAATAATTCATGTCATTCATTTAACATCTTTCTTGTGCCTTACCCCACAGCTGCCCGTACACCTGTCAGAGATCACCCTCGGTTGTCTTGTCAGCATGGGGGTTTGCGGGACGCCGTAAACCCACATGTAACACCGCTTCTCAGCAACTATTGCATGGAATAAAATGAAACTTGAAATAAATATGTATTATTATGCTGCCGTGATGCACGCGCAATTTTTTTTCTCAATTTTGGCCAGATATATTTTCTTGCCATTCTACACGAAAAACCCATTCGGCGGGGGATATCAATTCAACGAATTTGCTTGTTGTTAGAATTTTTGCATTGGTGATTTCACTGTTATACATTTTTTCACCTTTTGTACATGTGCAGTACTACCTGCCTGTTGCAATAATTTCTCTATGAGCACCAAAATACCTTTGACAGTATTGAAATCTGCAGTTTTCAACACATGTATTTACAGACTGATTTTCCAAAATCAGTAATTGTGCATGTGGAGATGTGGGGGATATTGTCAGCCTTTACAAAAAGAGGGGATTTTGTCCCGGGGTGGGGGGATTATGTTTGGGGCGTCTGATCAGGGCCTACATTATTTGCAAAAAGTTCAGTTATTTTCCAAATAAATTTAAAAGAAAACACCCCTTAATTTCGAAATGACACCTGTCATATATAAGGAGAATGAATCCATTTGGTATAACAAGGGGACCACAATGGGCCTAATTTGCTCACATGAGATAAGAGATATGCATGTGGGCCCCATGGTGGGACGAAATGCATGACACTAGAGGGCAATTACATCATTTCAACAAGCAACAATTAGTTATTTATTAGATAGATTACATTAGGTATAATGGTTCCCTTTGAATTGAATATGGGACGTTTTGTCCACCCTGTTGAAATAGCATGGGACGTTTTGTCCACCCTGTCAAAACCGTGTGGGACGTTTTGTCCACCCTGTCAAAATGTGGGACGTTTTGTCCACCCTGCAAAAATGATGTGGGACGTTTTGTCCACTCTGACAAAATGATGTGGGACGTTTTGTCCACCTGGTCAAAAATGGCATGGGACGTTTTGTCCATGGGACGTTTTGTCCGGCTCCTCTTTGTGCGTCCTCCCATTTTTTTTGCCCACTTCTGTGAAAGTCCCCTCCTCCATGGCCTCCTCCCCAGCTCCAGAGTCGATGACAAAGACTGGGTCCAGGTCCTCCATCCCCTCCCCTAGTCCAAGGTTCATGGCCTTAGGAAGCGGCCGCCCCTCAAATGTATCCCCCTCCGAGTCGCTGGACAGGTATGTCCTGTCCCGCTTTTGGCCCGTGGCCTGGCTCTGATCAGTCTGATCAGGGACCACCTTCCCCTTGAGAGCCCCGGGCTTAGGGGTAGAGGTCATTTTTGACCCCATGGATCCCAGCAGGGTGAGAGTTGGGTACCTTATCCCATCGCGCCACTCCCCTTCCTGCGTGGTGTCACCCTTTCCCTGGGTGACAAGCCCCTCAGGGAGGGGCTCAGAGACCTCGGTCTCTGAGCTCTCCCCTGCTGGGCTCGCCACCAGGTCCGCAACCATGTCACAGACATCCCTTGTCCTATCCAGGCCCTCCCCCTCCCCAGCCTGCGCAACAGTTGCTGCGGCGGGTGCCCCATCCCCTACTAAAGGGTCAGTGGAACCGATGGGGGCAGAGTCCGACTCCGGGCCCTTATCATGGGCCCCTGAGCCTATCACGACCTTGTCTTGTGTTTTGTTCTTCATTTTTGCTGCTAATCAACAATATACTAACACAACAACAATATACTAACACAATATACTAACACAATACTGACAATATACTAACTAATCAACTTAATCAAAATGACACTTTTTAACACGTCGAGAAGCCAGTTTTCACAGCTTGGAAAGATGTGAAAATAGGTGTGACACCGTGTATTGTGTCAAACAAGATTGCAGACTATTGTCTGCAGAACAAGATTAATACAAAAAATCACAACTAGAGCAAGAGATCAATACGTCCTACCTGTCCGAAGACTTTACCTGGAGTGACGATAATGAGATGTTGTTTTAAACAGCTATCTTTATAGCCCCCAGTTGCACCTGGGTGTCATAAAACTTTTGGTCAATAAACATCCTGCATTTTGACAGTCAACTTCAATCACGACCCAGTACCTGTATTTTACCCTTTACCCCCAGGCAAATGTAAATGGATAATTGACTAGTCCGCCAGAGTTGTTATGTTCACTGAAAAAAAATATCTGGAATAAGAAAAAATTGAAGAAATAGAAAAAAGAAACAAAAAAGAAAAATAAGTGTGAAATAGTTACGCGGTACTGATTTGTTGCTTTTGAAACGCGAAGCAGTCTGTGAATGTGAACTATCTGCGTTTTCGACACTCATGTTTGATTGGCTGGTCAACAATCGCGATTTACACGAAATATCGCGTTATTCATAAAAGCAATTGATTGGCTAAAATGTCATTCGCAAGTGAAACGCGTGAATCATGAGTGCGAATCTCGCGCGTTACAAATGCGAAACAAAAGCGTGTGCGCTGTAAAGTTCTTCTCAATCATATCTGTATCATAATTCATTTTAAATGCTCAAAAAAGTCAGCTCTGTATTTTTGAAGGTACTAAATGACAAAAACTAAAAAAATATACTTAAAACGCAAAAATAATATGGGAAAATGCAAAGACGACACTGGGTAGGATCGGATATTGAAAATGGTAGGGTTGGTGTTTTAATTTTTATTTTGTTCTTTATTGATAAAACTAGTAGAGTCAGTGTCTGAAGCAGGGTCGTTGGGTTAGCGAAAACACGGCTATTTTTGTGTATGTGGGTTGTGTGTGTGTGTGTGTGGGGGGGGGGGGGTGGCTTGGCTCACATTTATGAAATTATGGCCCAATTATGAAACCAATAGGGTTTATAAGCATGGACTGGCCGACTCGCACCGCTTTGCCAGGGCAGGCTTAGATCCTATAAGCAGTTTACCAGTACTCGTGTGCGGGTCGGTTTCAGCTCTGCATGGAAACATCATCCAGCCAGCCCCGATGGGCGGGGCCGATAACAGAAGTAAAGTTTATTTATCTATTTATTTATTTTGAGTATACGTGCACACATCCGTTTCACCAGAAGCGCTTCCTGAATCAGAGGAAGGGAAAGAATGACTAGGAAAAGATTTCAAGATCAGTGTCAACGACGGAATTTATAGGTTCATTTTTTTTCATTGACAGTTTATTTATTTATTTATTTATTTTATTATTATTATGCCCCTTCCCCTGAAAGGGGAGGAGACACATTGTTTTGCTACGGTTCTGTGCGTCTGTCTGTCCTTTGTTAGTCCTTATCCGGTTGAACACGAAAATGTCTAACTTTGCAAACAATGTAGGTTCAGATCAGATGGCTTCTACACCGTTTGCCATCTAGCTTATACATTTTATCATCAGGAAAGCACGCCTATATAATTTTGACCCCACTTTTTGGATGGGGTTTTTCAAGGAAAAATTCCGTCCTTTAGAACGGCGGGCGGGCGGTCGGGCGGGCGACCGGGCGTCCGCGTCCCGGTTTACCTTTTTCGGTTTACCTTTTGGTAAACCTTTTTTAAAAAACCCGTCCATAATGCCATTTTGGCGTTTTTCTTGTATACAGTAAAACTAGGGTTTACAGGGGTATACATTATTTTTCTTATTTCGGCAAAAAAGATGGATTGTGGGTACTGGTTTCAACCGCCTCGCAATGGGCCATTATACTTAAAATAAATAAGGCCCCCGCCCATCGGGGCTTGAAGAAATAGATGGGCTGCACACGATGCTTCCACGCATAGCTAAATACGACCCGCACAAGAATACTGGAAAAAACCGCTTAGAGGATCTAAGCCTGCCCAGGAAAAGCGGTGCGAGTCGGAGCGTCCATGCTTATAAACCATATTGGTTTCATTCGGCAACAGGGCTTGATAAGTCATTTCATCTCAACGTCTGGTAAAATTCCCACAAGATTGGAAGCAACGTCTCCAAAATGACATTTACAATGTAGACGGGGACGTTAAACCTCAAATGAAACGAACAAACTGAAAATAAATAAACAGATAAATAAATTTTACTTCATTCTTAGCCAGTACTGTGATTATGTCTCATAAAGGGCAATTTAGCCCCTATTTTTATCTGGATTTCCCTCTCGCTCTCTCTCTTCTTCTTCTTCTTCTTCTTCTTCTTCTTCTTCTTCTTCTTCTTCTTCAGCCTCCTCAACCAAGCAAGATGCACTATACTCGTACATGTAGGCAGATTCTTAGCTAAATTGATGCATCATTAAATTCTAGTAAATTCTAGTGTCAGCTAGGCTTGAAGCAATTAAACAGTAGGGAATAACCTCTTGCCCTTCTTAATTGAAGTTCCCTGATATTAAGTCAGATAAACTCCAACACACTGCAACAGAATAAACAGAATAAAAGGGTTCTCTGATACAGTTTTTGTTTCAATACCCAGTCAACAGCTAAGGTCAGGTTGGGCCAGTCATTTCCCTTCACTGTTCCCAGACAGGATAAGTTACTAGCACATTGTATGATCATGCTTTAGATATAATAGTCACGAAATGAAAGTACATGTACATGATTCAGAAACGGGCCTCCGTGGCCTAGTGGTTAAAAGCGCCTACTCTTGATCATTAGGTCTCTCACCGCTGTGGTTCGAGCCTCGCTCGGGTCACTTGTGAGACGCCAAGTTCTGCAACGGAAGGTCAGGTGGTTTTTCTCCGGGTACTCCGGTTTTCGCCCACCTCTGATTAAAGATCGGCTCAATTTGAGTGAAACAATCTTGAAAGGGCCGTAAAACTAAAATAAACAAGAGTTGTCAGAAGACAACATAGCTCGCCTTTGGGGGCCTAAGATGAATGAGGGCAAGTTATCAAAAAAAAATTCTGTAAAACAGCCCAATAGACTGCAGCAAATGAAAGAGAACCAAAATGTACGCCTAATCATCCTGTTTTCAAGCCTTTCCACTGCAAAAAAAAAAAATGAAAAAGAAATCTATATTTGATAAAAAAATCTACAAAGTACCAAGTAATAACAAGGCATCACAGACGATACAAATCCCCTCGAGCAAGACAAATTAAAAAAAGCCTAGCCTAGCATTTGTGTAAAATTAAATTATATCCATCAATAAATGTTGTTGCTTAAGAGTGATGACAAAGTTTTTCTAAAAATAGCCACAGTGACCTTGACTTTGAGCCCAGACCCTGTAAGATGAACTTCATACCCAACATTTGTATGAAGTTATCTTGAAATCCATCAATAAATCTGGACACTAGAGCGATGATGTTTTTCTAAAAAATAGCCACAGTGACCTTGACCTTCAGCCCCTGACCCGGAAAGTCAAAGTCACTCAAGATATCATCATACCAAACATTTATGTCAAGGTATATTAAAATCCATCAATAAATGAAGGCACAAGAGCGATTACAAAGTTTTTCTAAAAATAGCCACAGTGACCTCGACCTTCAGCCCCAGACCCTGAAAGTCGAACTCGCTCAAGATATCATCATTGCCAACATTTTTGTGAAGTTATATTAAAATCCATCCATAAATGTAGGCACTAGAGCGATCACAAAGTTTTTTCTAAAAATAGCCACAGTGACCTTGACCTTCAGCCCCGGAACCTGAAAGTCGAACTTGCTAGAGATATCATCATACCCAACATTTGTGTGAAGTTATATTAAAATCCATCAATAAATTAAGGTGCAAGAACGATGACAATGTTTTTTCTAAAAATAGCCACAGTGACCTTGACCCCGTGACCCTGAAAGTAGTGACCTTGACCTTAGGCCATTGACCCTGAAAGTCAAAGTCACTCGAGATATCATTATACCCAACATTTGGGTGAAGTTATATTAAAATCCATCAATAAATGAAGGCACTAGAGCGATGACAATGTTTTTCTAGAAATAGCCACAGTGACCTTGACCTTGAGCCCCAGACCCCGGTATGTTTTTAAAAAGAAAAAAAAGAAAGAAAAAAGAAAAGAAAAAAAAAAAAATGTTCCTCCCCCGGGATTTGAACTCACGGAGCTTGCAGGTAAACTTTAACACAGAGAAGTAAGGGAGGTAATACAGAGGAAAATATTAACTTCTCAAAAAGTCCAATTTAAGCCAAAAAACCTGTAAAATGAAGTACAATGATAATGTTAAATATTGTTTTTTTTAGCAATTATTAATTATATATTCAAAATAAAGTTGTAAAACATCACATATAAGACCTTGCAGGTAAACTTTAACCAAATGCGGACGCCGACGCCGACGCTGACGCTGACGCCGACGCTGACGCTGACGCCGGACGCCCGGGGGTATGGCAATAGCTCTCCCTTACTTTGGTAAGGCGAGCTAAAAACATGATTCAGAGAAGAGGACCAAGCTGATTTTTTTTCAACAGTTATTGCATTATTTTCTATAAACTCACACACTTCTGCCAAATGAATTCTTCCTGAGTGGGCAGAGCCATTTCCAGTTTAAGGTTAATCTGACAGTAATAATGATTTCAATCTTTTGTATTCATACATTGTAGACTCTCTCAAATACTGCATTTAGCAACTATCGACCTGGGTAAGGAAACGTAAAGAAATTAGAAGCAAAATATGCTAGAAGTCTGATCAATGTCCACGCTGTTAGAGGTACAGTCTGATCAGGGTCCACACATGCAGTTTGCCAGGATGCAAAACCTGCAAGAAGATGCAACAGACAACATTTTCCGATATATTTTTTTCATGGCATCTTAGGGGTTCATCTCTAAACCCTCTTCGAAAATAGCTACCTGTCACGTAGTGACGACGTGATCACGTTTTGTCCGTCGTCCGTCGTGCGTCCGGGCGTGCGTAAACAATTTCTTTAAACCATTGATTGGATTTTGACCAAACTTCACAGGAATTATCCTTCGGTGGTCTCCTTTCAAAGTTGTTTAGACGGTTCTGGTCCGTTGGACATCTAGGTCACAGGAGCAAAAAATTGATTTTTTTTTTACTGAAATCTTCTTCTCTGAAACCGTACGGCCCAGGACTTTGTTATTTGGTATGAAGCTTCATCTATGTGACCTCTACCAAGTATGTTCAAAATATAGTCCTTGGGCCAAAAATGCCCCCGGTCCGGGTCCCATCAGTTTTAGATAGGCTTATATAGGGAAAAATCTTTAAAAATCTTCTTTGAAACCAGAAGGCCTAGGTGTTTGATATTTGGTATGAAGTTGTATCTGGTGGACCTCTGCCAAGATTGTTCAAATGATATCACTTGGGGCAGAAATGCCCTTGCACTGGGGCCCACCAATAGACCCACCCACATAGACTTATATAGGGAAAAACCTTTAAAAATCTTCTTGTCTGAAACCAGAAGGCCCAGGTGTTTGATATTTGGTATGAAGTTGTATCTAGTTGTCCTCTGTCAAGATTGTTCACTTTACAGCCCTGGGGCAAAAAATGCCCCGGCGCCAGGGCCTACCGGTTTTACATAGACTTAAATGGGGGAAAACTTTTAAAAGTCTTCTTGTCTGAAACCAGAAGGCCCAGGTGTTTGATATTTGGTATGAAGTTGTGTCTACTGAACCTGTACCAAGATTTTCAAATTATGTCCCTAGGGCCAAAACTGCCACCGTCCCGGGGTACACCGGTTTTACATAGACTTTTATAGGGAAACCTTTTTAAAACACATTTCGTCTGAAAACAGAATGACCAGGTGTTTGATATTTGGTGTGAAGCTTCATTTACATGTAGTTGACCTCTATCAAGATTGTTCAAATTATAGCCCTGAGGTAAAAAATGCCCCCGCCCCGGGCCCCTTGGTTAAACATAGACTTAGATAGGAAATGTCTTTAAAAGCCTTCTTCTCTAAAACAGCAGTAGCCGTATTTGTGGACCTCTATCAAGATTGTCAATTTACAGACCTGGGGCCAAAAATGCCCAATCCCCTGGGCCCGCTGGTTTTACATATACTTATACCTAATGATTAAGATTGAGCGCTCTTATCCACTAGGCCAAGGAGGCCCGTCACGATCTATATTTTAGAGGGAAAAACGAGACATAAGGTTTTCGCACTGTAAACCAAAGTTGTACTATTAGGGTTCAAGGGGCTCAGGATTATATAGGCTTGTTTTTTGTGGTGAAACGACTTGTAAACTGCTTAGAGGATCTAAGCCTGCCCAGGCAGAGTGGTGTGAGTCTGACTGTCCATACATATACACTGGTATCGTTGGATGGCAGGGTTTGACAGAATGATTTGTATAGACTTCCTGATACATTAGATGCATGCATTGCTGATATCTATCAAAGAGGTTTTATTAGCCATAAAAAATGAAATGATTAAAGTGCTAGACAGATTCTAAACTCTAGCTCAGGCAAATACTTTAATGCACTTCTGAATGAGAACTTCTAATAAGCAGGGCCTGACAAATCCATTGCCCAGCTGCCATGAGGGCAAGTCCAAATTTTTCATCATAGTCCTGTTTATATTTTTTTGTTTTTTATTTCATCTGTCCATTACTTTTGTAATACATTGTATTTCTGTCCCTAAATATTATATCTCGTGGAAAATGAAATACAATGGTTAATGGTTTCGAAAAGCTATCCATTTAATTATTCTGCAACTTTTATGGCATAAGAGTATGGCAAAATATGAGCTGTTGATAGTAAGATGGAAAAAAATGGTTTTAATTTGTGGTGCGGTAGGGCTTGAGATGGCATTTAATACAAAGATCAGTTAAAAGTCCCACAAAATGTGAATCAACATCTTCAAAATGATGTAAATAATGAAAACAGGGACGTAAAGCTAAATTCAAACAAATGAAAAGGTAGCGTTATCTGTGTGGTAATTATTAGTTGTATGATCTTTGTCAGTTTCACCCTGGTTAATTTAGTAAACAAACTGGAGTGTGATAGCTCAGTAGTAAGTGCACTTGCCTCTGATGCTAGAGGTCCCATGTTCCATCCCCGGCAGCGACTATAAAATTTTGGAGTCCTAACACGCCCCATTGGCATCATTTACAGGGATGAATGTCATAAACACGGGGGTAATACCATTTTCTATACCTGTGCTGTCGACCGAGCCGGTACTGTGTAAAGCTGCTGTCGACCGAGAAATACGGTTTTCGACCGAGCAGTACGGATGTCGACAGAGGAGGGTAGTCGATAAATTCGCTGTAAATGTGTCATTTTTGTGTATGTCTGTCCATTTTTGTGGTGTCAAATCGTTTGTGAAATAGTTTGCTTTTGTTTCAAGTGTTTGGGAAGTCTGACTAATAGCCTGTTTTGACGCTGAGCGGAATTAAACGGGAAAATATTTAAAATAAGTACTTCCGGGGAAATGCGTGGCTCTTATTCAGTGTCATGGAATATCGAGGACGAAATGATGCAGATACATCATTAACATACGCGATAACCTTTTATTTGTGTGTCAACATGTCTTTATATGCATCTGTGGAACTGTTTATAGTTTCATCGATACGGCTGTCGATGAAGTGAAAGTTTGCGGGGTACAATTGTCGACGTTACTGGGTACGGATGTCGATGATTCAACGAGAGTGTAAGGGACATATTTACTGGAAATTAACCCCAGTTAAACAATAAAATAACTGTTGCATTCTTCGTCAGGCTTTGTTTGTTTGTTTGTTTGAAATTGCTGATTGATAATAAACTATCGTTGCTTTGTTTTGTTTGTTTGATTTGAGGTTTACCGTCCACGTCAACACTGCAAAGGTCATTTTGGAGACGTTTCTGCTCATTTTGTGGGCGAAAACCTGAGTACCCGGAGAAAAACCACCTGACCTTCCGTTGCAGAACTTGGCATTTCACACGTGACCCGAGCGAGGCTCGAACCACAGCGGTGAGAGACCTAATGATCAAGAGTCAGCGCTCTTAACCAACCACTAGGCCACGGAGGCCCGTCACCAATGAGATTGGTCATTAGATTTTAGCTAACCCTAGCTGCAAGCTCAGCAAGTGAGTATACTCATGCCCCAGCATCCGTCGTCGTCCGTTCACATTCTGCAAATATCTCATCCATCACGAAAACACGCCAATGTAATATTGACCCCCGTAAACCCCACTTTTATATAGTAAAACCTGGGTTTACGGGCGTATATATTATTTTTCTAATTTCAGCAAAAACCGATTGTGGGTATTCGTTAGAATCGCCTCGTCGAGGCTATTCTAACGAGTGCCCTCAATCTATGTTTAGAGCAGAAATAAGCAAAATTCAGTATTTTCATGCGAAAAGTATCATATTTAGAGGCGTGTTTATGGGGCGCCGTTTTACTATATATTCCGTATTTCTGGATATCCATAATTATTTATGGATATCAATAATTATTTATGGAATCGAATTATGGATATCCATAAATTGATGTGAATTAATGATAAACATAAATCGAATAATGGATATCCATTATTCGATTTATTGATATCCATAAATCGAATTATGGATATCCATTATTCGGCTGATTTATGGATATCCATAAATCAAATTATGGATATCCATAAATCGAATTATGGATATCCATAAATCGATTTATGGATATCATTGATTTAGAGTGAGTGAGTGTTTGAGTTTTACGCCCCACCAACAGCTAAGGTCATACGGAGACGGGACCTCAGGTTTACAAACTCATCCGAAAGTCTGGAGAAGCCCGGGATCGATCATGCGATCCCTGGTTTACAAGGCGAGTAGCGAAACCACTACACCACCGAGGCTTCTCATCATTAATTTAGATCGAAATGTGGATATCCATTAATCGAATTATGGATATCCTTAATTCTCCTCTGCAAATAAACCTAATGAATAATGACTGCTCCCTTTGCAAAAAAAAAAAAAAAAAGAAAAGAAAAGAAAAAGCTCGACTATTCGCGTCAGATTTCCGATTTAGGTGTGTAATAAAAGCCGGGATGGAGGTGGAGGTAATGTCGGGTAGGCTTAGTGGTGGCCTATGGTGTTGGAGAGATATGTTTTGTTTGATTTGAGGTTTAACGTCCCCTTCAATGTTATTTAGGGCATTTTGGAGACGTTGCTTCCAGTTATGTTGGTCATGAAGCCTTCATTGAGATTAAATGACATCTCAATCCCGCCGGCTTCGATAGCTCAGTCGGATGCGCGTCTGACTGGTGATCGGCGACATTATTTCGTGGAGATTGATCATGAACTATTTTCTACAGTCATTCTCTCCCTTCCGCTGATTCAAGAAGGGAAGCTGTCAGTTTCTGGCGAAAAAATGTGCACTGTACTGGTTAACTGCTTACGTATAAGCCTGCCCAGGAAAAGTGTGGATAGGTAAACTGACCGGCTCAAAAATGACCTAAATTAGTGTTGACTGTGCCGTTAAACTCATATACAAACAAACAAACAAAAACAAACAAACATCTCAATCGCTGTCGCCCATTGACTCGAACGACTTTGTTTGGACAGACTTAGACCTTCTAAACGATTTACCAGTACTCTCAGCTCATGCAGCCAAATCTATTTCTCCAAGCCCCAATGGGCGGGGGCCAGGAGATATATCTGAATCTGCTTTGTACTCCATACATCTCAAGTAGAGTGTTTGTTTGTTTGATTTGAGGTTTAACGTCCCCGTCAACTCTGTAAAGGTCATTTTGGAGACGTTGCTTCCAATTTTGTTGGACTTTTACCCGACCTTGAGATGAAATGACATCTCAAGCCCTGCCGCCCAAATGAACCAATAGGGTTTATTAACATGGACTCGTACATAGACTCGTACCGCTTTGCCTGGGCAGGCTTAGATCCTCTACTCGGTTTACCAGTAGTCGTGTGCGGGTCGGTTTCAGCTCTGCGTGGAAGCATCATGCAGCTCATCTATTTCTTCAAGCCCCGATGGGCAGGGGCCGTCAAATAGTGTTATATGGATATATGTTAATACTATATATAATGACCATGTGCATTTTTCTCCAGAAAGCATGCCCGGATTGCCTGTTTGGATCATTATACGCTTACGTCCGATTAGGTGCGCAATCCTCATAGAGGTGATTCCAGAGGGACCGGATGCGTTGGCCGGAATTTCAAGATCTTACGGCTGGTTCCGATATTTAACTGCACACATGGCGGGCGTTCAGCGTATGCCGCCGTTGCTTTGGAAGCCTTACGGGCTGAAAAGGCTGCACGACCGGCCATCATCTTCCAGCGATGATGAAGACCTTGAAGATTTTGAAGATTTTTACAATAAACAATCACGTGTTTTAGGGAGAAATCATTAAACCAAAAGCTTTGTATATCCAGAACCCGATGAAGAAAGTATGTATATGCCAAGTTTCCACATTTCAGAAATAAAATAGCTAACGTATTTAAATGTTATCCTACGAATATGTCGAAATCGCTCTGTAGTATTATCAGGACACACAATATAGTATGATCGGAACACGACATACACTGCTGAGAAATCAGTTTTGCGACATGCGATACAAACCAGTTTTTGACCCCTCTATCGTTTTCTTTGAAAATAATTGCCCTTACATGGCAAGATGTTCAGTACTATTAATAAAAGCTGACCCGAAATACATCATAAAATAGTTAAAATGCATTAGCAGTCGTTTCAAGTAAGGTTGGTGGCAAAGCTTGATTAAATTGTACCGGTGCAGCGTTTGAAATCGAAAGTAGGATAATGATTTTCTAGAAACAAATGTGAAAATATACGAAATCATAGCAATAAACAGAAAATCAAGGTAGCATGTCGAAAAGACTTTTAGTTATGCTTTTAGTTACTGCTATGAAGTTGAAATTCTAATGATTAAAAATTTCAAAACACAAACATAAACATTCTGTAACATACCCGACATATCGGAACAAGGATCCGTCCACTATACAGATCGGAACATCCGGGTTAAGTGTACTGTACGCTCCCAACCAGTGATACAGCTAAGCACGGGATATGCCAAGACTTTGCCCAGTGAAAACCAACATGTCATCCCCGTTAGGAATGACAAAAAGTCTGTTCTAATACCAACATAGACAACTGATAAACTATCTTAACATGTCGGTTCAGTTATCTGGTTATGTTATGCTCCGATTGAGGGAGGTTTAACGTTCCCGTCAACACTATTTGGGTCATTTTGGAGACGCTGCTTTCAATATTGTGGGACTTTTACCCGACATTGAGATAAAATGTCCTTATATGCACCACTTTGCCTGGGCAGGCTAAGACCCACTAAGCGGTTTACCACTACTCATGTACGGGTCGATTTCTGCTCAGCGTTAAGCATTTATACCTCCTTTACTTAAATAAGCACTTGCGCAGACATAACAAACGCAAAATCAAAGCACTAAGAGTACTGGTGGGTCGATTGTCACTGACTATAGGTCGGAAAAGTCCTGGACTGTGATTTAAACTGTTTTATTTACCCTGAAATCCGATTTTAAGTATATAGTGTAGTTCTTGATCAGACGCCGCATTCTGTGGCGTCAGGTCTGGGTCTTCACTGTTTGCCAAGCCCAACCTATGATTCCAAGATAACCCTTTTACACAACACTCTGACCTCAGTCACTGCGGCTGTTTTCTATAAAAAAGTTATTCGGACAAGTCTGTGATAGTCACGTTGACTGAAGAGCTTTTCTGCTTAGGAATTTTGGGTAGTCGGAAAAGGAGCTCATCACGATAACACGCCTATATAATTTTGACTTCCTTGAACCCCAATTTTATGTAGTGAAACTGGGGTTTACAGGGGTAAACCTTATTTTTCATATTTATGCTCATATACATAGATTCTGGGTACTTGTTAGAACCGCGCGTTCACACAATCTATTTTTGAGCAGAAATATAAAAAGTATCAGATATTTTTTTTCTGAAAATTTTCATTTTTGTTTTTAGGGTAAAATTTTCAATTTATTTTAATAGGCATGTTTTCGTAATGTCTGCTGATCAAACCTACTGTTTGTCATGGCATTTGTTGAGAAATATTCGTTTCTGCACATGCGCTTGAAGTTCTGTGCTCCGAAAACCTAAACAACGGGCCTCCATGGCCTAGTGGTTAAGAGCGCTGACTCTTGATCATTAGGTCTCTCACCGCTGTGGTTCGAGTCTCGCTCGGGTCACATGTGAGACGCCAAGTTCTGCAACGGAAGGTCAGGTGGTTTTTCTCCGGGCACTCCGGTTTTCGCCCACCTCTGATTAACGATCGGCTCGATATGAGTGAAATAATCTTGAAAGGGCCTTAAAACAAAAAAAAAAAACAAAAAAAAAACCTAAACATGAATGTTAATATTGACGTAGTCAATATTCAATTTCGTTATGGCCCTTTCAAACAAATTTGAAATGTTTAAGCATTTAAACTTCAAGCGCCTGTGATCTTTCCGACATCATTCTTCAAGAGCATTTGCACAGGTTTACAACAGTTTTTTGCAGTTTAATTTCAATCTGATTTGGCATTTACACGTTCAAGTGTTTACATCAGTGGCCAGCCTTGTAGCCTGTTGATGGAGTTATTCTTGGTGATTGTTGCGACTTTAAGACACCACTTCGCACAACACATACATTTTTCTTCATGGCTCCCAGTGAAATCTGCCTAATAGTGCAGATTTCAGTCATTACCAGTGCTTCAGCTGAAGTGCACGACCCGCCGGATGATTTTAGCTTTATGAGTGTTACCATATATGGGTATGGCGGCCATTTTGGTCATGTGACCTGGACCTAAAAAGGTTCCCCAAATACATGCGCCTTATCATAAGGAGCAAAAATATATCTTATACTTTAGTACTGTATTCTGAATCGTTTGCAGGATAAAATGCATTCTCACCTTTCCAATACAAAAGCAAATGTGTCAAAGTTTGACCTAGGCACAAAGAAGGTCAAGGTCAACCCAGGGTCACCATTTTAGCAATTTATGATGGGATTACGTCCCAGATGCTATTTATCAAGTTTCGTGGAAATCTGCCCAGTGGTTCTGGAGAAGACTATTTTTGAAGGGTTTTTACCATATATGGCTTGGTGGCCATTTTGGTCATAAGACCTGGTCCCATTCAGCAAATTTTGGTTTTCCCCATCCCATAGAGGCTCCATATAAAATTTGACTTCAATCGGCTCAACGGTTTCCGAGGAGAAGCAGTTCGAAAATTTTCACATTTTTCGCCTCGGCGAGGCTATACTAAATGGAATGTAATATTTCGCAAGTTCATTGGTTAGATCTCATTGATATCTATCAGTATGCCAAAAATTGTTTAAATATTCCAAGCGGTTAAGTCACTATCACTAATTTTCACAAACGGGTTACGGACGGACAGACCGACAGACCATATATGGCCTGGCGGCCATTTTGGTCATGTGACCTGGACCCCATGAGCAAATTTTGGTTTCCCCCATCCCATAGAGGCTCCATATGAAATTTGACTTCAATCGGCCCAACGGTTTCCGAGAAGAAGCAGTTCGAAAATTTTCACATTTTTCGCCTCGGCGAGGCTATACTAAATGGAATGTAATATTTCGCAAGTTCATTGGTTAGATCTCATTGATATCTATCAGTATGCCAAAGATTGTTTAAATATTCCAAGCGGTTAAGTCCTATCACCAATTTTCACAAACGGGTTACGGACGGACAGACAGACAGACTGACAGAATGACACGGTGATTTTAGGGCACTCTTAGAAAATCAACCGACTTCGGTCGGTCGCTTTTTCTGCGGGTCGTACAATCATAGAATAAATCATGTATTTTAACAGCAGTACATGAAATGTAGTTTTTATATTTCGTCGACAGCCGGATCAATCAGACTAGGATACCATCGACGGTCGTATTTCTGATAATCGACATCCGTATCCCGACATTTTTCAAAGGTCTATAAAAACTCCCAGAGTGCATGAATTATGTCAAACCCACGTTGTTGTTGAAGCGTAAATGGTAGATAAAATATACATGTTGTTTTATTGCTTTCCTACTTTTCATAAAGCATTAGATTAATGATATTCTGTGAAAACTGATTTTTTTCGAAAGAACCGGTATTTTATAGTGTTTTTCAGACTCACGACTCTCTGTAAGTGAACAGACAATTAACAGCTTGTCTCTTTAAAACACCGACATCGTTTGTAAATGTTTAAACTAACGTTTTCGCCTCTCCAAGTGCATCAAAATCGAAGACCCTCCTCTGTCGAAATCCGTACTGCTCGGTCGAAAACCGTATTTCTCGGTCGACAGCAGCTTTACACAGTACCGGCTCGGTCGACAGCACAGGTATAGAAAATGGTATTACCCCCGTGATAAAGTGCACCGTCCTTCGGATCTGGACGTTAGCTGGAGGCCCTGTGCAGGAAGAGTTATGCCCTGTGCTGGTTAACCCTTTTTGTACCAAATGGAATCTTCCTTCTTATATATTGCAGGAGTTCATTTCAAAATTTAGGGGTGTCAGGTTGTGTTTTCTTCAAAATGTATTTGGAAAATGACTGTACTTTTAACAAACAGTGGAGGCCCTGATCACTCGCCATGTTCTGCGGCGTCTCATCTGGGCCTGCACTGTTTGCCAGGGTACCCATTTTGGGGTTTCCGGTACTAAATGGGTTAAAGACCCCTACAATAATAATTACAAGATTACTGGGTAGGCTTTCATCCTGCAAACCTCGGGTGTATGTAAAGTACACCTGAGAGTAATGGTCAGATGTGACCCATCGCAGTTAAAGTAGAAAGAAAGAAAAGAAACTGCTGCATACTTCAAGTATGTGAAATGAACATAAGGTGTAATTTTTTGGACGCCTATTTTTGACCAGGTATTGAAGTTTTTCTGGGCAGTATGTACAATTGGATAATCTTTGTAAGGAGGCGTATTGAGACCACTTGCACTTCCAAATTTCACTTATGCTGGAATTTATAGTGAAAATGGTGGCCTCAGTAGAATGTTAGGAATGTAAAGAACTTCAGCAGTTGAACAAGTTATGTGACCTCCAATGCTGCTTTGTTTGAACAAGTGGTACTTTGAAATGAAACACCAAAATTTGAACAAGATGTCTGCATCACAATTCACCTATTGCTGTGATTCTGGCCATCAGGGTGTACAGTTTTGTTGTTGTTGTTGTTTTCTTCTGGAGCTAGGAGCTGCATGCTTAGATTGATTGGTCCTGATTTTCTTCGAATGCAGTGGTTGGCTGTATTGTTTTAACAACAGGTACATTGAAATGAAACACCAATTTTAAAGCAAGATATCTCAAGAAAAATGTACCTACTGTATTATTTTATTCACTCATTACAGCAGGAAAACTTTTGTTTACTTCCTCTCGCCAACACTAACGGCTATTAGTTTTGACACGGTCTGTGACACTGTGTGTGTAGCACTACCTCATGCAGTGGAATATACCAGCGAAAGGGTAAAGAAGACACGTTTTTATAGTTGAATTAGATGCAGCTGTTAAACTGGAAAAAGCTGTATTGTGAGTTGATATAGCCATGATAGCGCAGCCAAGTTTGTTTATTTCGAAAAGATGAACGTGCGTCCATGGTAACAAGGAAGTTCAAATTTTAGCCAATCAGGTGCCTAATGTAACCGGAACCAATATTTTTAAACCGGAAGGACCATCAAATTTTCAGCCCAACAGCTGTTGGCTATTGAGGTTTTGAATGGGTGGGGTATGTTCCAATAAACAAATACACGTGTTACCGTTAAGCAACCAACTCTCGGCGGCAAACAACTCGTTGGTTAGTTGCTTAGATCCTGTAAGCGGTTTACCAGTACTCGTGTGCGGTCGGTTTCAGCTCTGCGTTGAAGCATTGTGCAGCCCATCTATTTCTTCAAGCCCCGATGGGCGGTGGCAAGATGCTTTCTAACTTCTGCTTCGACGTTGTTAAGGTAGGTGAGTCAGTAGGTAGGTGATTGGTGACTAGATTGGTAGGTAGGTGGGTAGCTGGGTAGGTAGGTGGGTAGCTGGGTAGGCAGGTAAGTTTGATTTGAGGTTTAACGTCCCCGTCAACACTATATAGGTCATTTGGAGACGATGTTCCAATTTCGTGGGACCCGACTTTGACATAAAATAACATCTCAAGACCTGCCGCCCAATAAAACGATATGGAGCGTGATAGCCCAGTGATTAGTGCACTTGCCTCTGATGCTAGAGGTCCTGGGTTCGATTCCCGGCAGCGGCGATAAAAATTCGGTGTCCGAACACGCTCCATTGGCATCATTTGCAGGGTTGAATGTCATAAAGTGCACCATCCTTCGGATCGGGACGTTAACTGGAGGCCCCCCCTGTGCAGGGGGAACCATACCCCGTGCAAGTTAAAGATCCCTGCCGTAATTACATGATTACTGTGTAGGCTTTCATCCTGCTAACCTGGAGTGTTTATAATGTACACCTGCGGTAATGGCCAAATATGACAAAAGCAGTATCAGTAGAAAGAAAGAAGGAAAGAAAGAAACTAATGGGGTTTATATGCATTGACGGTCCGACTCGCATCACTTTGGGCGGGGGCTTAAGCGGTTTGCCAGTACTCATGTGCAGTCGGGCATTATGCAGCCCATCCTTTCTTAAAGTCCCGATGGGCGGGGTAGATTTATTTAGGTAGGTTAGGAGATGTGTTTTGGTGGGAAGGTATATAGTTAGGTAGGTTTGATTTGAGGTTTAACGTCCCCGTCAATACTATATAGGTCATTTGGAGACGATACTTCCAATTTCGTAGGACCCGACTTTGAGATGTAAAGACATCTCAAGACCTGTCGCCCAATGAAACCAATAGGGATTTTTTTTATGCATGGACGGTCCTACTCACATCACTTTGCCTGTGCAGGCGTATGCGGTTTACCAGTACTCAGGTGGTAAGGAATCATGCAGCCCATCTAGTTCTTCAAGTCCAGATGGGCAGGGTAGATTTAGGTAGGCAGGTGAGGGGGTGTTGGTGGGAAGGTAGGTTTTGTTTGATTTGAGGTTTAACGTCCCCGTCAACACTTTAAAGGTCATTTTGGAGACGTTGCTTCCAATTTTGTGGGACTTTTACCCGACATGGAGATGAAATGACATCTCAAGCCCTGCCGCCCAATGAGACCGATAGAGTTTATAAGCATGGACGAGCCGACTCGCACCGCTTTGCTCGGCCAGGCTTAGATCATCTAGGCGGTTTATCAGTAATCATGCGCGGGTCGGGTTCAGCTCTGCGTGGAAGCATCATACAGTCCATATATTTCTTCAAGCCCCGATGGGCGGGGGCCTAATGGAAGGTAGGTAGATGTTTGTTTGATTGTTTGTTTGTCTTGAGGTTAAAGTGAACACTGTGAAGTTAAGTTTGGAGACATGGCGACCAATCTGCTGGATTTTTACCCGACATTGAGATGAAATGACTTCTCAAGTTCTACCGCCTTATGAAACCGATAGGGTACTTAGGTAGGTAGGTAGGTAGAAATAAGTAAATGTATGTTTGACCGTCCGTTCCTATAAGGAAGGAAGCCTCCATGATGTAGTTTTTATGTTACTGGCCTCATAGACCTGGGGTCACATATTCGATCCCGGGTTTTCACAGACTTTCGTATGAGTCTTTTAATCGAGGTCCCATCTCCGTAGGTGGGTCGTAAAACTGAATGACAAACTCTTGCTGTCGAGTCCTCACCGTTGTTTCATCGCTGTGGTTGTTTGAGTTTTGTTTTCACGGAGATGTTGCACTGAGAGGGAGTTAGGAGGCCTTCGTGCAGACTGAACAAATTATTTGTCTGAATCGCGACGAATGTAAGGGCGAGGATTGTGACCCCACCCCCCCCCCCCCACACACACACACACAGTTGATTTCGATCACTGACCGTTCCAAGGCGGTTCCATTGTCACAGTCCTACCTACACCTTCCTAACTACCTGCATTTACCCTACCTACATACCTTCCTGCCTACCTAATTACCATGCAATCCAGCTATTTCTTCAAGCCCCAGTGGGCGGGGCCGGACTGCATATCTACCTGCCTACCTACCTACGTACATACCGACTTAGTCGCCCCCGCCCATCGGGGTTTGGATAAATAGATGGGCTGCATGGTGCTTCCCCGCAGGGCTGAAACTGACCACACATGAGTACTGGTAAACCGCTTAGAAGGACTAAGCCTGCCCTGGCAAAGTGGTATGAGTCAGTCCGTCCAAAGCCTTTTGGTTTTATTGGGCGGCAGGGCTGCAGCTGTCATTTAATCTCAATGTCGGGTAAAATTTCCACAAAATTGGAAGCAATGTCTCTAAAATGACCTAAATAGTGTTGACGGGGTCATTAATTCCAATTCAAAGAAAAACATACCTACTTAGTAACATTCCTACCTACCTATACGTCTACACTCCGCACCTTCCTATCGATATACGTACGTTATACCTACTTACCTACATTGCTGCCTGCCTACCTACCTACCTACCTACCTACCTACCAAAACAAGCAATATACGATTCTACCTACGACTTTCCTATAGATCTACCTACATACCAATCGCTACCAGCCCTAACCTACCATTCCTACTTTATCACACAAACACGCCTATATAATTTTGATCCCCTTTAACCCCACTTTTAGATATTAAAACTGGGGTTTACATGGATATTTATTATTTGTCTTATTTCTGCTCGAAAACATAGATTGTTGATACTCGTTAGAACCGACCCACCGAGGCGGTTCTGACGAGTACCCACAATGGTTGTTTTGTGCAGAAATATGAAAAATATCAGGATTTTCATCTGAAAATGTTCGTTTTTGGTGGTACAATTTTGTCAATATACTTGAATTTGCGTGTTTTCGTAATATACCTACCTACATGCATATCTCCACTGTACCTACCTGTCACCCCCGCCCATCGGGGCTTGAAGAAATATATAGGCTGCATGATGCTTCCTCGCAGAGCTGAAACCGACCGCATACGAGTACTGGTAAACCGCGTAGAGGCTCTAAACCTTCCCAGGGAAAGCGGTCGGATTCGGACCGTTCATGCTTATAAACCCTATTGGTTTCATTGGGCGACAGGGCTTGAGATGTCATTTTATCTCAGTGTCGGGCCAAAGTCACACAAAAATGAAAGCAACGTCTCCAAAATGACCTGTACCGTGATGACGGGGACGTTAAACCTTAAATCAAACACACAAACAAAACCAATCTATCTATCTAACTTCCTACCTAACTACAGCGGCGTCGTTAGCCCCCGCCTGAAATAGATGTGCTGCATGGTGCTTCCAGGCAGAGCTGAATCCGACCGCACACGAGTACTGGTAAGAGGATCTAAGCCTGCCCAGGTACAGCGGTGCGAGTCGGACCGTCCATGCTTATAAACCGCATTGATTGCATTGGGCGATAGGGCTTGAGATGTCATTTCGGTATAAGTCCCACAAAATTGTAAGCAACGTCTCCAAAATGACCTATACAGTGTTGACGGGGACGATACACCTAAAATAAAAGAAAAAAAAAACCTACAGCATCGAAAGAAGAAGTTAAAAATAAGCACTCTTGTTTTACATAGACTTATAAGGGAAAACCTTTGAAAACGTCAATGTTTGAAACCAGAAGGCCAAGGTCTTTGATATTTGGTATGAAGGTTCATCTAGTGGATCTCAACCAACCTTTTTCAAATTGTAGCCCTGGGGCTAAAATGGGCCCACCCCACGGCCCACTTGATTACACAGACTTATATTGGGAAAACTTTTGAAAATATTATCTGAAACCAGAAGGCAAAGGTCTTTGTTATTTGGTATGAAGCTTCGTACTGTGTAATTCCACCAAGATTGTTCAAATTTTAGCCCTTGGGCCAAAATGGCGCAGTCCCGGGGAACACAGGTTTTATATAAACTCATATATGGAAAACCTTTAACAATCTGTATGTCTCAAACCAGAATGCTCCGGTCTTCGGTATTTAGTATGAAAGCATCTCCGTTTAGACCTCTACCAAGATTATGCAAATTATAGCCCTGGGGCCTGTCCCCGGGGTCCACTTGTTACACTATGAATCAGGTGAATGACCCAGGGCCATCATTGTCCCCTTGTTGGGACTTTGAATTTACATCCCAAGCCCAATGAAACCAATAGGGTTTACATACATTGACGGTCAGAATTGCAACGCTTTGTCTGGGCAGGCTTCCATCTTCTAAGCGGTTTACCACTACTCAGGTGCGGTTGGTTTCAGCTCTGCTTGGGCGCACCATGCAGCCTCATCTATTTCTCCAAGCCCCGATGGGCGGGGGTGCAGCAAAATGTATATATACAATATTGAAGTCTTTTATTCTGTAAACACACATAAGCTTGCACATGGGCACATGGATATTTTGGAGACGTTGCTCCCAATTTTGTGGGGCTTTTACCCTACATTGAGATGAAATGACATCTCAAGCCCTGTCACCAAATGAAACCAATAGGGTTTATTAGCATGGATGGTCCGCCTCGCACCGCGGTTCCTGGACAGGCTTAGATCCTCTAAGCGGTTTACCAGTACTAGTGTGCGGGCCGGATTCAGATCTGCGTGGAAGCATCATGAAGCCCATATATTTCTTCAAGCCCCTATGGGCGGGGGCAATGAAAGGTTTCAATAAATCAATACAGGTCTAATAAACATGTAGCATTCGTTATTACTTACATAAAAAAAAACAACTTTTATCAATCTATATCTTCTTGGGTGGGCCTACGCCTAAACTACTACCAAGGTGTTCCAGCAGTTTTAATTCTGACCCAGTGCAAGTGACCCCCCCCCTCTCTCTCTCTCTCTCTCTCTCTCTCTCTCTCTCTCTCTCTCTCTCTCTCTCTCTCTCTCTCTCTCTCTCTCTTCTCTCTCTCTCTCTCTCTCTCTCTCTCTCTCTCTCTCTCTCTCTCTCTCTCTCTCTCTTTCCCTCTCTCTTTATCTCTCTCTACTAACTGTATTTGTCTGCTCATAAAAGTCTGATCACGTTTAGTCATGACAACGTACGTGTAAAAATGGCATTCATATTTGTCTTAATAGCTTCAAAGCTATTCCCTATATATTTATGAAGTAATGCTTTTATTTGTGAATGTATATCATATATGTACCGCGGTCATCAAGGAGAGGATACGTATAGGCTGAGCCTACATCCAATCTTTTGATGCATATGTACATGTATGTACTTTTTATGTATATATGTTGTCAAGAAATTGATAATAAATAGGTTATAAAGAGGTAAGGGCGAGGATTATGGCCATGTGAAATCGATTTAAGTCCCCTCCCCCGGTGGCACTCTTTCCACTGACCGTTCCAAGGCGGTTCTTCTGTGGTGGTTTATTTATGTTACTTACTGTGTGTATCACTTGTGTCTTTTTATTTTGGATGGTCATTTGGCCATTTTGTGGGAAAGTAACTGTCCTTATGACCTTCCATTGTTTAGGTTTCCATTATGGTTTGGTCGCTTCATGTTTGTGTTTCTTTCCCTTTGGTTTCTTTGATGGGTGGAGTAAGTTAATTGTATCGATTCCTGATCTTTGTTTTACTTCTACTTTGATCACATGATGAATATATCTCTCTGAGACCCGATTGGCGGGGGGCCCATCAAATACTGATAGGATTAATCTGACACTATATGTTTAATCTATATAAGCCTATCGTACGAAATATCGGACCACATAATGCGGAGCCTGATCAGTGTCCTCGCGATTTGTTTTTATATCAAAACTGGCGTTCACTTATAATAACAGCGATAAAAATCTTTACATCACGTGAACAAGTCCGTGAAATGAAGATCCTCTAAACCCAACTTTATATAGAGAAAACTCGGGTTTACGGGGGTATTCATCATTATGTCTCCCCCGATGTTTTTTTTTTTTTTTTTTTTTTTTTTTCGGAGAGACATATTGTTTTTCCCCCGGGCGTCTGTCCGTCCGTCCGTCTGTCACACTCTCGTGTCCGTTCTATAACTTGAAAACCGTTCGAGCTATCTTCACGAAACTTCATATAAATATTAATCAGTATTAGATGACGTGCAGTGCGCAAGAACTATAACTCTCGCATTTATACTTTTTGATATTATCTCCCTTTGAAGTTTGGAGGTATGCATGTATGGGTAAATCGTGTCCGGTCAATAACTTTCTTATTTTCAGATGGATTTTAAAATTACTTGGCAGAAATATTAACAACCATGAGACAATATGTGGTGCGCATGATGCAGGTCGGTACCTCAAAGGTCAAGGTTATACTTAGAGGTCGAAGGTAAAAAAAAGGGGGCTTTTTTTAGTCTTTGTTCAATAACTTCCTTATTCTGAGATGGATTTTAAAAAATCACTTTGCAGAAATGTTAACCACTATAAGACGATGTGTTGGGTGCATGGCTCAGGTTGGTACCTTAAAGTCAAGGTCATACTTAGAGGTCAAATGTAAAAAGGGGCCTTTTTCGTGTTTTGTCAGTAACTTTCTTATCTTTAAATAGAATTTGAAGTTACTTGGCAAAAATGTTAACTATCATAAAATGATGTGTTGCATGCATAATTCAGTTTTGTACCTCAAATGTCAAGGTCATACAAAGAGATCAAACGTGAAAAAAGGCCTTTTTTCTTGTTTGGTCAATAACTTTCTTACTTTTGAGGGTTTTGAAATTGCTTGGCAAAAATGTTAACCACCATCAGACGATGTGTTGCGCGCATGACCCAGTTTGGTACCTGAAAGGTCAAGGTCATACATAGAGGTTAAAAGTAAAAAAGGGACATTTTTATGTTTGGCCAATAACTTTCTTATTTTTAGATGGATTTTTAATTTGCTTGGCAGAAATGTTGATCACAATGAGACGATGTGTTGCGTGTATGACCCAAGTTGGTACCTCAAATGTCAAGGTTGTACTAAGAGGTCAAAGGACAAAAAGGGGCATTTTTAGTGTTTAGTCAATAACTTTCTTACTCCTGGATAGATTGTGAATTACTTGCCAGAAATGTTAACCATCATGAGACGACGTGTTGCACGGTAGACCCAGGACGGTACCTCCAAGTTCAAGGTCATACTTAGAGGTCAGAGGTAAAAAAAAGTTTTTTTTTTTTTTTTTTTTTTTTTTACGTCCAGTCAATAACTTTTTCATTTATGGATGGACTTTTTAAAGTAACCATGCAGAAATGTTCACCGTCATTAGACCATGAGTCATGTGCAAGACCAAGGTCCATAACTCCAATGTCAAGGTCATACCTAGAGGTCAAAGGTAAAAAAAGGACAATCAATAGCTTCCTTATTCTTTGATGGATTATGAAATTACTTGGCAGAAATGTTAACCATCATGAGTCGATGTATTGTACCTCAAAGGTCAAGGCCATACTTAGAGGTCAAAGGTGAAAAAAGGGCTTTTTTGTGTGCGGCCAATAACTTTTTTTATTTCTCTATGAACTTTTTAAAGTTACTTTGCAGAAATGTTCAACTTAATCAGATGATGTGTTGCACACAAGACCCAGCTCAATACCTCCATTGTCCAGGTCATACTTAGAGGTCAAAAACGGGGGAGACATCTGTGTTTTTGTAGAAAAACAAATTCTAGTTTTTTTTTATTATTATTATTTCTGCTCCAAGATATAGATTGTGGGTACTCGTTAGAAAAATAGCACTTTTTGGAGATGGAAAAATGCACTTTGTAGCGCGGGTGTGTTATCGTAATTATCAGAGGCGGTTCTAACGAGCACACACAACCTATGTTCTGGGCATTTGTAGGAAACATTTCAAGGGTTTTCATCCGAAAAGTAGCCATTGTTTTGGAGATGTGAAAAATACTCTCTGCCATTAGGAAAACATGTCCGTAAGAAATAATGGCGTCCAACATGGTGTCAGAAGATGATAAATATTAGGCAAAAATGATAACATCTTTATTATTTCTGCTTTCAACATAGATTGTGGGTGCTCATTAGAACCGCCTCATTTAGGCGGTTCTAACGAGTAACCACAACCTATGTCTTCGAGCAGACTGAATAAGGAAAATAATGTTTACCCCCGTAAACCTCAGGTTTCTCTGTATAAAGTGGGGTTTAGGGGGGTCTTTATTTCACGGACTTGTTCACGTTGTGCTGTACGTGTTTGATATCATTATTATTCTACAAGTGTGATATGTATTTACATCAACGGGAAATTTAGGTTATACAGAAAATTCATGGGTGGCCTAATTCAGAAAGGCTTGTTCATGCGGACTGAACAAGTTATTTGTCCTAATCGAGACGGAGGTAAGGGCGAGGATTGAAGCAAAGAAACTGAACAGACACGTGTTTAATAACTGCATATGACTTTGCCTCTTTTTCTATATTTATCACTTATGTTTTTATTGCCCAATTTTAAGAAAGTAAACGGCACTGATAGGCCTACATATGCAAACTGGTAAACTTTAGATAATTTTGCAGACTCAAGTTAAAATGCCAGTTGATTCATTGTTTCTAAAAATAAAACAGATGTGGGATCGCTGACGAATGGCGTGTTTAGTGGCCTCTTTGATTAGGTCAAGCAGGGCAGGACTAATACTCTGCAGGTGTTGTAGTAAAATTTTCTACTGCAAGAAATGTCCTGGTTAAGGTGCTAAATTAGTCATCATCATAATGAAGTTTGCATACCATAGAATGAAGTTACGACAACAGGTAATGTTAAACTGACAGGACATAAGCATCAACGCACAACATATAAGCCTGGTGATTTGTCACAATATACAATTGCTAACTCACAACATAAAACAATGATCGCACAGAATTCAAGAAATTAAAGACATCATAAAATGACTGTTGGACATACTATAACTGTGAATTGACAAGTTATAATGATGAATTGACATGATATAAAGAAAAGTGCACATCATATAAAGAAAAGTGCACATCATATAAAGAAAAGTGCACACCATATAATGAAAATATATCACCATATAAAGAAGTTATGACATCAGATAAAGAACAATGGACATCAGATAAAGAACAATAGGCATCAGATAAAGAACAGTGGACACCATGTAACGAAATTATGACACCACGTCTTACATTTGGTCAACAAAAGACAGCTGTGGCATTCCATACTTAATCATTAGGTCTATCAAAACTATGGTAGTTTGTGCTCTTTGTAGACAAAATGGTTACCCTTAAGTTGGAGGAATCCCTTACTAAGTCAGACAAACCTAGTACTAACTATTCTTATGTTGGTAGCACAGACCTTGAAGCAGATTAAATTCAAAGTATAGCACTGGGATCAAATCGTATAAAATGTCTAATCTACATCGTTTTTGTTCGAATATGACATAGAGCATTCTCATCAAGCGACACCACAGGCGGAAGACCACGCACAAAAAAGCATGTTCAAGTGGGGCCATAGGCAGGAGTTCATTTGAAATCTTGTCTCGCAATGGACAAATAAGAGTTATAAAGTCGTTTTTCTTAAAAAAAAAAAAAAAAAAAAAAAAACGAAAACTTTTTTTTTTTTTACCTGTCTTTCCAGAAAAGAGAAGATACTCTGGCACGTCAACACAGTATGAGTGAGTAGGGTGGAAATGTGGAATATAGGTGCCAGAAAGCGAATGACTTCAGCATATTCAGAGTATCAGCTAATAAGTGACCGATCAACCTAATCGCAATTAACCTGTACAATCCGAATACTTACAAAAGCAAGTTACTTGAACAGTTTATTTCTCTCCTGTGTGATACTTTGAACAGTCCTTCGGTCTGATATGAATTTTTGAAAATATCTTTGATTTCTATTCAATCAGTGATAATATTAGAAGACCAAAATGCTAAATAACAAAAAAAAATGCTTCTTGATACACGTTTTATTCATATTTACAATTGTGTCAACCGGTTATGGCATAACGATAAAGAAGTTGATCAACAATCTAGCTCTTCTCATGCCATCTACAAAATGGCATTTTTCTGCGGTTGAAATATGAGCAAAATACCCATCCTACCAACCAGAAATATATTGGGATATAAGCTTTACGTTTTCGGAAAAAATATCATACCGAAAGTGAGTGATCGTCCACTGTACAAATCGCAAGTCCTGTTCAATCGCAAATAGCCGTTCATTTCCGCTCCCATACTGTGGTGATGTGTACTTGCGATTTCTGTTATTATTATTATTATTGTTGTAATTTGGCTTTTATAGAGCAATATTAGAATTGACCATGGAACATTGTTTATGACAAAGAATATCGAATACTTTATACATTAACATGTTGTGTTTGTTTGTATTGTGGTCAACACCATTTTGGTCAGTGTTTAGCCTGCCAGTTTACTTATCCACACTTTGCCTGGTCAGGCTTATATGTAAGCGGTTAAACAGTACAGTGCACATTATATCGTCAGAAACTGACGACTGCCCTTCTTGAATCAGCGGATGGGAGAGAATGATCGTAGAAAAGATTTCATGATCAATCTCCACAAAAGAATGTTTCCGACCCCGGTAGGTATCGATCCTGCGTCATTGTGATCACTAGTCAGACATACATAATCATGTAAATTACGTTTGAAAAAAAAATGCTATGAGATTTCTGTTGCTGGATATTTTGAGAATTCTGAATATTCATTTAAAATGTTCATGATGCATAATTGATAGTTTGGATCATGTAAGTGTTTTGCATTTGTAATTGGCTGACTTTGGCGTTCCAGCATGTTAAAAACTGTTTTTATATTTTGATTGGTTCTGTAATTTGAGAACCTCCGTGGTGTAGTGGTTACGCTACTCATCTGGAAACCAGGGGTCGCATGATCGATCCCCGGCTTCTCCAGACTTTCGGATGATTCTATAAACCGAGGCTCAGTCTCCGTCTGACCATAGCTGTTGGTGGGACCAAAACAAAAACTCAAACACTCGCACACTATGTAATTTGCATCTTATATGCACATCAGGAAAACACGCCTATATAATTTTGCCCCCCCCCCCCTCCCCCTGAACACCCCTTTTCCGTTGTTTACAGGGATATATATTATTTTTCTTATTTATGGCCAAAACATAGATTGTGGGTAATCGTTAGAACCGCCTCGATGAGGCGGTTCTAACGAGTACCCATGATCTATACTTTGAGCAGAAAAAGAAAAATATCACAATTTTTCATCTGAAAATATTCATTTTGTTTTCGTGGTAAAATTTCCGATATATTGAATATGATTGGCTCAGTTATTTGCACCGTGTATGCAGACCTACATTGTGTTTATAAAGTCAGAAGGAGAATTGTTAGCTATATATGAAAATGGAAATCCAAATAAGCCATTTTGGGCGAAACTGGCGTGCAAGCCGGGGTAAATTTGATAACTTCAATGGGCTTTGGGTGATTTTCTTTCAGATGTTTCGACTCAATTTACACTATGGAAATTGTGTTCTCAAGTGTGTCTTTTGTACGGGCATGGATCAGGGATTACCAGTTTTTTCACTACCCCAGTGAAAAGAGCCCGGAACTGTAGGACGGTCTGGGTTCTGAAATTGTAGTCTCTGTTTGTTTGATTTGGGGTTAAACGTCCCCGTCAACACAGTAAATGCCATTTTTGAGACGTTGCTTCCAATATTGTAGGGCTTTTACCCGACATTTAGATGATATGACATCTCAAGCCCTGCCGCCCAATGAAACCAATATGGTTTATAAGCATGGACGGTTCGACTCGCACCGCTTTGCCTGGGCAGGCTTAGATTCTCTAAGCGGTTTACCAGTACTCATGTGCGGGTCGGTTTCTGCTCTTCGTGGAGGCATTATGCAGTCCATCTATTTCTTCAAGCCCCTATGGGCGGGGGCCGTGAAATTGTACTCGTTTGATCAATAAAACCGGTACCTTTGAATGACTCATAATTTACGTTGTGCAAACTGGATGCAACAAAATCTATAAGTATAGTTATCTGGTAATTTCAATTAAATACAGCAATGGCTAATCTTCTTAACTGATCAGGTGCAGCTGCGGCAATTAGGAATCTGCATAATTGTCAGTTTGACACGGCATGTCTGTCGACGTAAGCATTCTTATATTAACGACATTGTCTATTTTCGAATATGCAATATTTTTATTTGGCGCAAGAACGGCTCGAAACGGGCCTCCGTGGCTTAGCGGATAAGAGCGCTGACTCTTAAACATTAGGTCTCTCACCGCTGTGGGTTCGAGCCTCGCTCGGGTCACATGTGAGACGCCAAGTTCTGCAACGGAGGGTCATGTGGTTTTTCTCCGGGTACTACGGTTTTCGCCCACCTCTGGTTAACGATCGGCTCGATATGAGTGAAATAATCTTGAATTGGGCCGTAACACCCCCCCCCCCCCACCAAAAAAAAAAAAAAAAAAAAAAAAGAGAAAGACAAAACGGCTCGAAGCGTAATTTCACATTCCAGGGGCCAGTTGTTCAAAACTAACAATGTCGTTAGTTAACATATCGTTAAAATTTTAATCATTAAATATGTCAAATATGCTGAAATTTTTGCTGAAAAAATGTGAGCAGCTTTTGCAGACGCAAAAGCTGCTCACATTTTTTCAGCAAAAATACCAAAATTTACGATATTGTACTTGCTAGAAGAGTTAACAATTTGACCACTAACGAGCTCGTTAAGCTAACGATGCTTTGAACAACTGGCTCCAGTTTAATTTCTCGGCATGACGTCGTGCCTGCACATTACGAAAATACGCCTGAGTATTCGTTACTTGTCAGTGACCCAAAATACGGAGTGCGGGCCCCAGTGCTTGTTGGGTAAATGTTCAGTCTCTCTCAAGTCACCTGTGAGACGCCAATGTTAATTTGTTCTGCAGTTTTCTCCTGGTACTCCGGTTTCGCCCACCTCTGCTTTATGACCAGCTCGAAATAAGTGACTGAAATAATTTTAAACGGGCCTTAAGGGAAATGGGAACACCAGGCTGATTTTTCCGCCATTTGTAAAAGGGAGACAACTTTCGGGACTTCCTGTTCACTTTTCTATAGGCTAAGGCCCACCGAAAAAGGGATCTATTCTTAAAGGAAAGAATTTCTCGTCAGGAGCAAATTCTTTCCTGTAAGAGTTGATCCCTATTGACATGGGAGACAAAAATACTTTTGCATGAATAACCTCCCCTGAAGGTGTTCCAATTCTACTAAAAAACAAATAAATAAATAAAAATGGGATTCTATGCATACATGATTACGATACCTGGTCATCTGAAGCATAATTTGTTAAGGGGAATATTAACACCTTCAGGGGAGGCAACTCCATGAAAAGTATTTTTGTCTGCCACGTCAATGGGGGCGAGCCCTTAAAGGGAAGAATTTGCTCCTGAGGAGCAAATTCTTTCCTTTAAGAGTAGAACCCTTTTTCATTGGGACAGGCCTTATAGGAAAGCGAACAGAAAGGTCCGAAAGTTGTCTCCCCTTGAAATTGGCGGAAAAATCTGCCAGGTGTTCCAATTCCCCTTAAGTGGAAACAATAAACTAATAAGTTTGTTGTTTGATGTTATTTCTATTTTCCGACATTTGCATGATATATATATATATATATATATATATATATATATATATATATATATATATATATATATATATATATATATATATATATATATATATATATATATATATATATATATATATATATATATATATATATATATAGACAAATGAATTAGCGCACAAAAATCGGTCGCACCGCAACCGGGACTCGAACCACGGATCTCCTGCATCGAGTCCCGGTTGCGGTGCGACCGTTTTTTTTTGTGCGCTAATTCATTTGTCTATTTAATTGCCTGTATCGTGCTTTACTTTGATTTTCATATATATATATATATATTTTTTTTTTTTTTGCTCCAAGACATAGGTTACCTGTACTCGGTAGGCGGTCCTAACGAGCACCCACAGCCTATTTTACAGTATAAATAACAGAACCGCGGTTCAAACGAGTACCCACAATCTATACTTTAGAGCAGAAATAAGAAAAATAAGGTTTACCCCTATAAACCCCATTTTTTCTATATAAAAGTGGGGTTCAAGGGGGTCAAAATTATATAGGCATGTTTTCGTGATGTAGTTATCTTTTTCTTGAACGGTTCAACTTTCTGCAAACAGTGAATGTCGAGATTAGACGCCGCATTTTTGGTGTCTGATCCTGGTCTTCACTGCTTGCTTGCCAAGAATACCGTTTAAAGTACTTGAGCGATAATGATAATTTATGTGTTGTAAACAACTTATAAATCAATAGCTATTCCTTTGTCAAAGTTATAAAGAAGACATTTGAAGACAGCTGGATGTCGATATCATAGAATTTCAGTTATTTTGGATAAACATGTTAACGTGCACATTTGTAAATCAACGAAAATCAGCCGTCTACCAAGCAAAGCAGTTAAATTCTGATTTAATCATCATGCAGACGGTACAGACAGTATGCCATTATTTTCAGCAAATATACCACTCCAGAAAAATGCAGCTAAGGATCAGACTTGTAAATGGAGTCTCCAGAGAGCATTGGCTGCTTGAAGACATGTAGAAGAGATCCTGCAAGCAGTAACGCGTCTAGCCATATATAAGATAGTTCCGCCTTTGCATCTGAAGATAGCTATACATTGTATAGGTCATTTCCCCAGCGTCAGCTCATTTATACACGTGTCCATGTGACATTGAAATCCATGAGCACAACGCGTGAAACAATGAACAGGCATTGCAGGCACTCAACGTTGATTCAACGTTAAATCGACGAGGTGTGCCTGTAGGAATGGTAAATGTGGATTATAATTACATAGAGGATCTTACATGAGTGCTCATGTATTATTGATTTTATTAAACGAGTTGTGGAATAGGGATAGAATGCGAGGCTCTGCCGAGCAGTTTATCCCTTTTCTTCAACGATTTTAATAAATTTAACAGTACATGAGCACGAATGCAAGATTCTGTTTATCACATGACATTTAAAACGCATTTAATTCACGATTGTTTCACAAAAATGTCAATATTCCGCCATTAGTAAACCGCGACGTCGTTAAGGACGTCATACATGTAACGTTACGGGGCGTATCTAACTAATTCGCATATTTAATGCACTAGTGGATTATTGAATATATTACATGATGTTACTACACTCTCAGACGCGACGACATATGATAAATGGCGTTACTACACTCTCAGACGCGACGTCATATGATAAATGGCGTTACTACACTCTCAGACACGACGTTATATGATAAATGCATGTTATATATACAGTGAAATTCCGCTATTAAGACCACCCAAAATTAAGACTCAATTTGCTTTAAAAAGCTTATTTGGAGGTTTTACTTAATCTTTATTTGTGTTTTCTGTCCATAGTATCCTCTGGTCAAGGACCACCTTTGGGATAGTTTAAAAGTGGTCTTAAAACCACTATTGAACAGTCCCAAAGGAGGTCTTAATATAAGAATTTTACTGTATATAAAACCACTGTACATTTCTTACTTCTGCTGAGAAACATAGAATCTGGGAAACGTTGTTTCAACTTTGATTCAACATATAGTTGTGCGCCTGCAGGAAGGGTAAACGCATAATAATTATTATCCTTATTTTTATCAGAAACATACAATGTGGGTCCCCCTTAGAATCGCCTCAATGAAAAACAAAGACTGTGGGTGTATGTATACCTATGTATATAACCTCAAGGACACTTCCATAAAACAGATTCAAGTTTTTCACACACAAAACCGAGACTGTATATAGGATTCAAAAGAATCTTGTACATGTACCATACAGCCGGCCTTGGTAGCCCAGTCGGATGCGCGTCTGACTGGTGATCAGGAGAACGCGGGTTCGATACCTGCCGGGGTCGGCAACAGTTTTTAGTGGAGATTGTTCATGAACTCTTTTCTACGGTCTATCTCCCTTCCGCTGGTTCAAGAAGGGCAGTTGTCAGTTTCTGGCGAAGAAATGTGCACTGTACTGGTTAACCGCTTAGTTATAAGCCTGCCCAGGAAAGTTGGATAGGTAAACAGACCGGCTCAAAATGATCTAGATAGTGTTGACTGGGCCGTTAAACTCCAATACAAACAAAAAAAAAAAAAAAAAAAACTAAACATGTACCATACAAACCGAGACCGAATCATCATTTGTATCTAATTACCAACAAGTTATTTGTAAATAAAAGTTTCCATTTTACAGTCACTGTGAAGTATCGGTCAAGCTCATTAGACAGCTGATATTGGCTTACAGTTGGGCAAGGAAGGCCTGCTCTCCTTTCTGCAGAGGAGGAGCTGTTACTAATTCTCTCTTCACGCGTCCATTTTCGTTCTCCTCTTTCTCCTCTGTCCCTGGGTCCGATAGCTCAGCTGGTAGAGTGTCCGCTCCGGGGAACGGGAGGTCACGGGTTCGATCCAGGGCCGCGACATACCAAAAACGTTAAAAATGGTACTAGCTGCTCATCGCTTGGCACTCAGATTTACGGGGAAGAGCTAGGACTGGTCGACCCAGTGTCAGTATAATGTGACTGGGTGTGGTATCATGTAAAGTGTCTGGGACATGATACTTCAGTGAGGCAGCACTATAAAAGTGAGCATTGAGCAACCAGACACCGTCGTGATATGACTGAAAATTTGTTGAAAGCGACGTTAAACCCGAATCCACACACACTCCTCTGTCCCTCATTAGCATTCCTTCAAATATATCTTCTGTCATTTTTCCCCTTGGGCTCCCATACTAGATTGTATCATATGACGTCGCGTCTGAGAGTGTAATAACGCCATTTAATATTTTCGATAATCCACTAGTGGATTAAATATGCAAATTAGCCAGAAACGTCCCTTAACGTATATGTACGACGTCCTTAACGACTTCGCGTTTACTAATGGCGGAATATTGACATTTTCATAAACCATTGTGAATAAAATGCGTTTTAAGTATCATATGATAAATAGAATCTTGCATTCGTGCTCATGTATTATTGAATTTATTAAACTCGTTGAGGAAAAGGGATAAAATGCTCGGCAAAGCCTCGCATTTTACCCCTTTACATCAACTCGTTTAATTAATTCAATAATACATGAGCACTCATGTAAGATCCTCTATATACGCATGCAGCAGATTGACGGACGTTGATGCAACGTTGTTTCAACGTCGGTCCAGAAACTAAGTCCGTGGCATCTACATTTTCTGAACGATGAAAAAAAAAACAATTTTAACCCATAAAATGTCAATCACGACAATTGCCGTCTGCTTTGTTGTCTGTCGGTTACTTTAATTTACAAACAGTGGGGACCCAGATCAGACTGCTCCCCTTGGGACAGGCTGATCTGGGTCCACACTGTTTGCCTGTATGAAAACACATTTCTAAAAAGTTTACAAGATGATTCAGCAGACGACATAAGCAGACGATATTTTCATATGTAGATTTGCCCGACGTCTTTAGCGTTAAAGAAAACAGCGTCAAGTGGGTGATATTTCTTAGAATTCCTCACCCTATATATATATATATATATATATATATATATAGAGAGAGAGAGAGAGAGAGAGAGAGAGAGAGAGAGAGAGAGAGAGAGAGAGAGAGAGAGAGAGAGAGAGAGAGAGAGAGAGCTGAATCCGATTGTACACGAGTACTGGTAAACTGCTTAGAGGATCTAAGCCTGCCCAGGCAACGAGTTACGTGACGGACCGTCCATGGTTATAAACCCTATTGGTTTCATTGGGCGACAGGGCTTGAGATGTCATTTCATCTCAATGTCGGGTAAAAGTCCCACAAAATTGGAAGCAACGTCTCCAAAATGACCTATATAGTGTTGACGGGGACGTTAAACATCACCTCAAACAACTAAACATAATTATTATATATAAAAAAATTATGCAATCAGGACCTCTTTTTTGCTTTTATTATTATTAATCATTGACACTGTAGGGAAATATATTTTGTGCAAACATTGTTAGTAAGTGATACATTACGCAAACACGCCTATACAAATACATTGCCACTTTCATCGCCGAAAAAAATAAAATTGTATGATGAAAAATTGTGATATTTTTCTTATTTCTGCTCAAAATGTGGATTGTGGGCACTCGTTAGAACCGCCTCATTGAGGCGGTTCTTACAAGTACCCACAATCTATATTTTAGAGCAGAAATAAGAAAAATAAAATATACCCCCGGAAACCCCAGTTTTACTGTATAAAAGTGAAAGTGGGGTTCAAGGGGCTCGAAATTATTTAGGCTTGTTTTCGTGATGTTTGTCATTTTCTCTGTATTTGTTGATTGACATTATCATATTATACAGTAACATTCCGTTATTAAGACACCCTAAAATCACGACTACTTCTGCTTTAAAAAGCTTTTTTAGAAGAGTGCAGTTTTTCTTTCTTCGTATTTTGAGCACAAAATATCATCCGGCCAGGGATCACCTTTGGGACTGTTTAAAAGTGGTCTTAAAAGACCATTTTTGAACAGTCGCAAAGGTGGTCTTAATGGAGAAATTTTACTGTATATGCAGTCATAAATTGCTCACATCATAAATCTTGCAACACCGTCGTAATTATTATCATAGGATCTTGCTTAAAGATTAATTTAAAATTAATGCAGCATTTATTATTGAACAAATATCCTTGACAATTATCCCATTAAGCCAGTGAATGCGGGAAATCCCTAAAGGGGTATCTTGGCAAACAACGCAGACCCAGATCAGACGCCGCAGAACACGGCGTCTGATCAGGGCTTGCAATATTTTTTTTCAAACAGAATTTTCTGTCAATAATAGAATAAAAACGAAAATCTATAGGCATTCCAACCCATATATGACAAATAAACTTGTCCAACATATAGCAATAGAAGAGTCCAGTAGTATATAATGGGTACTATGTAACATATTGCCACGCTGTAAATAATAGCCGTAGTCTTAACATTTAACATCACTAAAACATGCCTATATACTTTTAGACCCCCTTGAACCCCACTTTTATATAGTAAAACAGGGGTTTCAGGGGGTTAACCTTATTTTTTCTTATTTCTGCTCTAATATATAAATTGTGGGTACTCGTTAGAACCGCCTCGATGAGGCGGTTATTTATTTCTGCTCTAATATATAAATTGCGGGTACTCGTTAGAACCGCCTCGATGAGGCGGTTCTAACGAGTGCCCACAATCTATATTTTAAGCAGAAATAAGAAAAATATCACAATTTTTCATCTTAAAATCTTCATTTTTTTCGGCGATAAAAGTGGCAATGTATTTGTAAAGGCGTGTGCGCGTAATGGCTTCCTCAAGCCCGTGGTATGCCCATGCAGTACTATAAAATGACCTAGAGAGAAAGTGCATCTTTTCACATCTCAAAAATGGCTACTTTTCTGATGAAAATCTGTGATATTTTTGTTATATTTTACTTCAATCATAAGTTGTGGTTGCTTAACCAACAACCTATGTCTTGGGGCAGAAATAAGAAAATTATGAATACCCTCGTAAGCCCGTTTTTTTTCTTTATAAAGTGGGGTTTAGGGATGGGGGCCCATTTCAAGGACATGATCACGTGATGATGATTGAAGAAGTTACATGACGAAAACACGCCTGAATAATTTGAGCCCCCTTGAACCCCACTTTTATATAGTAAAACTTGCTTTTATATAGTAAAATTGGTTTTTCGGGGGTAAACCTTATTTTTTCTTATTTCTACTCTAAATTATAGATTATGGGTTCTCGATGGGGCGGTTCTAACGAGGACCCACAATCTGTAATTTGAACAGCAATAAGGAAAATATCATAAATTTTCATCTTAATTTTTTTTTTTTTTTGTGGATATATTTACAATGTATTTGTATAGGCGTGTTTTCGTAATGTATATACGTATTTTCACATTTCCAAAACCGTCATATGTTTGATGAAAATTTTGAGATCTTATACGTTGTGGGTACGCGTTAGAACCGCGCCAAGGGTTTTTTTTGTACATGTATATTCTCAACATCACGAAAACACGCCTATATAATTTTGATCCCCTTAAACCCCACTTTTATATAATAAAACTGAGGTTTATAGGGGTTAACCTTATTTTCTTAGAAACGCCTCAATGAGGCGGTTCTAACGAGTACCTACAATCTATATTTTGAGCACAAATAAGAAAAATATCACAAGTTTTCATCTTAAAATTTTCGTTTTTCTGGCGGTAAAACTTACAATGTATTTGTATAGGCGTGTTTTTGTAATGAAGACAGGTTGCGTGTGTTCGTTAGAACTTTCTCCTTGAGGCGATACTAATGAGTGTCCGTAATAACCTATGTACACTCAAGCTTTCTCTATTTTATCATATGACGTCGCGTCTGAGAGTGTAATAACGTCATGTATTATTTTCGATAATCCACTAGTCGATTAAATATGCAAATCAGCTAGATACGTTCCGTAACGTTACATGTACGACGTCCTTAATGACGTCACGTTTACTAACGGCGGAATGTTGACACTTTTGTAAACAATCGTGAATAAAATACGTTTTTAATGTCATATGATAAATAGAATCTTGCATTCGTGCTCATATATTATTAAATTTATTAAACTCGTTGAGAAAAAGGGATAAAATGCTCGGCAAAGCCTCGCATTTTATCCCTTTTCCTCAACTCGTTTAATAAATTCAACTAGAATACTGTCGATGGCGCGCCATCGCAAATCCCCACGTTTTCTACAGAGGGGCCAAGTACCGAAAACCCCTCACCCTGGGCCCTAATTTTACTCCATGGTCAAAATATTACCTGTATTATATTCTACTAATCATGCCCTTCAATTTCATATGCCACATGACTATGTTCCAAAAAACTTAAATTTTGACCCTTTGACCCCTCTCCCAGGGCCCCAATCTGACCCCAGGGTCAAAATTTTACTTGTAGTTTATTATACCCATCATCCCCTTCGCATAGATATGCAACATGACTAAGTTCTGAAAAACTTTAATTTTGACCCAAGACCCCCCCCCCCCCCCCAAGTCCGACCCCCAGGGCGTTACCTAGGGGTCACAGCCAAAATCCCGTTCAATATGTTTTACTTTTTTCATAACTAAGTACATGTGCAAAGTTTGGCATCAAAATCTTCAAAATTGACTTTGTAATTGAATTTTATTGATATTTGACCTTTTGACCCCTCCCCAGGGCCCCTGGGGGCAGGGACAAAAAAAAAATGTGCTCTTGCGCAAGCCATTCATGTAAGCAACTCGCATACCAAATTTGGTTGAATTCCGGCTAACGGTTTAGGAGGAGATAGCCGGACAGACAGACGGACGGACGGACAGACAGACAGACGGACGGAGGCGATAACAATATCCCCACTTTTTTAAAAAAACGTGGGGATAATAATACATGAGCACTCATGTAAGATCCTCTATTTCTTTTGAGAGAGAGGGAGACACAACATGGTTCTCCTCTCTTCAAATGAGTGTCCGTAATAACCTCTGTAAACTCAAGCTTTCTCTATATAAAGTGGGATTTACGCGGGTGTTTATCACACAGATTTCTCATGTTAACCCGGTATTCTTCTAATACACACAATACAACGCTAACTATACATCGACCGGCCCCGATAGCTCAGTTGGTAGAGTGTCCGCTCCGGGGAACGGGAGGTCTCGGGTTCGATCCCGGGCCGCGACATACCAAAGTCGTTAAAAATGGTACTAGCTGCTCCTCGCTTGGCACTCAGATTTACGGGGTAGAGCTAGGACTTGTCGATCCAGTGTCAGGATAATGTGACTGGGTGTGGTATCATGTAATGTGTCTGGGACATGATACTTCAGTGAGGCAGCACTATAAACGTGAGCATTGAGCTCCCTGTCATAACCAGACACCGTCGTGATATGACTGAAAAATTGTTGAAAGCGACGTTAAACCCGAATTCACATACACACATAACTATACATCGATATAGTACCTTTCCTTGCTATCGAATCCATTCCGGGGATTATCTTTTTTTTTTCCTCACCTGAGCGCGAAGTGCTCAAGGTGAGCTGTTGTGATCGGTGTCTGTCCGTCGTCCGACCGTGCGTGTGTCTGTCCTCCAGAAATGTTCCATGGGTGACCCTCTACCAATCGCTCGGGTGAACAAGATCGCAGCCAGAGCTAAAGATAAAAAAAACGTTAAAAAAAACAAGCAAAAAAAAAAAAAAAAACAAGAGGACCATGATGGTCATATATCGCTCCCCTGAGCTAACATATTCAAGGGTTTAGGAAGTTCCAATCTCTACCGAAGGATTTATGCTGATGACAAGGTCAACTAGAAATGTGTCAATACAACACAAAAGCCCCCGCCCAGGGACCTACCTCACCCCCATCTCCTTAAGGTCAAGCGGCAGTGGCGGGGTTATGGATGAATGAAACTTTTGACATGTATCTATCATCATTCCAAATATGTAGCAAATCCATCACACGGTTCAAGAAATATGAGCTCTCAAAAAATATAATATAAAAAATTTCTATGTCTGTGACCTTGACCTTCAGTTAAGGGGTGGGGGTATGGCTCAATGAAACTTTGGACCTGCAACTATTGTCATACCAAATATGAAGCAAATCCAGTATAGAGTTTGGAAAATATAAGCTATTAACATACTTAATTTTGAAAATTTCTATGTCTGCGATCTTGCCCTTGAAGTCATAGGCATCGGTGGGGGTATTACTGAATAAATCTTTGGACCTGCATCTATCATTAAACCAAATTATGAACCAAATGAATCATAAAAGTTAAAGTTCAACATGGTACAAATACCTTAACCTGAGTCTTAAACATTAAAAATTTCTAAGTCCGTGACCTTGACCTTGAGACCATCAGTAGGTGTGGGGGTATTGCTGGATAAAACTTTGGACCCATATCTATCATCATACTAAATATAAACCACATCCATTGCATGGTTTGAAAAATATGAGCTCAAGTTCTACCCTGACCAAAAACCTTAACCTGAGTCTTAAACATTAAAAATTTATAAGTCCGTGACCTTGACCTTGAGACCATGGGTAGGTGTGGGGGTATTGCTGGATAAAACTCTGGACCCATATCTATCATCATACTAAATATAAACCACATCCATTGCGTGGTTTGAAAAATATGAGCTCCAGTTCTACCCTGACCAAAAACCTTAACCTGAGTCTAAAAACTATATGCCCCCGGCATCATACGATGCGGGGGCATAAAAATAAATATTGATTTACATTACTGCTCAGACTTCGAGATTGGAAGAGAAAAGTAATAATAATGGTGGTAAGACTGGCAATTAATGTCATATGCCTAAATATGTTTATACACAGTTTATACAGATATCTCCAACGACAGTTTCAGTAAAATGAATCGTCAGCACCAGACTGAGCCTCTGTTTTTATCAGCACATGTATTCATCAAATTGGAGATGGTCAAGAAAAGATTCTTGTAATCCAATATTCCAAGAAGCAGAGGGGCTCAGGTGCCTGGCAGAATTGCCTAGCATCTATAGCCATTTGCTGATTGCTGGGGGTAATGAAGCAGAAAAGGCTCCTCATTACCTAACGTACTCTAAACTGGGTTTCGTTATAGGGCGGGTCCTCTGTAACATTACTCCCAATAAGACAGTGACATAATTCAACCCTGTCACACCATTTATATTCGACCAATTAGGCTACTTTTTTATCTATTCATTCATATTGACTAACTGGATAACAAACAGTGTGTGTCCTGATCAGATTGCTTCCAGAGAGCTACCCGATCCTGATTCACACTGCTTACAGACACGGGCTGTCGTGAGCAGCAAAATAAGAGTAATTAATTTTCATACAGTTAACCGGCTGGGATTTATCTTTATATATATATATATATATATATATATATATATATATATATATATATATATATATATGAAAACACGCCTATACAATTCTGACCCCCTTGAACCCCACTTTTATATACAAAAATTGGGGTTTACATGGGTAAACCTAATTTTTCTTATATCTGCTCTAAAATATAGATTGTTAGTATTCGTTAGAACCGCCTCATCGAGCATCGAGGCGGTTCTACCGAGTACCCGAAATCTATATTTTGAACAGATATAAGGAAAAAATCACAAGTTTTCGTCTAAAATATTCGATTTTTAGATGGTAAAATTTACAATGTACTTGTATAAGCGTGTTTTGGTAATGAATAAAAAATAAATAAATAAACACATCCATGCTCATTTGACAAATATCACCTGAACAAGTCCGTGAAATGAGCACACCCTTAAACGTCATATAGAGAAAACTGGGGTTTACGGGGTAAACTTTATATTTCTTATTTTTGCCCCAAAACATACGTTGTGGGCACTCTTTAGAGCTGCCTCAATGAGACGGGAGCACTCACAACCTGTTCCAGTATAAATAAAAAAAATATCACGGATTTTCAACAGAACAGTAGTCATTCTGGAGATGTGAACAAAATGCATTATGTCGCACGGGTGTGTTAACGTTATGTATCGAAAACATATCCTTTTTTACATCTGTATGTAATTAATTGTTTGTGGATAATTGCCACTTTTTTCTCATGCCTGCACCATACATACAGTGTTGGTGTCCATTGAGGCGGCTCGAACCTCTGCCAACAATTATGATCTTGAACAAGGATTAGGAAAATAATATATAGAACTGTAATGTAAATATGTTCTAGAAAGGGTTATCCTTTGAAAGCAAGGAATACACCACAGAAATGGAAAATATGTAGTGTACATGTTTTCTGGACCAGACAAGCTAGTATCGGCCAATTAGGCCTCATCAGTGACACTCAAATATTTTTAAAATTCAACAATGGAATCAAAGATCCCAAAGGACAAGAAAATATAAACTGCACTATAGTGTAGAGCATGGAGAGTGAGTGAGTGTTCGAGTTTTTCATCTCGACAACAGCTAAGGTCATACGGAGACGGGACCTCGGTTAAAGACTCATCCGAAAGTCTGGAGAAGCCCGGGATCGATCTTGCGACTCCTGGTTTACAAGGCGACTAGCATAACCACTACACCACGGCGGCTTCTGTAGGGCACGGAGACGTTTTTACTGGTTATTAAACCCTAATTTTCTCTTTGTAAAGTGAATTCTAATGCGCATGCGTATGTAACGCGACGTCTGCTTGGATAGGGTAAAAAATTTGCGACAATATATTTAAGAAGTCGATCAGCTCTCTCAGTGATTTATTGGGTGATATATCACTGCTTGGAGTTCAGTTGTAATGTAGAACAAATCTCGAGCGCTTGCCGCTTTATGCAGAATAGTACAATTTTTAACAAAACACACTCAGTGTATTAGATAGGGGATAACTATATTGGAAATTGTCATTTGGTGAGGTGAATTGGAGGTTTTACGGTCGCAAATTACGTTTTACGGCATCTCAGTTCAGTGCCATTTTTTCCATGCCGACAGTAAGAGACAATTTTCATTTATACTGTAGTTGCTTTTTATTGTTTTGTTTTGGTTTGGTTTTATGGCCATTTCAAGATTGTTTCACTCCTATCGATCCGATCGTCAATCGGAGGTGGGCGACTGCCGGCGAACCCAACGAAAAACCACCTGACCTTCCGTTGCAGAACTTGACATATCACAACAAGGCCAAAGCCAGGCCGAACCACCGGAGGTGAGAGACCTAATGATCAAGGATCAGCGCTCTTATCCATTAGGCCACGGAGGCCCGTTTGGTGGTGCTCCGCGTGAGCATAAGTGCATCTACACATCAGGCCCCGAGGTTGTAAAACTGTTTTCATGCTAAACTCAGTTGAGCACAAGTTTTTATGCTTTTATATATTAAAATGCGTATGAAAAAAAAACAATGTGCATGCTCAGATCGGCACAGTTATTTGTCCTGCTCATATTTTTCAAACTGCCAGCAATTGTTGTTGGCGTTTTAAAATTTATAGGCAGAACAACTTCCATGCTCAAGTGATTTAAGAATGAAAAAGAAAAAAAAAACAAGTTATATAATCTCAGGGCTAGGCTGATTAATTCATGTGTAAGTTTAGAGAATGCTGCATGTGAATCCGAATCTTCGATCTATCATTTGCTTGTGATGCGGTGTATGTTCAGACCCTTTGCTAGAGAATCTCCAATGATCAGAGGAAAACCTACTAGCCTTGGGGAAGGGGAACACCTGGCCGTTATTTCCGCCATTCGTCAAGGGGAGACAACTTTCGCTTTTCTATAAGCCCTGTGCCACTGAAAATGGGGTCTGCTCTTGAAGGAAAGAGTTTGCTCCACAGCTGCAAAATCTTTTCTTTCCGAGTTGACCCCTATTGACATGGGTGACAAAAGGACTTCCGCAGGGGTTGCCTCCCGTGAAGGTGTTCCCATTCTCCTTAAGAGCAAGGTAGTGTCATTGATCCCGGGATGCCATTTTTCATTACGATAAAATACTAAGGCCCCCGCCCATAGGGGCTTGAAGAAATATATGGTCTGCATGATGCTTCCACGCAGAGCTGAATCCGGCCCGCACACTAGTACTGGTAAACCGCCTTGAGGATCTAAGCCTGTCCAGGAGCCGCGGTGCGAGGCGGACCGTCCATGCTAATAAACCCTATTGGTTTCATTGGGCGACAGGGCTTGAGATGTCATTTCATCTCAATGTCGGGTAAAAGTCCCACAAAATTGGAAGCAACGTCCCAAAAATGACCTTTACAGTGTTGACGGGGACGTTAAACCTCAATTCAAACAAACAAACAAACAAACAAACGATAACATACCCGTGCAACATAGTACTTTTTTTCACATCTTTAAAATGGCTATTGTTCTGATGAAAGTCCGTGATAATTGTCTTATAATTACTTCGAACATGAATTTTTGGGTGTTTTCGAGCAAAAATAATAAACAAATATGTACATGTATACCCCCGTAAACCCCACTTTTCTCTCTCTCTCTCTCTCTCTCTCTCTCTCTCTCTCTCTCTCTCTCTCTCTCTCTCTCTCTCTCTCTCTCTCTCTCTCTCTTTATATATATATGTAAAGTTGGCTTTAGGGCGGGATGGGTATTCATTTCACTGACTTGTTCACGTGATGTGTTTCGGATAAAACTTGAAATCATGAGTTCCCTACATGTTTGACAGTACAGTAGCACTGTACAAAAGTGACTTTAAAGGTAACGTTGTCACGCACGCCTTACCTTGCGTCCCAGTACTCATCAAGGTCCCCATCAGCGCGTTCTTCATAGAGCAGTTCTAGATCTCGAGCAAGTATATCGTCTATAGGAGGGTTTGCTACACGATAAATAGAAAACAGTCGCCTGTTGAAGACCTGAAATACAGATCAAAAAGGACGGATCAAACAGGTCACATAACGAGATACAGTCAATCCACTTTATTGTCTACGCCCATGGGCGTAGACATTATAGAGATCGAGTTTAACACGGAAGTACAGCCATTAGTTACCCACAATGCAGGTTGACCTTTCCATTCTTATGCAACACAACAAGAATAAGCTTTCACAAGAAGAAAAGAGCAGCCTATAGCAAGTGTAAGCTTTCACAAAAAAAAGATGCCGGCGGGCAAAGCTCTGGCACAGAATTGCTATTACATTTGTACAAGCCTATATATTTGTACAGGCTAATACAAAAACATACATCTACAAACTCTCGATCACGACGGACCACTGCTTATCCTATAAGCTACTCAGCAGCCTTCGGCTTTGGTGAGCTAAAAAAACTTACTTCGCCGTTAGCAAACATTTAGGTTTAATCTTTAATTAGTCTTCTATAAAGTCCAACTTCTTCAACAGTTTTCAAGCATATAATTTGAAAGATGTCACAAGCATACATGTGCCTTTTTAAAGATGAAAAAGTACTTCCTGACAATATTACAGCATTTTTAGACATTATACTTCAGTCGGCAGGATGGCAATTAGAATATTGCCAAAGACAGTTAATTGTATAAAACACGTTTCTTGGATTCACATTTAATATGTGCTGTGCGTAGACCTAGCTTTTTGTAAAAGCTATACTTGTTTATACCTACGTTCGATATAAACACAGAACTTGTTATAACGACAGTTTCAATGAAACAAATCCTTCGCTTCATCACCTGAACAAGTCCGTGAAATAAGGACCCCCCCCCCCCCGATCCCGGAAACCCCAGTGTATATACGGTGTATAATGTATAACTATTCGCAAAATCTTTGCTGCATATTATTTTAATGTGGCATCGGTATTGAAATAAAATGTGACGTAGATAGAAAACTTTATTACGATTCCCAAATCTTGAATATTAACAGTTTTGTTTTTCGGTTTTGTGTGTGTGTGTTTTTTTTGTTTTTTTTTTTTAATATTCAATTTTATCCAGCCTGTGGTAAGAAATGCACAGTCCTGAGCTTTTGAAACTTTGCAAACGAAATAAACCAGCTCCCATTTAACGAGTTGACCAGCTTTTGAAGAGACACGGACACACAGTTCTACGGCTACCACCATACCATCCTGATCTGAATGACATTGAGATGATATGGGGAAATTTGGAAGGTTATATTGACAGATATCAAGGCTCTGATCGAAGAATGCATAGGAAGCATTTTTGAGCTTGCTGCACACATGTCGAAAAGGCTAACAGGACTATTAGAAAAGTGACATCGCTGTTGAGGCTGAAATTGAGCGAATCATTAAACAAGTGCACTCTGACAGTGACGTTAAAATTGATAGCGACGAAGGTCCAAAGACTGCTTCTGAGGGTGATGAATCTGCCGACACTGTCGAAGAATAAAAAAAAAAACTGTTTTTGTAATGCATATTTGAAATATGAAATTTTGAAAATTCAAGCTACATGTACTGAATGTTAATCGCTGAAATTTGAAACAAATGAATTACATACTAATAAAAAAATCAAAGGAAAAACAATCAAAAAAGAAAAAAAAATAAAAAAAAAAATAGATTAAAAAATAATCACCGAGAGAGTGTCTCTTCTATCCCTCGCCCCCAACATACCGAGGATTTCATCGAGCTGTAAAGGGAACCACTCGGTTATTTGTTATTCTCAAGCATTTTTGGGTAAATTAAACTTACATTCAAAACGATGCCTTCTATTGAAATATTACGTAAACATTTTCAGTTCTTCTCGACAATTTTTATCACATTTTTTATTTCCAAGCTTTTATATTTCAAACAATTTGTTCTATTGTTGCGCATGAGAATGAGTTTCAACTTTTATTTCAGAAGTTTGCCTTTACTGATGACATTGTCATCCCTAGATAACGGTATCAGATGGACCGGCCCGTGTGACGTATGTTCAGTAAACATTCATCGACCTGCACTAAATGTGTTGCCCTGTATAAATAAGTATTATTATAATTACTATTATTATTATTATTATTATTATTATTATTATTATTATTATTATTATTATTAAATTACATAAATATTTAAATTTCTTACATATTTTGAAGCATCTTCCTTTGACAGAGGTCTTCTCGGAAAGTTAATTCCTTCTCCCTCAACGAGTCGTCTCTGTTTCTTCTTGGACTTAATATGTGCACAGACTAAAGCAAACAACGCAAAGCAGACTATAAAGGAAAGCTTCATGTTTATGCTTCAAGACTGGCCAAGACTGGTAAATATGTTGAATACTGAACGTTGTAACAAGACCGCGATAAAGGAAAATAGGTCTTCGTGCACAAGTTTTCCGCGAAATATCGAATCCTTACTTAGCCAGAATACAATCCTCCTGTATGAATGGCAATTCAAATAGCGCAGATGCGCAGGCTGATCTGCGATTTCGCAGGGCGGATGTGCTCGAGTACACTTTTCGCTTAAAATTGGCATGGCCAATATATTATTTGAGCCATGACACGACGAAGCCCACGAAACCAAAAAAAAAAAAAAAAAACATTTGCTACCAGTCAAGCTTAAGATCAGCGTGCACATCCACTCGGATAGCACACAGACTACAAAAGTCTCAAACTATCAGCAAAGTCTCAGCGAAGATCAGCGCAGACGCTTCGCTCGTCGCTCAAACCTTCGCATAAGTTCTTTGGTGGCATGGCGCCTTTGCGTATTTTTGAGCAAACATGTTGCACCTTAATGTCATCACTACTCGCCTCTATGACGAGCAGATATATACGAAAACTGTTAAAAATCTTTACTTTCGATACGATTTTTTTTTTTTTTGGTTTTATTTTCAATCTGTCTTATCCCTCTAGTAAACGTCCGATTCCGGAGGACGAAGCACTTTATGACATTCATCCAAGCGGAACATGTTCGGAAGCCGAAATTTGATCACCGCTGCCGGGGATTGAACCCGGGACCGGCAAGTAGCTGTCGCGCTCTTCTAATACGACCTAGAACCGCTTTTAACAAGAACCCTAAAGTTATGATTTTTATCGTACTTTTGTTGATATTAAGTGAGGTATTCATTCGACCGACATATCGTATAAAGGAGTAATCCGGAAGCCACCCGTACCTTATCTGCAACAAGTCGTGTTGCTTCTGGATAAGAAGGGGACAATATACATAGACTGGGCTGCGCAAAGATGAAACAGACTGCACAAGAGTACTGGTAAACCGCTAATAGGGTCCGTCAATACATATAAACAACCCTATTGGTTTCATTTGGCGACAGGGCGTGAAATGTCAGCTCATCTCAATATCGGGTACTTGTAAAAATCCCACGGATTTGGACACAACGTCTCCAAAATGAGCTAAATAATGTTGACGGGATGGTTAAACCTCCGATAAAAAAAAAAAAAGATAAGATTTTTTGTGTTTGTAGCACGCAATACGAAAACACGCCTATACAAATTCATTGTAAACTTTACCGCCGAAAAAACGAACATTTTAAGATGACAAAGTTTGATGTTTTTCTTATTTCTGCTCAAAATATATGTTGTGGGTACTCGTTAAAACCGCCTCATCTAACGAGTACCCACAATCTATATTTTAGAGCAGAAATAAAAACAAATAAGGTTTACCCCTATAAACCCGAGTTTTACTATATAAAAGTGGGGTTCAAGTGGGTCAAAGTTATATAGGTGTATTTTCGTAGTGAAACCCTTCTTTTTTCTTCTTCTTTCTTTTTTTTTCATCATACAGTCCAGTACATGCGACAAAATAAATCCCGAAGGGACGGAAACAACCCTACTTTCATTTTCTTAAAAAAATATAAAATATTAATTGACTCGTTATACATGTATTTACATGTATATAGGGCACGACAGTAGATTATATGGTTTAGATTTGTTTAAGTGACGGAAAAATACTAACCTTTTCGCAAAAACATATAAAATTTTAGTTTATTTATCATATGACGTCGCGTCTGAGAGTGTAATAACGTCATGTAATATTTTCGATAATCCACTAGTGGACTGAATATGCAAATTAACTAGATACGTCCCGTAACGTTACATGTACGACGTCCTTAACGACGTCGCGTTTACTAACGGCGGAAAATTGACATTGTTGTAAACAATCGTGAATAAAATGCGTTTTAAATGTCATATGATAAATAGAATCTTGCATTCGTGCTCATGTATTATTGAATTTATTAAACTCGTTTAGGAAAATGGAAAAAATGCTCGACACAGCCTCGCATTTTATCCCTTTTCCATAACTCGTTTAATAAATTCAATAATACATGAACACTCATGTACGATCCTCTATATAGGGCACGGCAGTAATTTACATGGCGAAGATTTTTTTACCAGAATGTCTTTATCGCGACGGAAGTAAGGGCGAGGATTGTGGCCACGTAAAATCGATTTAAGCACCCACCCCTCTAGGTTTATTCTATCGAATCCTGAACATTGCTTTCACTTCTATTTAGAGTTCCCATAGACTTATAATGGGGAAAACTGGAAAATGACATTTACTGCCAAGCCTTTTGAAATATTTTGACGAAAATGCTATAGAAATGTTTCTTGAGTAAACTTCTGTCAGCCATAAGATTTTATACCCACCTGAGGGTTCCCGGGTTGTGATAGGGCCCTGCACCACACACCTCCACTTCATAAAAGGCTATATATCTCAGAAACCATTCAGATCCCCATCCATTAACAATAAGCATTCTTGTCCTTTACGATAAGATGCATTCAGTGACACCAACCTGGGGGCCACCGAGATGCACCGGGGCCTTGACCCACCCCTCCCCTTCATAAAAGGCCCAATATCTCGGAAACCTTATAGATCCCCACCCCTAAATCATATTTATCATATGACGTCGCGTCTGAGAATGTAATAACGCCGTGTAATAAATTCGATTATCTACTAGTGGATTAAATATGCAAGTTAGTTAGATACGTTCCGTAACGTTAAATGTACGGCGTTCTTAACGACGTCGCTTTTACTAATGGCGGAATATTGATAGTTTTGTTAAACAACCGTGCATAAAATGCGTTATAAATGCCATATGATAAAAAGAATCTTTTATTCGTGTCCATGTATTATTGAATTTATTAAACTCGTTGAGGAAAAGGGACCTGAACTCGTTTAATAAATTCATTAATACATGAACACTCATATATATTCCTGTTTTATTTATACATTACGCTAACACGTCCGTGAAATGAACACCCCCTTACACCCCACTTTATATAGAGAAAACAGGGGTTTACGGGGGTATACATTATTTTCTTTATTTCTGCTCCTAGACATATGTTGTGGGTACTCGTTAGAACCGCCTCAATGAGGCGGTTCTAACGAGCACCCACAACGTATGTTTTGAGTATAAATAAGGGTAATATCACAAATTTTCATCAGAAAGTTGACCGTTTTGGAGATGTAAAAAATGCAGTATGACGCACGGGTGTGATATCGTAATGTATATACTAACAAAGTTGCCAGATACGGGGTGTTTTTCTATATAAAACCTTTTCTGTGGGGTGTGAAAAAATTGCGGGGTGTTCATACCACCCCGCATTTTTTCATGCCCTGCAGTGGATTCAGGGCATCGAGTTTACTTTCCCTAGGTTGTTGGCTAGCAACACGGTTTTGTAGCGATTATATATATATGGGGTTTCACGGTAGTCTCCCTTGTATCGGTTAGCACAAGAGCGTATTTAACTTCAAGATAAGAATATATATCGCCTCGTAAACGTACCTGCAGTATATATAACACCCGACAACAAAACTCATTTAGCTGTGGGTGGTATCGATTTCTTGTTCTGACGCAGCAAAAGATAACAATTTGGAAAATGTTCGCCTTCGAAACGTAATTATGCAGTGCGTTTACAACTTTTGTGGTGGTTTTGGATTTTCGGCATTTTTATACTATTTGACTTGTTTGAGCTGATCATTAATTGGAGTTGGCCGCAAACCGGAGTATTTGGAGAAAAAAATACTTGCCAATCCGTTGCAGAACTTGTAATCCTACCTTAAAATATTACAGTGTCTCCGAAAAATGAAAACAAGAACAGGGAAATTGACCGTTACATCGATCATAATTATTATTTGCTTTAACCCCTTTTAGTACCAAATGGAATCTTCCTCCTTATATATAGCAGGCGTCCATTTCAAAATTTAGGGGTGAGAGGTTGTGTTTCCTTCAAAATTTATTTTGAAAATAACTGAACTTTAAGCAAACTGCGGATGCCCTGATCAGACGCCGCGTTCTGTGATGTCTGATCTGGGCCTGTACTGTTTGCCAGGATAACCGTTTTGGGGTTTCTGGTACAAATGGGTTAAATTTTATTCAAAAGAATTACATGTACCCTGCGTTTATTTCGATTTCATATCTAATTAATATCTTTCTTCAATTCTAAAACCACTTAAATCTTTACATGGCCTGTGAGTTTCCTTGTTTGTGCTCTGAAGCGTAGGTTTATGGGTACTAACTGAGGCGGTTATAACGAGGATACACATTTGAAATAAGGAAATACATAATGAATCGTCTGAATGATCTGAAAATGGTGGTTGTACAGGTATGAACGGTATCATTGTAGTCCATGACAGGGGCAGGTGAGAAGGGGGGGGGGGGGGGGGGGGGGCAAGTTCTGTATCGGAAGTTTAGGTTGTTTTTCTCCAAACATACGGTTTTCGCCAACCTTTGATGAAGATTTGGGTAGACAAAGTGAAATAGCCTTGAAAGGACCGTAAAAGCAAGGCTAAAGATAAAAATAATGAAGTAAACGCTTTTTTTTTTTTTAATCGAAATGCTCAATTTATGTGCAGGCTCATTCGAACTTTACTAACAATTAACATTAACATGATTAAGGGGAATTATAAAAATATACACAACGAACACACGCCTAATATTTAAATCAATTGGCAAAATTTTACCACCATTTTGTTTCAGATAAAATCCTGCGAGTCCCCACAATGTGTAAAATAATGTTTGTTTTGTTTGATTTATGGTTAAACGTCCCCGTCAACACTGTATAGGTCATTTTGGAGACGTTGCTTCCAATTTTGTGGGACGTTTACCCGACATTGAGATGAAATGACATCTCAAGCCCTGTCGCCCAATGGAACCAATAGGGTTTATAAGCATGGACGGTCCGACTCGCACCACTTTACCTGGGCAGGCTTAGATCCTCTAAGCGGTTTACCAGTACTCATGTGCGGGTCAGTTTCAGCTCTGCGTGGAAGCATCGTGCAGCCCATCTATTTCCTCAAGCCCCGATGGGCGGGGCCGTGTAAAATAATGTATACCACTGTAAACTCAGTTTGAATATATAAAATTGGGGTTTAAGGGGGTCAAAATTTTGTAGGCGTGTTTGCATGATGGGCAGTCGGCGAGACATGTCAACCACATTCGCTTTGTACTTAGTTTAAATTGTAAATTGACATGTGCACTTCGGCCCCCGCCCCTCGGGGCTTGAAGGAATATATGGGCTGCATGATGCTTCCACGCAGAGCTGATTCCGACCCGCGCACGAGTACTGGTGAACAGCTTTGGGATCTAAACCTGCCCGGGCAAAGCGTTGCGCACGAGTCGGACCGTCCATGCTTATAAACCCTATTGGTTTCATTGGGCGACAGTGCTTGAGATGTCATTTCATTTCAATGTCGGTAAAAGTCCCACTAAATTGGAAGCAACGTCTCCAAAATGACCTTTACGGTGTTGGCGGGGAAGTTAAACCTCAAATCAACTCAAAACATGTACAGTTATATCAGACCCACATATATACACTTTTATCAGACCCATATATATATAAGCGGTCTCGAAGACCGAACTATTAGCGTAATGTAACTTACCTTAGGTGGGAGAGCACATTCCCCGCACAATCAAAGCACTCACAGAACTGTCGGGTGAACTGACAAAATTGTCAAAATCTGAACATAATTGTTACATTTCTGAAATTTTGCTCTTAGTATCTGCAAAAGTGACGCCTCCCGGTTGAGATCTTCGCTTGGAACAAAGAAGGGAAATAACATTTTCACTTGTAAATTCCACCTTTCATTTTAGCTGATGCTTCTAGTTCTAGTATTGACATTCCTAACACATGACTAAGGGATATGTCTTTGAAGCAAACTCTCTCTCTCTCTCTCTCTCTCTGCCTCTCTCTCTCTCTCTCTCTCTCTCTCTCTCTCTCTCTCTCTCTCTCTCTCTCTCTCTCTCTTACGATAATACATCCGTGCGACGTAGTGCATTCTTTAATGACTCGAAAATAGTGACTTTTCTGATAAAAAGCGTGATATTTTTTCTTATTTTTTTTCTCCAAACATAGATTATATACTCGTTATAATCGCGTCATAATGATGCATATCCTTGTATAGCCCAGTTTTCTCTATATGAAGGTGTGTTTAGTATGGAAGCCGATAGGGGACATTTTGACTTGTGACTTTTGAACTTGTGACTTATGACTTGCGACGTCGGAGTTGCATGCCTAATTTTTGCGACTTATGACTTTTGACTTTCGACAAATCTGACGCAGTGGAAGACGGCGGTCAACGACGGTGTCGATCCAGCGATTTTGCTGCTCCTGTATTATATTGTTTGATGAATGCCATTAAGAAGACTTGTTTATGTTTTTTACTCTGTTTTTGTTATCTTTGTATGACTTATGACTTGCGACTTATAACTTTGACTTGTGATTTATGACTTGTGACTTATCACTTGTTGACTTTTGCTGCAAACCCGAAAAATATCGGGTAGCGGACAACGGCACCGGCAATTCCGGTGTATATTGTTTAGAAATGCCACTTAGAAGACCCTGTTTCATGTATTATCAACTCTGTTTTAGTGACAATTTACTACCGCCTGTGTTGTTATGCCCTTTTACTTTAGATTCGCGCCAAGAAATTGTCTTAAGTTGCAAGTCGAAACTCAAAAGTCATAAGTGACAAGTCATAAGTCGAAAGTCACAATTCGAAAGTGAAAAGTCATAAGTGACAAGTCAAAACTCATAAGTCAAAATTCATAAGTGACAAGTCATAAGTCTTAAAAATTCACAAAATCAGAGTAAATAACCAACCATATGATCTTTTCGGTGGCATTTTTCAAACACTATAAAACAGAAGGAGAAAAATCGCTTGCCTCACCGGAATCTTAGCCGTCGTTGTCCGAAATCGGCCGTTGCTTGAGGTATGTCAAAAGTCACAAGTAAAAAGTCATAAGTCGCAAGTCGGTAGTCACAAGTCGTTAGTCACAAGTCAAAATGTCCCCTATCGGCTTCCATAGGTACAAGGCCAGCTGCAAGAATACCCACAAATAATTAAAGGCGATAGAATCCAATGAAAAGTGGTCATATGGTAAACAGAATTTTACAATCGTGGTCATTTCATATGAAATTTATGAAACTCGCTGAAGGCTCCTTTCATTAATTTCACATGAAATGACCACTCGTGTAAGATCCTCTATATAATGAACTTTGTTTGTCTGTTTGGAATTTAACAGCCCAGGCAACACTATATTTAGCTCATATCGAGCCTCATACTTTTTCAGATCAAGCTTACACAGAAGGGATTAACCATTACTGTGCTCGGTGTTTCGTCAGAAACTGACACTTGCCCTTCTTGAATCAGCGGAAGGGAGAGAATGACTGTTGAGATCAATCTCCACGAAACAATATTGCCGACCTAGCAGGAATCGAAACCAGCGACTTCGTTTGTTTGTTTCGGAGTTTAACGACCCAGTCAACACTATTTAGGTCATTTTGAGCCGATCAGTTTACCTAGCCGCACTTTTCCTGGGCAGGCTTATACGTAAGCGGTTTACCAGAACAGTGCACATTCTTTCGCTAGAAACTGACAACTGCCCTTCCTGAATCAGCAGAAGTGGGGAATGACCGTAGAAAAGATTTCATGATCAATCTCCACGAAAGAATGTTGTAACCCCGGCAGGTGTCGAACCTGCGTCCTCCTGATCACCAGTCAGACGCCCATCCGACTGAGCTATCGAGGCCGGCGAAAATCGCGACCCCCTGAGCACAAGTTAGATGAGCATCCGCTTGGGCCGTTTTGTATTGTCCGTTCTTGCATAATTAAACGAGTTTAATTTATAGGATGGCAAATAATGTTGATCCAGCTGAGAGGAGCCGCTTCATTTAGATCGAAGCGGTTCTAACGAGTACCAACAATCTATATTTTAGAGCAGAAATGAGAAAAATAAGGTTTACCCCTGCAAACCCCAGTTTTACAATATAAAAGTGGAGCTCAAGGCGGTCAAAATTATATTGGCGTGTTTTCTTTTCGTGATGTGGGCAAAACGGGAACATGGTGGCTGACCAGGACCTACACTATTCGCTTAAAGTACAGGAATTCAAGGGCTACATTACGAAAACACGCCTATACGAATACCTTATAAACTTTGCCACCCAAAAAAAAAACAAAAAAAAAACCACTAAAATTTTAAGATGAAATATTCTGATATTTTTCTTATTTCTGTTCAAAATATAGATTGTGGGTACTTGTTAGAACCGCCTCATCGAGTACCCACAATCTATATTTTAGAGCAGAAATAAGAAAAATAAGGTTTAACCCTGTAAACCCCAGTTTTAATATATAAAAGTGGTCATAAGGTTTAAAGACTCATCCGAAAGTTTGAAGAAGCCATATGAGATTTTTTTTCTCATGTTTCTTATGTGCGCGAAGTCCTTCCTCTTAAATCCACTGACAACGTGTATTTTCTTCCATAAGCACTCGTTTATCTGTTTCCTGAATACATTTAAAGGCATTGAACAGCTTTCATAGGCGTATTCGAAGTAAATAACTTTGGTGCTTTCTTTATTGTTAATGTGAGTAACATGTGCTTATTTCAATAACTTACATATGATTTATAATTATTTTGAAGTATTTAATATTTGAGCCTCATGACAAAAGGATACTTTTCGCATTGTCGACCAACATTAGGTTAACAAGTCCGTGAAATGAACACCATACTTTATATGGCGAAAAGTACGGGCCTCCGTGGCCTAGTGGTTAAGAGCGCTGACTCTTGATCATTAGGTCTCTCACCGCTATGGTTCGAGCCTCGCTCGGGTCACATGTGAGACACCAAGTTCTGCACCGGAAGGTCAGGTGGTTTTTCTCCGGATACTCCGGTTTTCGCCCACCTCTGATTAACGATCGGCTCGATATGACTGAAATAATCTTGAATGGGCCGTAAAACCAAAACCAATATATATATATATATATATATATATATATATATATATATATATATATATATATATATATTATATATATAGTGAAAAGTAGGGTTGCGGGTGTGTTCAATATCTTCCTTATTTTTTCCTAAAACCATAGGTTGTGGGTACTCGTTAGAACCGCCTCATAGAGGTGGTTCTAATGAGCACCAACAATCTATATTTAGTCTAGAATTATAAAGAATTGTCGAGCATTTTTGTATGAATCAGATGAGAAAGACATCATTATAGCGAACGGATGTGTCATGGTAATGAGCAAACGCAGAACACAATTGTGTGACATAGTGCATTCTATATATCACGTGCACAAGTCCGTGAAACGAAGACCCCCCTACACCCCACTTTATATAGAGAAAATGGGGTGTAGGGGGGTATACATTATTTTTCTTATTTTTGCTCCAAGACATAGGTTGTGGGTACTCGTTAGAACCGCCTCAATGAGGCGGTTCTAACGAGCACCCACAACCTATGTTTGCCGTATTTATAAGAAAAATATCAAGGAATTTCATCAGAAAATGGCCATTTTGGAGATGTGAAAAAATTCACTATGTCGCACGGGTGTGATATCGTAATGATATCCAATGCGATTATTTTTCTGGTAAACAAATTTAAAACAATTATTTCTTCCCCTAAGCATAGGTTATTGGAGCTCGATAGCACCACCTCATTGACCTTTGACTTGGGGCAGTAATAAGAATAATGGGACACCTTTAAATCCAAGTTTTCTCAACATTAAATGGGCTTTATAAGACTAACGATGAACATGGCGAGGATACTTTGCGCCAAAATATAATAATTCGCTGCATAAACACATTTAAATTTAGAAATTCGGGAATATTACATTTTATTAACAATCCCAGTGTATTTTCACAAGCAAACCATTGGTTGTGAACTGCACGTATTCGCACGAAGTCTTTTGACCGTTGTGCGACGTTAACCCATTGTATACTAGTGAACTCTTCCATTGCTATATGTTGGACAAGTCTATTTGTCATATAAGGGGTGTCAGGCCTACGATGAGTATACATTATTTTTTATTATTTTTGGTTAAAACATAGATTGTGGGTACTCAATAGAAACGCCTCGCCGATGCCATTCTTCGAGTTCCCACAATCTATGTTTAGAGCAGAAATAGGAAAAATATCAATATTTTTATATCAAAATTTTCATTTTTCGGTGGAAAAAAAATCAGTATATTTGAAAAATCGTGTTTTCGTAATGTTGTCGTGGCCATTGATTTGCCTCATCGAGTGCACATACCATACATTTGACATAAAAGTAATGAGATATCCCTAAATTCATCACGTTAACAGGTCCGTGAAATGAACACCCCCTTACACCCCACTTTATATAGAGAAAACTGGGGTGTACGGGGGTATACATTATTTTTCTTATTTATGCTCCAAGACATAGGTTGTGGGTACTCGTTAGAACCGCCTCAATGAGGCGGTTCTAACGAGCACCCACAACCTATGTTTGGAGTAAAATTAACAAAAATATCACAGATTTTCATAAGAAAAGAAGCCATTTTGGAGATGTGAAAAATGCACTATGTCGCACGGGTATGTTATCGTAATGTTATCCAGGGTGGTTGGGTGAGGCAAAGGTGACGTGTATCTTGCGTCCATCTGATATTGGCTTACAGTTTGATCAGGCCTGCTGTCCTTGCAGCAGGTAAGGGTAGAGGGGGAATGTTATTTATTCTGTTTTTACACTGCCGTTCATTTTCCTATTTCTCCTCTGTCCCTCACTTTTATCTTCTCTTCTATCTCTTCTATACGGAACCCGGGAAGGGACATGATTTTTTTTTGTTTTATAAGTTGTGCGCACAAGATAATATCTTGTGCGGACAAGATATTATCTTGTTCGGACAAGATATTATCTTGTTCGGACAACATATTATCTTGTGCGCACAAGATATTATCTTGTGCGGACAAGATATTATCTTGTGCAAACAAGATATTATCTTGTCCGCACAAGATATTAAGTTGTGCGAACAAGATATTATCTTGTCTGCACAAGATAATATCTTGTCTGCACAACATAGATCTTGTGCAGACAAGATATTATCTTGTTCGCACAACTAATTATATTGTGCGCCTAAGATATTATCTTGTCCGCACAAGATAATATCTTGTCCGAACAAGATAATATCTTGTCCGCACAAGATAATATCTTGTTCGCACAACTTCCCAAGATCTATGTTGTGCAAACAAGATAATATGTTGTGCGGACAAGATATTATCTTGTGCAGACAAGATATTTGTCCGCTCAAGATATTATCTTGTTCGCACAACAAAATAAAAATAAAAAATCATGTCCCTTCCCGGGTTCCGTACTTCTATCCCCTCTGTCTCTTTTCTACCGTTCTCTGGGAGACGACACAAAATGACCAACAACAAAACCCAAAACAATCAATCACTAAATGAGCCCCGCCAAGCGAATTTGTGTCTTCGAGCATTCCAACATGACAGATTTTAACTGCGCATGCCCAGCCATTCAGAGGGGCCAGGATTATGGCTTTCTGTCTGAAGGTTCCTCTTGATTCATTGCTTGTATCAGCGAGCAGCGAAGGTTCTGGCGAGACTGACTGCGCGGATGCGCAGGCTCGCCTGAATCTTCGCTGCTCGCATAGGCGATAAGTACCAAAATCGCTTGACGGGGCCCAAATCAGTCTAAATTATCCCTCACTTTTGGGGGTATGTTTAGCAATTGACCCGAAGTTACTAAGCGTAGTAGCTTTTCAGTGCTGAAGTCCACATGTCTATATGAAATCCAGGTACCGGTTTAGAAAATAGCCTCGCTATTCTTATCGCTGTAAGATCAAAATGTTGCGTTAGACAGTTGTCTATAAAATCTGGACTGGATTCATTTGTTGGAGTTGTCAAATCGTGCAGACTCAGATCAGACGCCACAGAAAGCGGCGTCTGATCATGGTCTACACGGTTTACTTACATGACAAGTATTAAAAGGTCAGACGCCACAGAACGCGGCGTCTGATCAGGATCTTCACTGTTTTCTTACAGTACAGGAATTTAAGGGTCAAACGAAAGAGTCTAGGTCCTCGTTCAGGACCTTTGTACTCAGAGACAATCGACCCACCAGTGCTTTCAGTGCTTTGATTATTATCAAGAGGTAAGAGGGACTCAGGAACAGGGTACTGCTCGGCAATTATAAATGGACAAACGGTGATCGAGTAATTTAAGTTCCACTATTCAGCATTCGGACATTTTATCTATATATGACAATGAAATCTTCCTCCTTGTAAGTTTAGAGTGATCCATTTCCAATTATAGGGATGTCAGGTTTGTTTTTGTGTGTGGCAAATCTTACACAAATGAATTTTCTTTAAGCAAATAGTGTAGTTCCAGATCAGATGCCGCTTTCTGTGGCGTCTGATCTGGGTCTACACCGTTTGCCAATGTCCCATAAAAGGGCCGCTAGGCATCTACATGTATAGGTTAATACCGAATCCGAGCGTAAATGATTCTCAATTTTTGTCCCTCTGTATGCGGCATATGAGCACGCCAGTCTGAGGGCTCTGCCTGATCAGTGTATGCAAGATATTCGAGAAGAGCTCGACAACGTAGACTCAGAATGGTCTCAAAAATGTTTTGTTGTCATTGTCGTCGTCGCCAGCTGGTTACTTTACAGCATGTTTAAGGGGAGTGAATACACGTTCAGGGGAGGCAACTCTTTCAAAAATGTTTGTGCTCCTTGTTAAAGGAGGCGAATGTGAACACCTGGCCAATTTATACGCCATTTTTCAAAGGGAGGCAACTTTCAGGACTTCCTGTTCGCTTTTCTATAAGCACTGTCCCACTGAAAAGGGGGTCTACTCGTTGCTCCCCAGGAGCAAAATCTTTTCTTTTAGAGTTGACCCCTATTGACAAAGGAGACAAAATACTTTTGCAGTAGTTGCCTCCCCTGAAGGTGTTCCCATTCCGCTTAAAGGAAAGAATTTGATCATTAGGAGCAAATTCTTTCCTTTAATAGTCACCTTTTACAGAGGGACAAAGTCCATAGGGTCAGAAAAAAATATCTCCCTTATAAAAATGGCAGGTATATCGAGTCCCCTGAGTGAATTCAGACACACTTAGAGGAGATTGACTTCATATTCCGAGGATCACAATTTTAGTAGAAATTGTTGTTTCCCTGATGGTCAAGGATGATATTTGATATTTTTTTTCAGTGTAATATCGTTTTTTTTTTATTTCCCCGAATTAACAGCAAAAGCAGTGTTCAAGCTCTTGTACCACCACTGGACTCTCTAAATTATTAAAATCATGTTTTACTGCCATCAAAAATTATGTGATAAAATATTGCGACAGTCTTCGAAAGATCAGGTAGAAATCTCTTTTTGGTCTATAAAAAATTCTAATGAAGTTTTAAATACATTGAAATCCAGACGTGTTCGTGCTTCAAGTCTGTCTACTTATGATTTTTCCACCCTTTACACTACACTTCCTCATAATCTTATAAAAGAAAAGCTTAATGCTTTAATTGAATGGATATTTCATAGGGAAGACTCCCTCTATCTTGCATGTAATGTAAGAAATGCTTTTTTCAATTCTGAAAAGCATACAAATTATACGTTATGGTCATGTCAGAAAGTGTGTGAATCTCTCACCTTTCTACTTGACAATATTTACATAAGATTTGGTACTAATTTATTTAGACAAGTGGTGAGTATTCCGATGGGTACTAATTGCGCACCATTTGTGGCTGATCTGTTTTTGTTTTGTTATGAGAGAGACTTCATGCTGTCCCTTTCTGCTGAAAACCAATCTGAAATCTTTGAAGCTTTTAGCTCGACTTCTAGATATTTGGATGATTTATTAAATATTGACAATACCTATTTCGATGGTTTGATCAGTCAGATTTACCCCACAGAACTTCAGTTAAATAAAGCAAATTCTTCTTATACCGAGGCTCCGTTTTTTATTTACATCTATCTATTGTAGATGGGTTTGTTTCTTGCAAAATTTATGATAAACGCGATGATTTTGATTTTGAGATTGTAAATATTGTGTAGTCTTGTTACTGACTTCAACACTCGTAATAAATTGTTAACTGCTAAAGGTTCTCGGTACCATAAACTACGCAAAGCCTTTGCAAAATTTTATGGACGTCATTCTGATTTAATTTCAAAATTCAATATTGGACTTAAATCTTCTGCAACAAGGTCTATCGGAACCCGAATTTTATGGTGACTTAGTATATAAATCCAGAAAAATATATAACCGCAATGACTTCAACACCAAATTTCGTAAAAAAAACATTCTTCGATATAAAAAGATTGGGTACAGCATGAATATTATACAACAGACTGCATGCATGGTAGTTAACCCAATCACGGTTGACAACTTTGCTTCCCTCCTTAATTGCATGCTGGTGGATCAGGCCTCAGATTCTATGACGGTACCAGCGTAAAGGCTTACTGACAATTAGAGAGATCTAATTCTATGTAATGTTGGTTGGTGCCTAATGCTCTGTCTCTGTTCGGGCCCATCGGAGTCTAATTGTTGGTTTTCTTTTGCTCCAGCATTTCAGTGTTTCTTGTTGTCGAGTCCTCATCGTTGTTTCATCTCTGTAGTTGTTTGATTTTTTGTGTTCACGAAGATATCGCACTGATGAGTTAGGAGGCCATCATGCGGACAGAACAAATAATGTGTCTAAATCGCGACGGAGGTAAGGGCGAGGATTTAGGCCACGTAAAATCGATTTAAGCCCCTTAAAATGATGGTTCTTCTGTCGCGGATTATTTTTGTTATGGTTTGTCTTTGAGGGTTTGTATCGCTTATATTATTTTGTTTTGGATAGCCTGGGAAAGTAACTGTCCTTTTGGCTTTCCGCTATTGATGTTTCCATTAGGATTTGTTGTTTCATGTTTGTGTTTCTTTCGCTTTGGTGTCTCTGATGGGAGCTGTGGGTTAAATGTATCGATTCCTGATCATTGCCTCCACTTCTATTTTTCACGAGTGGCGAAGCTTTGGTGTTCATGAGTGAAACAAAAACTGATCTTACACTTAAAATATCCTCTATGGCCAATTTTCTGTTTCTTTTATGCTTAAAATTGTAATCTTAAATGCAAATAAAAAGCGTCAGACGTCACCACAGAGAACAAACTTATTCCATGGCGATTTCACGTCGATTTTGATATTTTCAACGCGTTTAGAATATTGGGTAAGTTTGCACCTGAAAACATCTTTGAATGTTACTACTTGAACTCGACGCTTAAACGCCTTAATTACGTTCCAACGTGCTTGACATAATTTCTGACACTCATCAATTACCTACAGCTAATCAGAGGATATATGTTACATGTATTTGAATTGACAAACAGTGAAATCCAAAAATTGTATTTTCACTGTTGAGGTAGTGACGAGATATCGACATATTACGCAGGTCCGTTGACTTTATAGAAGAATTACCCCGCTTAGACATGTCTTCTCCTGCTCAATAATAGACCAAAGCGCCAAAAGGCACTGAAATGACAGATTCTATGAGAAATTCGTGAATATTAAGGCCTTTATATAAGAAAAGGTTTCAAATTTACTCTTTTAACCTTCGCCACTCTCTGGGCTAATTCGGCAGACGACAAACTGTTGACTTTTTTTTCTTATTTTTCCTAGAACACAGGGCTTGACATCTCATGATAATTTCATCCGTAGAAGACAATTTGCATGAAATGTCAAATCCTGTTTTCTGAAAAAAAAAATCAGAAAATATTTCAAATGTCATCTGTTGAAAATTTATCACGATGTATAAAAGTGAGAGAGACTGCCTACAACATGCTGGTCCGCCCTAAACTCGAATACGCTTCCCAGATATGGGATCCCCACACTAAAGACAAAACAGCTCAAATCGAAAAAATACAGCGCCGAGCCGCTAGATGGACCACTAACAATTATGATTCCAGGTCCAGTGTTACAACGATGCTTGAAGACCTAGGCTGGCGGACCCTCCAACAAAGAAGGTCAGACGCTCGCCTATGTCTATTCTACCAGATTGTCTACGGGCTAGTGGCAATACCCATGCCAGACTACATACAACCTACAATTTCGATTTCTAAAAATTGCCACTCAATGACCTTCCGCCAGGTCCACACTTACAAGAATTTTTACAAATACTCTTTCTTCCCCCTGGCTATTGTCCAATGGAATGCTCTCCCAGAATCAGTTGTATGTTTGCCAACCCGAGAGGCTTTCAATGGTGAAGTTGGCAAACTGCACCACTCCCGCCCCTAGTTCCCGAAAGTGATGTTTTTTTTAATTTTGATTTTAACTTCTCTACCTCACCAACTGTTTTTAACCCCTATCATCTTTTATCCTCTCACTATCCCCTCTTAACTTTTGTCTATATATTTCCTTCTTATTTCAGCTCGACAGCGCACACCTGCCCAGAATGCCCGCGAGGGCGTGAGGCAGTATATAGAGATAGATAGATAGATAGATAGATAGATAGATAGATAGATAGATAGATATATAGATAGATAGATAGATAGATAGATAGATAGATAGATAGATAGATAGATAGATAGATAGATAGATAGATAGATAGATAGATAGTATGTATGTACATATACTATATGACATGAATAAAAACTACGAATGACGTAACTGAAGAAAAGAAGTTCTTCTGGTAAATTCAATGTGTTGGATTCCACATTTCCTGATCGATGTTATAAAAACAATAAGACTCACTGCCACCAGGCATGCGTCGCAGGGGCAACGTCACATCAACGTTGGTAATGAGGTTGCACCGACATTAACCAATTTAGTACCGGAAACCCCAAAACGGGTACCCTGGCAAACAGTGCAGCGCTGAACACGGCGTCTGATCAGGGCCTACACTGTTTGCAAAAAGTTCAGCCATTTCCAAAAAAAAAAAATGAAGAAAAAACAACCTGACACCCCTAAATTTGGAAATGGACTCCTGTTATATATAAGGAGGACGATTCCATTTGGTACAAAAAGGGTTAATATGACGTTGCAGTCAAGACATGACGTTACATCAACGTCAATCAGGCGAAGTTTAAACGTCATATGCCTGCTGGGTAGTATCTCCAAATGTTCATTACTTGAAAGGGAAATCTAGAGTATCACCTCAGTTTTCAGAGACTCCGATCCTTATGAACATCTTCACTTGATTTTTTTTCTAGATCTATGAGATTTTCGAGTGCTGCAAGAACACCCGCAGATTTAATCAACAACCAGCACTACGGCAGCATTGATATTCAACAGAACTTTTCGGTTGTTGAGACATGTGCAGTGGGATGAGTCGGATTCTTTACCTCAATTCAATATATACTCGCTGTGCTCCAAAGGGGAGTTAATGATTAAGGGACATCCGTCAAAATTATCGGCAATCCGTATGACCGAGTGACGACGTCGTGTCTGTAACTGTTGTATCTAGGTACTTTAATGGTGTGCACTGATTGTAGCTCTATACATATTTTTTTTTTCTTTTCCAAAAATATACAAAGGTACTTTAATGGCGTATTGATACAAATATAATTAATCATAACCAATTTTGTACTGAATGTAATGTTATCACTTATCTGACGAAGATTTCATTTCGAAATCCCGGTTCAAAATTAAGGGGCGTCAGTTAGTAATTATATAGGAATTAATTCTTGAAGGAAAAAATGGGCTAGCTTTCGCAGGAGCATATAATTTCAAATTATATGCTCCTGCTTTCGACAATAGTGAAGCCCGCAGTGAAGGCCGTGGTTAGACGCCGCCTCCAAGATTCGCCAATGACCCATTATGCAGTCGCCCGTATAAAATGGGAACTTTCCTTATACATATTCAATTAACTTTGTTTGTAATTTAAGAAAGAATATTAAAGAATATTTTTGTATTTTGATTACAAATGAAACAAAACATGTAATCAAAATGCGGAAATAATGCCATGAGAAATTAGTTTTGAGACAGTAGGCATGAAAAGTCAACAAACAACGGACTATCCGTGTTTGTGCGGAGTCATATTCAAAAGTAGTGGAAGCCGGAAGTTCGGCTTGTAAAATTGTAAACATGCCGAACGACGAAGAATGACAGAAGGAATCTGTCATTAAAAACAATTTGTCAGCCAGTAAATACTCGGGTCAGCATGCGAAACCGTGCTGTCTGATCAGCTACAGTTCGCTATTATTTCAATAGATAACAAATGCATTTGAATAAGCTCACACGAATACGGAAGTCTCTGATCAGACTGCGCACATGTGCAGGATGATCTGAGCTAGGCTGTGGGGGCCACATTTGACTTCAGCTGTTACCTATGCTTTTGTTGAGGCAATGAGATGGAAATGTTGTGGGTTCATGTGAGAATGTATGAAAACAGCAATTAATTTCTTAAAGAAAGTTAAAACATATGTTATTATATATGTGTTCAAATTTCTAAAACTTGCTGACGTTCATAGTCTGTGTCAGCTTGCCGCCGCTTCCACGTTCTTACCGCGTGATGCAAAATCAGGCCATATTGTACTCTTACATTTTCTATGCTGTACACGTGTATAAGTTTTAATTTACGTCTCAAATAATTTGCGAAAGAAAGAAATATATAATTATATAATAAAAAATACAATTATGAAAAAAATAAATAACAACTGAAACCGCTGTGGGTTCGAGCCTGGCTCGGGTCACATGTGAGACGCCAAGCTCTGCAACGTAAGGTCAGGTAGTTTTTCTCCAGGTACTCCGGTAAAGATCGGCTCGATATGAGTGAAATAATCTTAAAAGGGCCGTAAAACCAAAAACAATATATTTATAACAGGGTCTACCCTGTTCGCTAATGTCACAAATGTGACCGCTAGGCATATATGGGTTAGCCTACGCATTCTATAATATAGTTCTATGGAAAGGTAATCCTTTGGAAGCAAGAACACACAACTGAAAATTGTCGGGAGCATCACGAAAACACGCCTATATAATATTGTCCCCCTTGAACCCCACTTTGGTATGGTAATACTGGGATTTACAGGGGTTAACCTTATTTTTCTTTTTTCTGCTCTAAAATATAGATTATTGGTACTCTTTAGAACGTCTATATCACTAACCCCTTGAAACCCCACTTGTATATAGTAGCCTAAAACTAGGGTTTACAGGGGTAAACCTTATTTTTCTTACTTCTTGTTTGTTTGTTTGATTTGAGGTTTAACGTCCCCGTCAACACTGTAAAGGTCATTTTGCAGACGTTGCTTCCAATTTTGTGGGACTTTTACCCGACATTGAGATGAAATGACATCTCAAGCCCTGTCGCCCAATGAAACAAATAGGGTTTATAAGCATGGTCTCGCGCCGCTTTTGCCTGGGCAAGCTTGGATCCTCTAAGCGGTTTACCAGTACTCGTGTGCGGACCGGATTCAGCTCTGCGTGGAAGCATCATGCAGCCCATATATTTCCTCAAGCCCCTATGGGCGGGGCCGATTTTCTTACTTCTGCTCAAAAATAATATTGTGGGTACTCGTTAGAACCGCCTCGATGCGGCGGTTCTAACCAGTACCCACAATCTATATTTTGAGCAGAAATGAGAAAATATCACAAGTTTTCATCTTAAAAGTTTATTTTTTTGGCGATAAAGATTACATTGTATTTGTATAGGTGCGTTTTCGTAATGGGACAAGATTTTATTTTTTCTCGGACAGACTAGCTAGTTTCGACCATTTAGGCATCATCAGTGACCCTCAGTAGGGACACAACTTATTGACACATATTTATGCTCCGAGCAAAGCCTCTGATCAGTGCGCGCAGACTGATCTGTGTCGTCGCTTTGCGTAGCTTGCTCGAAAACACAGGCTGTTACATGTTTCTTGAAATGACGCCCATTGTTCATTTCAGGGTTATTGTTGAAAGTTAGACAAATTTAGAAACTTCCTGAAAAGTAGCGACTTAACAGTTAATTACTTCGTCTCCGATCCAGCTGTTGATATTAATTTCTACAAAATAAATTTCTATAATTTCTATGGCTTTGTGATTGCTCTCTAACTGCGCATTCAAGTACCATTTACAACATATGTCTGAAGGAATGTTGAGAATTTACAAACGTTAAAATATACCTTATCAACGAACAAAACTAGACAGACGTTAAAGAGATGTTGAAAAACGTTGATAGCACTGTTTCAACTTTATTATGCCCCCAACTTTGAACAAAGTTGGTGTGGTATATTGGTTAGCCTTTGTTCGCCCGTCCGTTCGTCCGCCCGTCACACTTTTTGATTGGGTTTTGAAATTTTATACATGGATTTCCCATGAGAAAGAAGATATTTTATCACATCAAGATTATGCTCTAGCCTGAGTTATCGCCCTTTGCAAAAAATAAGGATGAAATCTTGTCAGCAGCAAAAAAAACTCAAAAGTATACAAACTAGAGCCTAAACATTTTGTGTCTCGATTGGAAGTGAGGGGTAGATGACCTGATCAACTTTTGAATTAATTTTGAAAAATAATTCATATGTTATTGCCCTTTGTGAATTTCGTCATTTCTAATTTGTTAGAAAAGTATCTCACATACTATTAAAACTAGACCTTTGAAATATGATGAACGTAGGGATGACCTGATCAACTTTTAAATAAATTCTGAAAAATACTTCATGAATTATGATCCTTTATAAATTTGGGCAATTTGTTTACCTTGTCAATATATTATGTCAAAAACGGTTAAAGACACAGCCTTGCTGTTTGGAGATTACATGTATATTGCTAGTGATGAGTCGATGACCTGATTAGCTTTTGAACAAATTTTGAAAAATACTTCATGAGTTTTAACCCTTCGTAAGTCTTGACAGCATATATATAAACAACATTGGAGCTAGGGTCTTGCTATTTGGTGATAAGATTGCTAATGACAAGTAGAATAACTCTTGAAAAATGCTTCACGAGTTATGGCACTTTGTTTTGGACAGTTTTGACTTGTCAGAAAATTATCTAAAATTCATTAACGCCAGATGATTAAATTGCTGGTGACGAGAAGATGACCGTTTTAGCTCACCTGTCACGTTGTGACAAGGTGAGCTTTTGTGATCACATTTTGTCCGTCGTCCGTGCGTGCGTCCGTGCGTCCTAAAACAATTTCAAATAAGTATATCTCTAATACCCCATGGCCAATCTTGATAAAATTTCATGAGAAGCATCATCAGGTAGGGGGGAAAGGCTACATAAGGTTTTGGGGTGATCAGATTGGAATTCTGGTTGCCATTGCAACAGTTAGCTTCCATTGAATTATAATGGTGAAAATCGTTTCCGCTCAGTAACTTGTTTATTTTTTATTGGATCCTCATGAAACTTGCAAATAATCAGAATATCCAGAAATTTTTTGGTTGATATCGAATTTGGGCCAGATAAGAATTTTCACTTCAGAGTTACTTGCTCTTAAATGCAAAAAAAAAAAAAAAAAAAAAAAAATATGGTTTCCGCTCAATAACATGTTTAGTTTTGATCCAGTCTTCATCAAACTTACAGATAATCAGCACATCCATAAAATTTCGGATTAGTTCGAATTTGGGCCAGATCGGATTTTTCACTTCAGAGTTACTTGCCCTTGAACGCAAAAAAATATTATGGTTGCCGCTCAACAACTTGTTTATTTTTGATCCAGTCTTCATCAAACTTACAGATAATCAGCACATCCATAAAATCTCGGACGAGTTCAAATTTGGGCCAGATCGGATGTTTTATTTCAGAGTTACTTGCCCTTGAACACAAAAAGTATGGTTTCCGCTCAATTACTTGTTTATTTTTTATCCAGTCTTCATCAAACTTACAGATAATCAGCGCATCCATAAAAGCTCGGATGGAATCGAATTTGGGCCAGATCGGATTTTTTACTTCAGAGTTTCTTGCCCTTGAATGCAAAAAAATATGGTTTTCGCTCAACAACTTGTTTAATTTTGATCCAGTCTTCATCAAACTTGCAGATAATCAACATACCCATAAAATCTCGGATGAATTCGAATTAGGCTCAGATGGGATGTTTCACTTCAGAGTTACTTGCCCTTGAACAAAAATGATGGTTTCTACTCAATAATTTATTTATTTTTGATCCAGTCTTCATCAAACTTACAGATAATCAGCACATCCATAAAATCTTGGATGAGTTCGAACAGGGCCAGATCGGATGTTTTATTTCAGAGTTACTTGCCCTTGAACACAAAAATATGGTTTCCGCTGAATAACTTGTTTGTTTTGATTCAGTCTTTATCAATCTTGCAGATGATCAGCACACACATAAAATCTCGTATGAGTTCGAATTTTGGCCAGATCGAATTTTTCACTTCAGAGTTACTTGCCCTTGAACGCAAAAAGTTATGGTTTCCGCTCAATAACTTGTTTATTTTTATCCAGTCTTCATCAAGCTTACAGATAATCAGCACACCCATCAAATCTCGGAAGAGTTCGAATTTAGGCCAGACAAGATTTTTCACTTCAGAGTTACTTGCCCTTGAACGCAAAAAAAGTATGGTTTCCGCTCAATAACTTGTTTTTTTTTATCCAGTCTTCATCAATGTTACATCAGCACATCCATAAATTCTCGGACGAGTTCGAATTTGGGCCAGATCGGATTTTTCACTTCAGAGTTACTTGCCCTTGAACGCAAAAGAATATGGTTTCCTCTCAACAACTTGATTATTTTTTATGCAGTCTTCATCAAACTTACAGATAATCAGCACATTCATAAAATCTCGGACAAGTTCAAATTTGGGCCAGATCGGGAGCAACGTCTCCAAAATGACCTTTACAGTGTTGACGGGGACGTTAAACCTCAAATCAAACAAAACTCATCTGAGGTTTTATGCCTGTTCTCGTTTACTGAAAGTTTCATAAAAGATCAGATAAGAAACGGCTGAGAAAAGGTGGAGACACTATTTTTCACTAATATTTATGCTCAAGGGCATGTAACTCCCAAATTGTGTGCCCATGCATCCCAAATATGAACTCGACGTAAACTGTAAGCCCCTCCTGGTTATCTGCAAGATTGATGACGATCGGATCAGAAATGACTGAGAAAAAGTGGAGACGTCGTTTTCCCCGTTATAAGTCTACGGGAAAATTTTTCAAGCTCAAGGGGATGTTGGGATGTAACTGGAAAACCGCTGGTCAGATTCAAACCAAATTCGAACTCGTCCGAGTTTTTATCGATGTCTCATGCGGTCCAAATTCGAACTAAACATAGAATGTAAGTTCCTTCTGGTTATCTGGAAGTTTGATGAAGGCCATGTTAGAAATAGCCAAGCAAAGTTGGAGACATCGTTTTCCCATTGTAAGTCTATGGGAAAATTTTTCACCCTCAAGGGGATGTAACTGGAAATCCGGTGGTCAGATTCAAGCCAAAATCGAACTCATTAGAGATGTTATGCTTATTCCAATTTACCAAAAGTGACAAAAAAGATGAGATCAAAAAACGGTTGCGGAAAGCTGGATACACCATTTTTCGCTAATATTTATGCCCAAGGGCAGGTAACTCAGAAGTCATTTGACCTGCGTGGCCCAAATTCAAACTCAACATAGACTGTATGCCCCTCCTGGTTATCTGCATGGAGACGTCGTTATCCCATTGTTAGTCTATGGGAAACTCTTTCACACTCAAGATGTTACTGGAAAACCACTGGTCAGATTCAAGTCAACTTTGAACTCGCTTGAAATTTTATGCTTGTCCTCTTTACCAAAAGTTACAAAATGAACCAATCAAAAACGGCTGAGAAAAGCTGGAGACACCATTTTTAGCTCACCGTCAAGTAGTGACGAGGTGAGCTTTTGGGATCACTTTTTGTCCGTCGTCCGTCGTGCGTGCGTCCGTGCGTGCGTGCGTCCGTGCGTAAACAATTTCTTCAAACGACATCTCCTCCTGAACCACTGATCAGATTTTGACCAAACTTCACAGGAATGATCCTTAAGTGGTCCCCTTTCAAAGTTGTTCAAATGGTTCCGGTCCGTTGCACATATAGGTCACAGGAGCCAAAAATAGATTTTTTTTTTCACTGAAAACTTAAAAAAATCTTCTTCTCTGAAACCGCAAGGCCCTGATCTTTCATATTTGGTATGAAGCTTCATCTAGTGGACCCCTACCAAGATTGTTCATATTATAGTGCTGGGGCCAAAAATGCCCCCGCCCCGGGGCCCTTTGGTTTTACATGGGCTTATATAGGGAAAATCTTTAAAAATCCTCTTCTCTGAGTCCGCAAGGCCCAGGTCTTTGGTATTTCGTTTGAAGCTTCATCTAGTGGACCCCTACCAAGATTGTTCAAATTATAGGGCTGGAGCCAAAAATGCCCCCGCTTCGGGGCCCTTTGGTTTTACATGGGCTTATATAGGGAAAATCTTTAAAACTCTTCTGCTCTGAAACCGCAAGGCCCAGGTCTTTCATATTTGGTATGAAGCTTCATCTAGTGGACCCCTACCAAGATTATTCAAATTATAGTGCAGGGGCCAAAAATGCCCCCGCCCCGGGGCCCTTTGGTTTTACATGGGCTAATATAGGGAAAATCTTTAAAAATCCTCTTCTCTGAATCCGCAAGGCCCAGGTCTTTGATATTTCGTTTGAAGCTTCATCTAGTGGACCCCTACCAAGTTTGTTCAAATTATAGTGCTGGGGCCAAAAATGCCCCCGCTTCGGGGCCCTTTGGTTTTACATGGGCTTATATAGAGAAAATCTTTAAAACTCTTCTTCTCTCAAACCGCAAGGCCCAGGTCTTTGATATTTGGTATGAAGCTTCATCCGGTGGACCCCATAACAAGGCTGTTAAAATTGTAGTGCTGGGTCCAAAAATACCTCCACCCCGGGGCCCTTTGGTTTTACATGGGCTTATAAAGGAAAAATCTCAACACGCTCAAGGGGATGTAACTGAAAAAAGGGGATGTAACTGAAAAAAAAACCCCGCTCGTCAGATTCGTGCCAAATTCGAACACGTCCAAGATTTTATGCTTGTTCTCATGTATGACGTTACAAAAAGATCAGATCATAAACGACTGAGAAAAGCTGGAGACACCATTTTTCACTTTTATTTATGCTCAAGGGCAGGTAACTCCAAAACTGTTTGTCCCATGCATCCCAAATATGAACTCGACGTAAACTGTAAGCCCTTCCCTGGTTATCTGCAAGTTTGATGACGATCGGATCAGAAATGGCTGAGAAAAAGTGGAGACGTCGTTTTCCCCATTAAAAGTCTATGGGAAAATTTTTCAAAACTGGTCCAAAACCTAATGCAGTCAATCCCCCAACACAGTGATACTGCACACAAAATTTGATTGGGATTGGCCAGCTAGTCACTTAGATATTCAAGTTCAAAGGTGTGGACGATTGACGGACGACGGATGGATGGACGGATGACGGATGCCTACCTATACTATAACCTCACCTTGTTTGCCTTCGGCTCAGGTGAGCCAAAAAGATCAGATCATAAACTACTGAGAAAAGCTGGAGACACAATTTTTCACTTATATTTATGCTCAAGGACAGGTAACACCAAAGCTGTTTGTCCCGTGCAGCCCGTATTCGAACTCGACGTAGACTGTAAGCCCTTCCTGGTTATCTGCGAGTTTGATGAAGATCGGATTTCAAAATCCATCCATAAATAAGAAAGTTATTGACTTCGTATAAGTTTCGGACGGACGGACAGTGGCAACGCTATATGCCCTCCCACCATTCTTCGAAAGGCGGGGGAATAAAAAGTAGGGCTTACGGGGGGTATTCGTATATTTTCATATTTTTGCTCTTTCCGCCCACCCCAAGAAGGGACATTTCCTGCCCGATATTTACGAGGAGATTAAAACCAGAAAACTTGAGTAGACTCCGTTGCTGTTTTCACTGTATGTATATTACTATGGCTATAAACATTGTATGTGAATGTTTTATGCCGAATAAACAGTTTGTATTGTATTGTATTGAGTAGACAGGAAAATTAAAACAACAAGAACAGAATGGAAGTTAAAACATCATTGTATGTTTGTGCTCACTCATGCATTTGCTTTGGCTAAATGTTTTAGCCAAAACAAATTTATCAGGTTTATGAAAAAAAAAACAAAAAAAAAACAAAAAAACAAGAAACATTTTACATTGTAATATATAGTTTAATGCATTGTCTGCGTCGCGTGTTCGAGACGTTCGGATGAGCCTTGTCTCCGCATGACCTTAGCTGTTGGTGGGACGTAAAACTCAAAATGCACAAAAGGTCGATTGATAGGAAATAATTGACGCGTGGCACGTTTGTGGTAGAGTGTCAAAAGCTCAGCCACGCTCGTTATAAACACGATTACGAAACTGACACCTGCTTTAGCGACGATAATCATCACTAATCAGCCTGAACACAGCAATGTCTACATTCGCTATGCGCCTTATTGATAGTTTTTTTTTTTTTTTATTATTATTATTATTTATTTTTTTTTTACTGTACTGAGATTGAACATCCCCGTTAACTCTATATGGGTCATTTTGGAGACGTTGCTTCCAACGCTGTGGGACTTTTACCCAACAAAGCTCAAGCCCTGCCGCCCAATGAAACCAAAAAGGTTAACATGCACTGGACGGTCTGACTCACATCGCTTCGCCTGGGCAGGCTTAGCAGGACACATTGTTTCTTCGTGCACCTAGTGAGGACTCCGATCAGACAACGCAGATGTATAGGCTGATCTGTGCCTTTGCTGGATGTAATAAGTGTAGAAAATGTTTTGACAGGACTCTTGTATACTGTCTCCGAATACATTAAAATAAATACCCCCCCACCAAAAAAAAAAAAAAAAAAATAAATAAATAAATAAAAAATAAAATAAAATAAATAAATAAAAACAAAACAAAAAATAATAATATATAAATATCTATAAATATATAAAACTACAAAAGAAAATTTAATTTGGCAAATAATGTTTGATTAAAATAAGATCATTTTTACAAGGTTATTCGATGCACAGGCAAGTTAATATGAGGTAGTAAAAACTGGTCACAGGAAAAAAAATCACTGAAAAAAAGACGCCGAAAAAATCACAAATAAAAAATATATGTGAAGACTCATATGGGTCTTAAAAGATGGGAAACTCCGTGGTCAGTCCTCGTTAGTCATTGTCAATATTCTGGATTCGAACTTATCAACCAGAACCTCATATAACACATAACAGTCATGTTTGCCTTATTTTCGGTTCAAAAACATAGATTAGAAGCCTCCGTGGTGTAGTGGTTACGCTACTCGCCTTGTAAAACCAGGGATCGCAGGATCGATCCCGGGCTTCTCCAGACTTTCGGATGAGTCTTTAAATTAAAGTGTAACTATACCAAATTTAGTGACACAGAGGCCTTTCTGATATTTAATCTTCATCAGTGTGTCTAAACCCTAAAGTTTTGAAACCGAAACCGTTTCGGTTACGGCGGATGTTGGACAAGACCCGGCAAACAGAGCACATCCCCCTCCGAGCACACACCGACCGACGTAGCTCATGAGACAGGTCAACTGGAGGCATCAGACAAGAGACGCCTACCAGAGAACCTATAGGCGTCCCCCACCGAGCCAACCTCAGCAAACATGGCCCACACTCCATGGAAGTCCCGGGCTTCAGGAAGGAGATGCCCAAAGTAGCGAGGCTTGCAAAATTTATAATATTACAAAAAGTGGCAACCAAATCCGCTAAGATACATGTCCCACCTGACAAGTCAGTCTTAGTTTTAGAAAAATTAGAAATTTATACTGCAAAAGTTAAAGATATAGTATAGATATTTAAATCAGTACTTGAGTACTGACGTCAACACCGTCCGAAAGATCAACCTCAGCACTCAGGAACTGATACTGAGCTGATGATACCCTCGGGGACGAACGAATCATCCACCAGCAGAGATACCGACCCGGTGGTTGCAATTAAAGTGTAACTATACCAAATTTAGTGACACAGAGGCCTTTCTGATATTTAATCTTCATCGGTGTGTCTAAACCCCAAAGTTTTGAAACCGAAACGGATGTTGGACAAGACCCGGCAAACACAGCACATCCCCCTCCGAGCACACACCGACCGACGTAGCTCATGAGACAGGTCAACTGGAGGCATCAGGCAAGAGACGCCTACCAGAGAACCTATAGGCGTCCCCCACCGAGCCAACATCTTTAAACCGAGATCCCGTCTCCATATGACCTTAGCTGTTGGTGGGACGTAACACTCACTCACTCAAAAAACATAGATTGCACCACCCCATTGAGGCTGTCCTAACAACGACCCATAGTCTATATGTAGGCTAAAATAAGAAAGAATGTCAAAAGTTTCCATCACTTATGAAAGATGACATTTTAGCCGTGGCAAGGGCGTATTACAGAAAAGTGAAGACTCTAAGGGATCAACAAGGATGGAATACTCCTTTGCTTGTCGTTGTTCGTCGTTGTCAAAACTTATTTTGAATCATCATGCTTTTCAGTTAGTTACTCACATAACACTAATGAAAACATTATTCTAACAAATTTTGAGACTTGTTTTTCCGTGACTGTTTTCCTACCCAAAACTGTATTTTTTTTTCCTGTGACTTTTTTTCCTACATTCGTAAAAACTACAATTGAACCATACATTTTACAAATTGCGGATGATTCTAACGAGCACCCGCAATCCACGTTTGCAGCCGAAATAATGAAAAATATCAAGTTTTTATACATCAAAGCCCTGAAGCACTTGTATCTGAGTCTATGTTGGAAAAGTAACGTAAACTGTTGACATTTCCCTTTGTTTTACTTGTTTGATCTGAAGTTTAACGTCCCCGTCAACACTAACTTATACATGACCTGTATTGTAAGATATTTGTATAGACCATGATCCGATATCGCGTACTATAAGCAAACACTGTAGACCATGATCAGACATCGTGTTCAACGGCGTCTGATCTGTGTCTACACTGTTTGTCAAACACAATATTTGATTCCAGTCCAAATTCTATAGATTTTTGTTTTGTTTGTTTGATTTGAGGTTTAACGTCCCCGTCAACACTGTAAAGGTCATTTTGGAGACGTTGCTTCCAATTTTGTGGGACTTTTACCCGACATTGAGTTGAAATGACATCTCAAGCCCTGTCGCCCAATGAAACCAATAGGTTTATTAGTATGGACGGTCCGCCTCGCACCGCGGTTCCTGGACAGGCTTAGATCCTCTAAGCGGTTTACCAGTACTAGTGTGCGGGCCGGATTCAGCTCTGCGTGGAAGCATCGTGCAGCCCATATATTTCTTCAAATTCTATGGATACTCGTAACACTCTGAGGCAATACTCTGACCTCAACGCGGCTATTTTACTACAAATTTGTGAAAGCCATGCGGACTTTAGCAAAGAAAACCTAACAGCCATTATAAGTAAGGGTCGTTCGACAGACAATCGACCAAAAATAGAATTTAATTGTTGAGATTTTGTTTGTTTGATTTGAGGTTTAACGTCCCCGTCAACACTGTAAAGGTCATTTTGGAGACGTTGCGTCAAATTTTGTGGTACTTTTACCCGACATTGAGATGAAATGAAACCCATAATGTTTCTAAGCATGGACGGTCCGACTCGCCTGGGTAGGCTTAGATCCTCTAAGCCGCTTACCAGTACTCGTGTTTTGCCTTGCCTGGGCAGGCTTAGATCCTCTAAGCGGTTTACCAGTACTCGTTTGTGGGTCGGTTTAAGCTCTGCGTGGAAGCATCATACAGCCCATCAATTTCGTCAGGCCCGATGGGCTCGGGCAGGATTAATTTTTGTGATACAAAAGTATTCGCAGGCCTCGATAGCTCAGTATTACAGAAAAGTGAAGACTCTAAGGGATCAACAAGGATGGAATACTCCTTTGCTTGTCGTTGTTCGTCGTTGTCAACACTTATTTTGAATCATCATCAGGTGATCAGGAGGACGCGGGTTTGATACCTGCCGGGGTCGGCAACATTCCGAAAGTTTCGGTGAGATTGATCATGAAATCTATAGCGGATAGCCAACAGGACAGTTACTTTCCCACAAAATTGCGTGGTGCGGCTAAATATGTGGCTCAACTGCGATTGCTTCAAAATTCTTAGCGTAGCGTATACCTAGCCAAAACCTGTACGAAAAGAAACGCACTAAAACGGCAATACTTTTAAAAACGTAAAAAGCAGTATAGCGCGTTAATACGCATAACCTTCGGTTTCCTACGCCTTAATATATTTGCTACGTTTTATTCTACGTTTTATTACGTTTCAGTGGGTTTTGTTGTTATTGCTTGGCATCGCTTCCCTACAAAGCGGCGCAAAATTAATGTACATGTAGTAAAGCATAGCCCTCACTACGTGACAGTGAGACTGGGGCTTTACTCCGAACTACGTAATGTAGAGGCATACACACGTTTACAAGATTCGCGTGTGTATGGCACTAGAGAGGGCGAATAAAACAAGGATTTTTTTTTTTGTATTTTTCGCGAACGTAATGTTTGTGGGGCGACATATATAAAGGGTATTGTGGGGCTTTATATATGTATAATATATATACCTCATATCTGGGTTGGTATTGTGGGGCTCTATATATGTTTAATATATATGCCTCATATCTGGGTTAACATTTTCTACCACTTAACTACGTTTAAGATGTATAGATATCGAGATCAACGATATCGGGCATGCGTAATGGAACTAAACCAAACACATAAAACGAAGGATTTACTTCTTCGTGAACACTATGTTTGTGGGGCGACATATTTAAATTGCAATGTGGGGCTTTATATATATATATATATAGTATATTATGCCTCATACCTCGGTTAAAATTTTGCGCCACTTATCTCGGTTTAGACACGACCACCCCATATCATGACCAATTTCTATATATATATATATATATATATATATATATATATATATATATATATATATATATATATATATATATATATATATATATATATATATATATATATATATATATATATATAAAGGGTATTGTGGGAATTCTGGACGTACAATAATAAACATCATTGTTAACTTGAAAATTCCATCATGGATGAAACCGGTTGTTAAAAATACAGGAAAAATAACTTTTATTCCAGTGTTTCTTTAATTTTTTTTCATATATATATATATATATATAGAAAATCAAAAAAGTCCGATATTGCCACACAATTCTTTATTATTCAGTAGACTTCTACCGCGGTTTCACTGTTTTAACAGATTTTCAAGAAGACATTAAATGGTAACGTAGCAACAATGCGTAACGACGTTACTTCCGGCGTTACTTCCGGAATCAATGACGTTACGTTAAAACTGATAAAAACCGGTATCATCGCACAGTCTGGTCAGTGAATACCCTGATGGCACGTGTCCCTTAGCTGTTTCTATTCAACTTTGGCTTGAGGGTATTAATAAATAGCTTTTCTTTTGCACGCCTTAAAGTTGTACTCTCCGAATACATCTTATAAAAGGGAAAAATATTATATTTTGGGTTTAAATCATGTGCACAATTTGCTATATGCTCACTAACTTTAATCATTCTTGTCTAGGGGTCCCGAATTTGCTGGTTATGTATTGTCACCCTCTGTCGTAGTAAATTACCAGTTTCGCCAATATATTCCTCTCCGCAGGAATATATATATACACCTAACTGGGGACCCTTGAGATGCTCCGGGATCTTGCCCCATCCGCTCCACAACCAAATATCTCGGAAACCTTACAGATCCCCACGCATTGTGACACAAACCTGCCCCCACCCCCTACCCCTACCCCACCACATCCACTTCATAAAAGACCATATATCTCAGAAACCATTAAGATCGCACACCCCTTAACCATGTATATTCTTGTTTCTTATGATACGATGCATTCAATGATACCAACCTGGGGGGCGCTGGGATGCGCCGGGTCATTGCCGCACCCCATCCACTTAATGAAAAGACCCAATATCTCGGAAAGCTTACAGATCCCCACCCTTAAGCCATATATAGTAGCGTTCCGTATGATAAGACGCATTCACAACTTTCAGTTTTGTTGTGCATTTCTCACAGAATCGGAAGGAATGTCTACAAAACGACCTTAATAGAGTTGATGGGGACGTCATACCTTAGCATAAACAAATAAAACAGGTTCAGGTATCTTAAACAGGTTGAGACAATGTATCAGTAATTACGTATGATTTAAAGAATGTTTCAGGAGAACTGTTCACGACAGGATTCCAGGAATGGCCTCTCTAATTCGTGCATGTCACAGATGCTAATTTATTCCACCATCACCAATATTCATACACCGAGACTGTTATATTGGAAGTTGATCCCAATCTATCGCCAACGAGATAAACTTAGCTACACTAACCTCAGCAACTTTAGTTGTGGAAATGATTGAATAGGGAAGGGAATTCCAATCTCTAATGGTCTGAAGTATGAAATATTATTTGTAAATGTCAGTTCTGAAACGCCAGTGAATGGTGATTTCTACAGCGCCTAGCTAGTTGGGGGTGGGGACAAGGTCATCTGTTGAAATGCTGGCAGCACCCTTTAGACCTTTGTATAACAGTATGCGCCTACTGTCTCTTCTACTTTTCTTGAGAGAATCCCATCTTAATTTTACTAGTATTACAGTCATACTCCCAGTTTCGAAGCAGTAGAAGAACCTAACCATTTTCGCGTTTTGTCCGCGGGACAAACGCGCATTGCGTGCGTGTAAAATTTTCGGGTTTCAATACGCGGTTCATCGCGTTCATACGCGATCGCAACGCGTTTAATTTCAGCCAATGAAAGTGATTATTCGTAACGCGTTAGGTTAACTCAATACGCGTTTCTTTGCGAGAGAATTCCAACCAATAAGAATAAGACAGGTAAGCGAAGATAAACCGCGTGAATGCGAAAGAGCACGGACCAATCAAAATCCTCTTAGCTCGTATGTTTGACCAATATTCTTTATTTTTTTTTATTCATTCACAAATTAATGGCGGTATTGGACTCTCTTATCAGTTGTGATTTCTTCGGATAAACACACACAATAATATTTACATTTAAAGACATATTTTGGATTGCATAACACCCTAATGTCTGGCAGTTTAGAGATAATAAACACTCGGGGTATTCTGATGCATATGGTGTAGGGAACCAAGAGGGTAATCATTTATCCTGGTATATTTGTCGGACAAGTCACGTCTATTTACTTGTTTGTGGGCGCTCATCAGAACCGCAATTTAATGGGTGTTTATGGTGTTTCTAACACATCTTGAAACACACCTATACATATTTGACCCCGCCAATCCCCACTTTTAAATGGTAAAATTGGAATTTAAGGGGGTATATATTCTTCTTATTTCTGCACAAAATATAGCTTGTGGGTACTCGTAAGAACCGCCTCGCCGAGTCGGTTCTAACGAGTACAACAACATATGTCTTGTGCAGAAATATTAAAATAACGGAAAATGTTCAGTTTTGGTGGTGAAAAAAAATAATAGATTTGTATAGGCGTATTTTCGCAATGAAAATCCAAAAATCTCTGTTTGGATCAAAGACAAATAAACGAATATATAAGCACATAAATAAAAATAAGGAAAAGGTAAAGGCTGAAATACGCACATTTCTTAAAGTTCATAAAGTTAAGCGTCAAATGGCAAACAGTGCAGGCCCAGTTCAGGCGCAGAAAAATTAGGCGTCTGATCAGGGCCTACATTGCTTCCAAAAGCTTCAGACATTTTCATAATATTTTTGAAAACAACACAACCTTACTCTCTTAAATTTTGAACTTTTCTTGTTCTATTTACAAGGTGGAATATTCCATTTGGCGCCAATTGGCAAAAAAGTGCAAACCCAGATCAAAGGCAACAGAATAAGCGTCTGATCAGGAACTACACTGTTTGCAAAAAGTTTAGGAATTTTTATCCGAATTTTGAAGAAAATAGGAAAATGGTAATTGTAAAAATGCCCCAGGTCAGGCGCAGCAGAAGTAGGCGTCTGATCAGGGCCTAGATTATAGAAGATTACGAAATGTTCAGTTATTTCCCAAATAAATTTCGAAAAAAAAAAATGTATGCTAGGTGGAAAATTCCATTTGGTTAAACAAATGTGTTAATGAAAAAAAAAAAAAATAAATGAAAATTACAGCAATAAGTAATTAAATAAATGAGCTGCTTCTGTGAGTGACGGAACATCAATTATTTCGGATTTTTTTAAGAATAGACAACCTCACACTTTTATATTTCGAAATGGCTTTGTGCTATTTACAAAGTGGAAGATGCCATTTGGCGCCAATTAGCAAACTGTGCAGACCAAGATCATGCGCAACAGAAATAGGCACCTGATCGGGGCTTACATTGTTTCAAAAAGCTTCAGATATTTTCAAAATAAATTTTGAAGAAAACACACCTCACACTCTTAAATTTTGAAACGATCTTGTGATTTTTACAAGGTGAAAGATCCAAGTTGACGCCAAATGGCAAAATAAAGTGCAGATCCAGATCAGACCTAGCAGAAGTAGGCGTCTGATCAGGATCCACTCGGTTTGCCAAAATAAACAAAGAAAACAAAACTTCATACTCTTTAATTTTGAAATGGACTTGCTCTATTAAGAAGGTGGAAGATTCCATTTGTTGCCAAATGGCAAAAACCATGCAGACCCAGATCAGACGCAGCAGACGTAGGTCTCTGATCAGGGCCTATATTTTATGCAAAAGGTCCAGGCATTTCCAAATAAATATCGAAGAAAACGTAACTTGATTCTCCTAGTTAATTAAACAAAATAAATGAAATTACAAAGATAAATTGAAAATTGGGCCGCTTCTGTGAGTTAAAGAACATTGATTATTTCGGACATCTCGATTAAATGACTTTTGTTGTTTTCCAGTTTCCCCGTGTCGCGGGTCGTCAGCTGGTGGGGTCCCAGGGAACGAATCCATGCTGGCACTACACCGTAGCCGTTCGGTGGTACCCCTATTCCCCGTTGCCGGTGAACAGGGAGACCATCGCTCGGCTCCAGCCCCGTCCGTCCATGTTTGTCGTCTCACGTCTCAGGTGTCTCTGAGCCCACGGGCATCCCCTTGCCCTGTAGCCAATCGCCGAGCTCCGTCCTGAGAGGTTTGTGAAACGGTGCCGTGACCTTTCCAGGTCTCGGTGGGGCTTATATTTTGTCTTCCCATTTGCTTCAGGAGTGCATGTGTCCTGTCGCTAAAGGGCATCTTTAAATGTAGGAGTTTCTGGGCTAGGCATGCTTCATATTTCAAGGGCTGTGGATATGTTGCACAGTTCCAATGTGAGCCTTTGTTTTTGTGCAACATAGTTTAGTTGTAGTAGTTTGGAACTCCATTCTAAAGGTTTGGCTGCGTGATTGCACTGCGTTTAAGTTATAGCAGTGCTGTGCCTTGGGTTTTTGCGGTTTGCCGCAAAGTGGTGTGGGTTGTTTTGTGTAACAGGGTAGGTTCCGAGTTTGAACTTATCATTAAGGGGATCGTTTAGCAGTTAATTTTGTTTGAAAGTTTCATTGCGATTTGGAAGACGTTTCTAAAGATTGCTATACACGTTTCCATGCTACGTGTTATGCACCTTATATTCAATCAGGGGATTCGATTCAAAGTTTTTTAGCCATTTTGTGGTGCTTATTTGCACCACAAAATTGTAGAGTCCATCCGTTTCGTTCTTCTAGCTTGTAGCTTCAGCCACATCTACACCCTCACGCCAGCACCATGTCTATGGATGTCGTCTACGCTTTTTGTATCAATTTTGATATTGGTATTTTTGTTTTTTATTATTTTTTTTTTTTTTTTTGATTTTTGCATATTTTTGTAACGTATGTACATTTTTACATTATTTGGTCTGTGCCCCCAGCTTATTGAATATATATGCGGGCGGATGTGCTCGCCCCGCCATGGACCTGTCGTGTTTGTTTTTCTTGTGCTTTAAAGATGGTGTTGTCCGTTTTGGGGCAAGCCCACCCGCTCTCTTATGCTGGTTAGGACAGTTTTTGTACCTGCACGGTTGTGCTTGTAGATTATATTTTGTGATTTTTGTTTATTCTGTACATACAACATATAGTATAGTGTGACGGCCTCCGCCGTCTCGGGCCCAAGTTCGTGTTTATTTTAGTTTGTGGGTGACCTCTATCGAGGAGGATGTGGAAGTAGGTCAATCCCCTTTTCTGCATTTTTTGTTAAGGTTAGGAAAATGTGGTGCCCTCCTCCACGTAGGATGTCATATTCTGTGGGATCGTAAGTGGGTCATTCTGAGTCGCCATGTTTACATGTCATTTTCGCATCCTACGTGAACGAAGGCACCATAGGAGGAATTGTATTCCTACCTAGTCGTTTGAGGGCCCGAGATATTGTGTGCCGATCTCGTTAATTTGTTTGTTTGATTTGAGGTTCAACGTCCCCGTCAACAACATTTTGGAGACGTTGCTTCCAATTTTGTGGGACTTTTACCCGACAATGAGATGAAATGACATCTCAAGCCCTGTCGCCCAATGAAACCAATAGGGTTTATTAGCATGGACGGTCCGCCTCGCACCCCGGTTCCTGGACAGGCTTAGATCCTCTAGGCGGTTTACCAGTACTAGTGAGCGGGCCGGATTCAGCTCTGCGTGGAAGCATCATGCAGCCCATATATTTCTTCAAGCTCCTATAGGCGGGGGTTTTCCGATCTCGTTAGCAATGCAGTTAGAACAAATTCATATAATCATGTAGGTCGCATACAAGCGTCCGCCTGCGCATGTGCGCAGTCGAGCACTCCTATGCGATCTTGTTTTTATGTGTCATATTTACAGTTAACAATGTTTGAAATTGCTTTTTGGGAAATAAACTCTTCTTCTTCTTCTATCTCCAGGTCCACACCCAAAAGACCCAGGTCCAAATTTAGGCGAAACGACCCGGATTCATCTACCTATATACTGAGTCGGCTACATTTGGCCACTACCTCAGTATTTGGCCATTGTACCTGAGTCAAGTCGGTCTGGGTCAACTGGACCTCGTGCCGAGTTGGTTCTTCTTCTTTACATAATGCCATACGCCCGCGAGGACATTCTAGGCATGTTGCGCTGTCAGACAATCCAAGTATATTAATAGACAAGCTAAAAAGATAAAAGCATGATGGTGAGTGATAAAGTATGACAGTTGAGGGGATTAAAGATGATAGGTTAAAATAGTTAAGAATAGTTAAAATCAGGTTAAAAAAAAACATACTATATACTTGGGATCTATGGTTTGGCATGATGCAGCTTGCCAATTTCGGCCTTGAATATGTCAAGGCTTGGCGAGCTGACAGCGGACTCTGGAAGGCCATTCCACTGGACAATAGCCAGTGGAAAGAACGAGTATTTATAAAAATCCTTCCCTGTATGGAGTTGCCAAAAGGTTGAAGAATGGCCGCGACGGGACGTACGGGGGTTGGGTATGACAACACCCGCAATGAATTAATTAAGGGTCTTCTCTTACGGGGAATGGATACACCTTCAGGATACAGTTTGGACAATGAATAGATGGACTCCTGTGGGCCGAGTTGACCCGTTTCCAGTTTTAATGGTCGGAAATAAAAATTCATTATTAGGCCTACTGTATGCTTTCATCACGCAAAATATGGAGTGTATGTAATGTACACCTACGAGTAATCTATTGCAGTATGACACTTGGTTAAAGACTGTCTGCAAATCAATTACTTTCTCACTCTCAGACCTGTTCGGCGCACTCAATGTACAGAGTAAGATTGAAAACAAAAACGTGACACGGCTGTTCATATCACACAGGCATAAAAAACACTCTGCAAATGCATTTTCTATGTCTATGAGGTTGTAATTTTGTTGTTGTGCTTTTCAATAAAAAAGAAACTTACTGCGTTTCCCCTGCAGGTAAGTTCGGCCGTAAGTGCCGCCATTTTACTTGCCCATAATGCATCATCCATGTAGAAACCTAACGCTTTGTGGGTCATTTGTAGAACAAGCAGAAGAGAAAAAATTAACGGTGTCAAGTTGGTTATTCTAAAAATAGCAACGACACTGTGGGATATTGGGCTGTTCCACACTATGGGACATTTTCTCAAATAAGTATTTTCTCATGATTTACGACTGGTTTCCAGGCATTTTTTGGACATGGTTTGTGGGACATATACAAATGTCCAATAAACCGTCCCGGATGCCCACAGTGCGGGAGAATATCAGACTAAATGACCCATACACAATGTCTAAGAAAACTATGTATATATATATATATATATATATATATATATATATATATATATATATATATATATATATATATATATATATATATATATATATATATATATATATATATATATATATATATATATATATATATATATATATATATATACACCTAACTGGGGACCCTTGAGATGCTCCGGGATCTTGCCCCATCCGCTCCACAACCAAATATCTCGGAAACCTTACAGATCCCCACGCATTGTGACACAAACCTGCCCCCACCCCCTACCCCTACCCCACCACATCCACTTCATAAAAGACCATATATCTCAGAAACCATTAAGATCGCACACCCCTTAACCATGTATATTCTTGTTTCTTATGATACGATGCATTCAATGATACCAACCTGGGGGGCGCTGGGATGCGCCGGGTCATTGCCGCACCCCATCCACTTAATGAAAAGACCCAATATCTCGGAAAGCTTACAGATCCCCACCCTTAAGCCATATATAGTAGCGTTCCGTATGATAAGACGCATTCACAACTTTCAGTTTTGTTGTGCATTTCTCACAGAATCGGAAGGAATGTCTACAAAACGACCTTAATAGAGTTGATGGGGACGTCATACCTTAGCATAAACAAATAAAACAGGTTCAGGTATCTTAAACAGGTTGAGACAATGTATCAGTAATTACGTATGATTTAAAGAATGTTTCAGGAGAACTGTTCACGACAGGATTCCAGGAATGGCCTCTCTAATTCGTGCATGTCACAGATGCTAATTTATTCCACCATCACCAATATTCATACACCGAGACTGTTATATTGGAAGTTGATCCCAATCTATCGCCAACGAGATAAACTTAGCTACACTAACCTCAGCAACTTTAGTTGTGGAAATGATTGAATAGGGAAGGGAATTCCAATCTCTAATGGTCTGAAGTATGAAATATTATTTGTAAATGTCAGTTCTGAAACGCCAGTGAATGGTGATTTCTACAGCGCCTAGCTAGTTGGGGGTGGGGACAAGGTCATCTGTTGAAATGCTGGCAGCACCCTTTAGACCTTTGTATAACAGTATGCGCCTACTGTCTCTTCTACTTTTCTTGAGAGAATCCCATCTTAATTTTACTAGTATTACAGTCATACTCCCAGTTTCGAAGCAGTAGAAGAACCTAACCATTTTCGCGTTTTGTCCGCGGGACAAACGCGCATTGCGTGCGTGTAAAATTTTCGGGTTTCGATACGCGGTTCATCGCGTTCATACGCGATCGCAACGCGTTTAATTTCAGCCAATGAAAGTGATTGTTCGTAACGCGTTAGGTTAACTCAATACGCGTTTCTTTGCGAGAGAATTCCAACCAATAAGAATAAGACAGGTAAGCGAAGATAAACCGCGTGAATGCGAAAGAGCACGGACCAATCAAAATCCTCTTAGCTCGTATGTTTGACCAATATTCTTTATTTTTTTTTTATTCATTCACAAATTAATGGCGGTATTGGACTCTCTTATCAGTTGTGATTTCTTCGGATAAACACACACAATAATATTTACATTTAAAGACATATTTTGGATTGCATAACCCCCTAATGTCTGGCAGTTTAGAGATAATAAACACTCGGGGTATTCTGATGCATATGGTGTAGGGAACCAAGAGGGTAATCATTTATCCTGGTATATTTGTCGGACAAGTCACGTCTATTTACTTGTTTGTGGGCGCTCATCAGAACCGCAATTTAATGGGTGTTTATGGTGTTTCTAACACATCTTGAAACACACCTATACATATTTGACCCCGCTAATCCCCACTTTTAAATGGTAAAATTGGAATTTAAGGGGGTATATATTCTTCTTATTTCTGCACAAAATATAGATTGTGGGTACTCGTAAGAACCGCCTCGCCGAGTCGGTTCTAACGAGTACAACAACCTATGTCTTGTGCAGAAATATTAAAATAACGGAAAATTTTCAGTTTTGGTGGTGAAAAAAAAATAATAGATTTGTATAGGCGTATTTTCGCAATGAAAATCCAAAAATCTCTGTTTGGATCAAAGACAAATAAACGAATATATAAGCACATAAATAAAAATAAGGAAAAGGTAAAGGCTGAAATACGCACATTTCTTAAAGTTCATAAAGTTTAGCGTCAAATGGCAAACAGTGCAGGCCCAGTTCAGGCGCAGAAAAATTAGGCGTCTGATCAGGGCCTACATTGCTTCCAAAAGCTTCAGACATTTTCATAATATTTTTGAAAACAACACAACCTTACTCTCTTAAATTTTGAACTTTTCTTGTTCTATTTACAAGGTGGAATATTCCATTTGGCGCCAATTGGCAAAAAAGTGCAAACCCAGATCAAAGGCAACAGAATAAGCGTCTGATCAGGAACTACACTGTTTGCAAAAAGTTTAGGAATTTTTATCCAAATTTTGAAGAAAATAGGAAAATGGTAATTGTAAAAATGCCCCAGGTCAGGCGCAGCAGAAGTAGGCGTCTGATCAGGGCCTAGATTATAGAAGATTACGAAATGTTCAGTTATTTCCCAAATAAATTTCGAAAAAAAAAATGTATGCTAGGTGGAAAATTCCATTTGGTTAAACAAATGTGTTAATGAAAAAAAAAATAAATGAAAATTACAGCAATAAGTAATTAAATAAATGAGCTGCTTCTGTGAGTGACGGAACATCAATTATTTCGGATTTTTTTAAGAATAGACAACCTCACACTTTTATATTTCGAAATGGCTTTGTGCTATTTACAAAGTGGAAGATGCCATTTGGCGCCAATTAGCAAACTGTGCAGACCAAGATCATGCGCAACAGAAATAGGCACCTGATCGGGGCTTACATTGTTTCAAAAAGCTTCAGATATTTTCAAAATAAATTTTGAAGAAAACACACCTCACACTCTTAAATTTTGAAACGATCTTGTGATTTTTACAAGGTGAAAGATCCAAGTTGACGCCAAATGGCAAAATAAAGTGCAGATCCAGATCAGACCTAGCAGAAGTAGGCGTCTGATCAGGATCCACTCGGTTTGCCAAAATAAACAAAGAAAACAAAACTTCATACTCTTTAATTTTGAAATGGACTTGCTCTATTAAGAAGGTGGAAGATTCCATTTGTTGCCAAATGGCAAAAACCATGCAGACCCAGATCAGACGCAACAGACGTAGGTCTCTGATCAGGGCCTATATTTTATGCAAAAGGTCCAGGCATTTCCAAATAAATATCGAAGAAAACGTAACTTGATTCTCCTAGTTAATTAAACAAAATAAATGAAAATTACAAAGATAAATTGAAAATTGGGCCGCTTCTGTGAGTTAAAGAACATTGATTATTTCGGACATCTCGATTAAATGACTTTTGTTGTTTTCCAGTTTCCCCGTGTCGCGGGTCGTCAGCTGGTGGGGTCCCAGGGAACGAATCCATGCTGGCACTACACCGTAGCCGTTCGGTGGTACCCCTATTCCCCGTTGCCGGTGAACAGGGAGACCATCGCTCGGCTCCAGCCCCATCCGTCCATGTTTGTCTTCTCACGTCTCAGGTGTCTCTGAGCCCACGGGCATCCCCTTGCCCTGTAGCCAATCGCCGAGCTCCGTCCTGAGAGGTTTGTGAAACGGTGCCGTGACCTTTCCAGGTCTCGGTGGGGCTTATATTTTGTCTTCCCATTTGCTTCAGGAGTGCATGTGTCCTGTCGCTAAAGGGCATCTTTAAATGTAGGAGTTTCTGGGCTAGGCATGCTTCATATTTCAAGGGCTGTGGATATGTTGCACAGTTCCAATGTGAGCCTTTGTTTTTGTGCAACATAGTTTAGTTGTAGTAGTTTGGAACTCCATTCTAAAGGTTTGGCTGCGTGATTGCACTGCGTTTAAGTTATAGCAGTGCTGTGCCTTGGGTTTTTGCGGTTTGCCGCAAAGTGGTGTGGGTTGTTTTTTGTAACAGGGTAGGCTCCGAGTTTGAACTTATCATTAAGGGGATCGTTTAGCAGTTAATTTTGTTTGAAAGTTTCATTGCGATTTGGAAGACGTTTCTAAAGATTGCTATACACGTTTCCATGCTACGTGTTATGCACCTTATATTCAATCAGGGGATTCGAGACAAAGTTTTTTAGCCATTTTGTGGTGCTTATTTGCACCACAAAATTGTAGAGTCCATCCGTTTCGTTCTTCTAGCTTGTAGCTTCAGCCACATCTACACCCTCACGCCAGCACCATGTCTATGGATGTCGTCTACGCTTTTTGTATCATTTTTGATATTGGTATTTTTGTTTTTTATTTTTTTTTGTTTGATTTTTGCATATTTTTGTAACGTATGTACATTTTTACATTATTTGGTCTGTGCCCCCAGCTTATTGAATATATATGCGGGCGGATGTGCTCGCCCCGCCATGGACCTGTCGTGTTTGTTTTTCTTGTGCTTTAAAGATGGTGTTGTCCGTTTTGGGGCAAGCCCACCCGCTCTCTTATGCTGGTTAGGACAGTTTTTGTACCTGCACGGTTGTGCTTGTAGATTATATTTTGTGATTTTTGTTTATTCTGTACATACAACATATAGTATAGTGTGACGGCCTCCGCCGTCTCGGGCCCAAGTTCGTGTTTATTTTAGTTTGTGGGTGACCTCTATCGAGGAGGATGTGGAAGTAGGTCAATCCCCTTTTCTGCATTTTTTGTTAAGGTTAGGAAAATGTGGTGCCCTCCTCCACGTAGGATGTCATATTCTGTGGGACCGTAAGTGGGTCATTCTGAGTCGCCATGTTTACATGTCATTTTCGCATCCTACGTGAACGAAGGCACCATAGGAGGAATTGTATTCCTACCTAGTCGTTTGAGGGCCCGAGATATTGTGTGCCGATCTCGTTAATTTGTTTGTTTGATTTGAGGTTCAACGTCCCCGTCAACAACATTTTGGAGACGTTGCTTCCAATTTTGTGGGACTTTTACCCGACAATGAGATGAAATGACATCTCAAGCCCTGTCGCCCAATGAAACCAATAGGGTTTATTAGCATGGACGGTCCGCCTCGCACCGCGGTTCCTGGACAGGCTTAGATCCTCTAGGCGGTTTACCAGTACTAGTGAGCGGGCCGGATTCAGCTCTGCGTGGAAGCATCATGCAGCCCATATATTTCTTCAAGCTCCTATAGGCGGGGGTTTTCCGATCTCGTTAGCAATGCAGTTAGAACAAATTCATATAATCATGTAGGTCGCATACAAGCGTCCGCCTGCGCATGTGCGCAGTCGAGCACTCCTATGCGATCTTGTTTTTATGTGTCATATTTACAGTTAACAATGTTTGAAATTGCTTTTTGGGAAATAAACTCTTCTTCTTCTTCTATCTCCAGGTCTTTGATCTCTCTATTCCTATACTATCTTCTCTACGGGATTCCTACTCTACAACTATTCTACAACTATCGCTTTATCTACCTAATTTAGCATTGCGTGGGTGGATGTATGTTGTTTTAGTTTTGCGTGGGTGGTTATGTGTTGATGCCCTCCTTCAGGGTCGCGCTTAGTCATGCCCTAGTTAGTTAGTTTATTTCCCTTATCTGTATAAATATATGGTCGTCTTGACCGTCCGTTTTAATTACGGTCATGGCGCGATTTGCAGATTTTTGGTGATTCTTATAATAAACGACAAGGGCAGTTCCGAGGGCTGTTTGATGTACCAGGCGAGGTTCGGTTTTTCGGCCATGGTGGTATGCGCGTGGTGAGCTATGGTGTTGACTTGTGGGACAGCGTTTCATATTTTCCGAAGGCAAAGTTGGGACAGCGATGGCCACCTCCACAGGCACTATTATAGGGACCGTATTCATTTGTCAAGGGAGGGACAGAAGCAATACCATGTGTGCTTAGAGAGGGCCTTCCTGTGATTTTTCTGCTAGTCAGGTGTTTATAAAAGGGTCCTTTTGTGGCCCCCAGATCATTTCGTTTGGGTAACCTTATAATGTACATCCTTTATTCGAAAGCGAAAAAAAAAAAAAAAAAGAACAAAGAGATGTGATAAGGCCTATTGTTTCTTATTTCTGTCCCACTAATCTATGTGCATTCCTGAAGGAGAGCCTTTTGTTTGCTAGTGTGTTGGTGTGCCGTTCTCCTTTGGGTTGTGTGGCTCTCGATCAGCCAGGATTTTAACGCAACGCTGCTCAGTGCCAAAGTCCTAAGACCGCAAACCCCAGCGTTACATCTCGTCCTGATTTCCCGTTTGCCTTCCCCCCTCCGGAGAGGCCGGGCGATGGATTTTCCTTGTGGTGGATCCATGCCCAGTTCCGGCGTGTTCTCGTGTGATCCTATTTCGGGCAGTGTGGCTCCCGATCAGCTAGGATTTTAGTGCAGCGCTCATAAGTGCAAAGCCAGTGGGCCGCAACCACAACGCTACACCTCGTCTTAACCTCTCGCTTGCCACACTCCTTTGAAGGGTGGGTCGGGGCTATGGAATTTCCTTGTGGTGGGTCCATGCCCCGTTCTGTTATGGTCTTCTCACAGTGATCCAGGGATCGCTGTCACCGTTAGGCACTCCTAAGTGCAAAGCCGAGGCCGCAAACCACAGTGCCTACCGTTGACTTTGTTCCCCTTTTCGCCGTGAGACGGCCGCCCTTTGATCACTACGCTCCTTTTTGGTTGGTAGCGTCTCAGGTGCGGTTAAATCATTTATTGTTTCTGAAATCGGGTCTGTAACGGTTTTGGTTTCAGGCATGTTAGTGTGTAACCTCGTACGGGGTGTGTCTCTCGTAACAGTGCAATAAATTTAGTCTGCGCCCTTAGCTTTCCCCTATATTTTGTCCAGGTAGTTTGTTTTCTCAAAGAAATTGAAAACCGCGTCCCTCATTTCCTGTGACATTAGATTGAGCAAAGAAATCGCGTTTATCTCCCCTTGGTATCCTAGTGCTGTCAGTTCTCCCTTTAGTTCCCTCCTAGCGGGGCCGTGTGCGGGGCACTCTGCGAGGTAGTGTTGAACACTCTCCACCCCGCCACAGTGCCCGCATAATGGATCGGCCGCGTTATAGAAGATGTTGTGTGCATTTAGTCCGTTGACCCCAAGTCTTAGTCGTGTATATATGCGATCGAGCTTTCGGCTGTCGCTGTATTGAACTATTTTCGGGGACAAGGACTGGCAGATCGAGTGTCTGAATCCGTGTTGTCCCTGCCATATGCGCGCCCATTCCTTTTTTATGCTAGCCTTAATGATTGTGTAGACTTCTTGTGGGGTGGGGAGGTAGTCATGTTCCTTCCCCCGGGTCAGAGCTTCTTTGGCCAGCCTGTCTGCGCGCTCATTCCCCTGCACGTTGCAGTGGGAGGGGATCCAATCTATGTTCAGGGTGATGCCTTGTTTTAGTATTTTGTGTATTAGGACATGAATGTCCAGCAGTATATCCGGTCTTGTAGTGCTGTTTCCAGAGTTTATGCTTTGTACTGAGCTTAATGAGTCCGTTAGTATAACAACACTATCGGGTTTTTCTTCCTGTATCCATTCCAAAGCTTTCTGTATGGCTATAAGTTCTGCAGAGTAGACTGTGAGGTGCTGGTTAAGTTTGAATTTTTGGTCGAAATTTAATTCTGGTATTGTGAAAGCGCACCCAGTTTCTTTTTTGTCAGCATCTTTGCTTCCATCAGTGAAAATTTTAAGCGCTTGCTTATAGTTTTCATTGATGTGTGATTCTGCGATCTCATTGCATTTTTTTCTGTGTTGTTTCAGTTTTCTTTATGACACCCGTTAGTGTTGTTTTTGCGCGTAGGCTTCTTAAATTAAAAACTTCCGGATATGTTTTTTTCTGCTGTTTTGACCTGTTCGAGGTCATGGTTTTTAATTAGGTCCTGGACTTTGATAATATAGGGGATCTTTCCTCTTAACCTATCTCTTTTAACATGATTGAGCGTGTCGGCGATCATTTGGTTTATGGGGAGACTTTCCCTAAGACTGCTTGAGCGGGCCCAGTACTTGAGCTGCAGTTCATCCCTCCGCAGGTGCAGGGGCATGACGCTGCATTCAATCTCCAGGTCCAGGTTCCGCGTTCCCCTGTATGCCCCAGTAGCGATTCTGAGGGCTGCGGCTTGTATGCTATCTAGTTTTTTCAGGTGTGATGGCGCCGCAGACGCGTATGCTTGGAAGCCATTATCAATTTTGCTTCTTATGAGTGCTGTGTACATTTTGATCAGGGTTTTCTTGTCTGCTCCACAGTTTGCCCCAGAGACCGCCCTGAGCACATTTAGGTGCCGCTGGGACCTGGACACCAGATTTTCAATGTGCAGTCTCCATGTTAGATTGCTATCAAAGTACATGCCCAGGAATCTGGCATGACTGGCGTACTTTATTTCCTGCCCGTCATATTCCAGCCTGGGCATGCCCTTTGTGTCTGCGAAATTTCTATTGAAAACCACCACTGTTGTTTTTTCAGTTGATAATTTGAAACCCCAGTTTGTAGCCCAATCATGTATGGCATGTAGCGCTTTTTGTAGTGCAGGAATGGCAATTTTTGGTTTTCTCGCAGTTTTCCATACTAAGCCGTCATCTGCGAACATGGATATTTCCAGCGGTAATGCGTGAAGTGTTTCCTGCAGTGTGTTCATTAGTAGGTTGAAGAGGATAGGAGATAGCACCGACCCCTGGGGGGAACCATTCTCGCATTCATAAAAAACCGGATACATCGTTACCTATTTTTACGTTCATTTTTCTATCAGTCAAAAAGTCTCTGATCCAGGTTAACATTTTTCCATGAATTCCGAATTTGTTTAGTTTTAGAAGGACCCCCCCTAGTCCACAGTAGGTCGAAAGCTTTTTCTAAATCCAAGAAAACCGCTACCAGTGAGTGTTTGATTAAATTTGCCTTTCGGATGGCGGATTCTAGTCTGGTGATTTGGTCAATTGTAGATCTATGTTTCCTAAAACCTGATTGTTCGTCTGCTAAGAGTTTATTTTTCTCAATGTGTGCTGTTAGTCTAGATGCTACCATGGTTTCCATGATTTTACATATAGTTGATGTGAGTGAAATCGGCCTATACGATTTCGGCTCATGGGGGTCCTTGTCCGGTTTTAATATTGGAACGATGGTACTCTCCTTCCATTGTGTAGGGAGGGTCCCCTCGTTCCAAGATTTGTTTATTAATGCGAGCAGCTGATTTTTTCCCTTTTCTGGTAGATTTTTTAACATGTCGTAGTGAACGGTGTCGGCCCCGGGGGCGGTGCTCTTTTCTTATTTAGCGCGCTTTGCAGCTCCCTGTGGGAGAAGTTCGCATTGTATGCACGGCACTGGCCAGCGCGATCGGCGTCCTGAACGGCCTGCTCAATCATTGGGTCCTGCGTTTCCCTAATGCGCCTAAAGTTTGGGTCTAAATTTTCATTACTGCAGACTTTCCGGTAGTGTTGTGCTAAGATTTCTACTTTTTCTTCGTTTTCATGAAATCTGTTGTTTCCTTGTTTTAGAACCTCTACCGGCTTTAGGGGTTTTCCATTAAACCGTTTTATTGTGTCCCAAATTTTCTTAGCATTTGTTTTGTATGTTAGGGTGGATACAAAATCCCTCCAGGCTTGTTGTTTTGTTTGTGTTAAAATATATTTTGTTTCCTCTCTTACGCGTCTATATTCCTCCAAAAGGGCGGCTGTTTTGTTTTTCCTATATTTATAATATATTTTGTTTTTCTTTTTTACTGCCTTGCTACAATTTTCATCCCACCAAGGTAAGGTGTTTTTTTGGCTTATTTTTTGGTTGTGTTTTTGGTATTGATTTTTCACATGCCGCCATTATTTCCGAAACAAAATCCTCATTGTTTTTATCGATATTCGTGCCTTCGAGGGATATGTTGATGTGTTTAAGTTTCTGCCTAAAGAGGTCCCAGTCTGCTTTGTCTAAATTCCAACGTCGGGCAGGCCGATGCGTTACGCATTTGTGAGTGAAGTTGAGCGACGTCAGGATGGGGAAGTGGTCGCTTCCCATCGTGTCGTCTCCCACTTGCCACTCACTAGATTGGCATAGTGATGCGCTAACCAGTGTTAAGTCTATGGCGCTCGTGCTACCGCGCTCGACGTTGAGTCGTGTGCCACACCCCGTATTAAGGATTACGTAATCAGTGCTGTTTATGAAATCGACCAGTTCTAGGCCTCGTCGTTCATATGTGGGATTGTGGTTTGTCTCCCATAGTTCGTGTCTGGCATTGAAATCCCCTAGAAAAATTGATTTTTTCCCTAATTTTTTGTAAATTTCATCATAATCGTCAGACGTTACTACTGCTTTAGGTGGTGCATAGAAGTTTACTATGTCTATAGGGATTTTGCTTCTTCCCAATCTCTGGCTAATTGACCGTTTATTTGATCGATTTGCGCCTTGTAGTTAAGAAAGAATGTGCACCCGCGCCATGCTGCTCCATGGCCGGCTAATCCGCAATTTGCGCACTTTTTATTATGCTTTGTTTTGCACTCATTATGTTTATGGACCCCAGCACAGTGCGGGCATATGTTTTTTTTTTGTTTCGGCAATTTTTTTTCTGAGTGGCCATATTTCTGACACTTTTGGCAGCGCATGTATTGCAAATAGCATGGTAGCAGTGGATAAGTGATATCTGCTGTACTGGTAATCTCAAAGGTTGGCGTTTCCTTATTAAAAGTTAGTTTAACTAGATCGAGATCTTTGCCCCTGGACGTTATCCTATGTGCATCGCAGATTTGATAGCGCCCAAAGTCAAACATCTCCCTGAGTTTTTCCTGCCTTATGTTTGCCCCGATTTTCAGTGTCGCGTATGTCTTTTTTTGATGTGGTTTATTGCGTGTGTTGCTTGAATTTGGTTTTCCCTGTAATTCTGATAAGCTTTTACCGATAGTTATTTTAAGATCAAGGCCCTGGTAGTTGAAACCCTTTGCTTTTGATTCCATGGCGGCCGATATTTTGAAAATCGGGCCCTTTCCTTTCCCCGGGGCATGGGCTTCAATGACCTCCCCTATGTAGGTCCTGAAGCCCTATGCGAATTGCTCCAATTTCTGAATGGGGAAAGCGCCCCCCCCCCCCCCCACCAGCGCGAACATGACGTATACATACGTCATGCCCGTTGCCGCTGTTTGGCGTGCCTCCGGTCTTTCCTTGCAAGAGGCGGGAGTGGGAACGGGGTTTGGTGCCCTATCTGAGTGTCCCTCTTTGTGCGTCCTCCCATTTTTTTTGCCCACTTCTGTGAAAGTCCCCTCCTCCATGGCCTCCTCCCCAGCTCCGGAGTCGATGACCAAGACTGGGTCCAGGTCCTCCATCCCCTCCCCTAGTCCAAGGTTCATGGCCTTAGGAAGCGGCCGCCCCTCAAATGTATCCCCCGAGTAGCTGGACAGGTATGTCCTGTCCCGCTTTTGGCCCGTGGCCTGGCTCTGATCAGTCTGATCAGGGACCACCTTCCCCTTGAAAGCCCCGGGCTTAGGGGTAGAGGTCATTTTTGACCCCATGGATCCCAGCAGGCCGAGAGTTGGGTACCTTATCCCATCGCGCCACTCCCCTTCCTGCGTGGTGTCACCCTTTCCCTGGGTGACAAGCCCCTCAGGGAGGGGCTCAGATACCTAGGTCTCTGAGCTCTCCCCTGCTGGGCTCGCCACCAGGTCCGCAACCATGTCACAGACATCCCTTGTCCTATCAAGGCCCTCCCCCTCCCCAGCCTGCGCAACAGGTGCTGCGGCGGGTGCCCCATCCCCTACTAAAGGGTCAGTGGAACCGATGGGGGCAGAGTCCGACTCCGGGCCCTTATCATGGGCCCCTGAGCCTATCACGACCTTGTCTTGTGTTTTGTTCTTCATTTTTGCTGCTAATCAACAATGACTTGACTTGATAGATTTTGTAAGGTAACCGGGCGCTAAAAGCACATAGGGGCTACCCCTATCTCGCTAAATGGGATTAGTTTATGAACTGCTCTTCCCAGGGCCTCCAATGTGCTGGCACTTGTCAATTCGACAGGTGTCAGCTGACCAATGGGAATATACTGAACTCTTAATCGGAGGAAGGCACAAATCGCACCCAAGGTACAGCGTTTGTCCTAAGAAACACAGTTCTATAGCGATTTTAGAATTTTGAGTGCAGGAATCAGACCAAAGACGGGCTCTAGTATGTGATGACGTGTTGCCAATTTCGACTGCCAAATGTGTCAGTGCACAGCCCTGTTTTCGAATGTCTGGCCGAGGAAAAAAGCTAACATACATTATCAGTTCTGGCTTCCATTATTCTCTGCCTCCACCCCTGACATGGCAAAGAAAACGCCTTCGGTCACGATGCTTGTTAAAGGGTGATAACGCATGAATTTTTTGAATTTGGAACAGGCAGCTAAAGTGAGCCAGGATGGGTGACTAATAGACCAGCCAATTCCGGCTATTGCGAAAAGTCCTAGTACCCGTGCTCTCATCACGGAGACCTGCCTATGCAAGTGGGGTTCAAAATTGGACAGGTGTGTCTTCGTGATGTGTTTGGAGGTATGTGTTTGTTTGGGAAAGGCAGTGATGAGGCTAATCAGCCGTTTTGCAATCCCGCTAATTTTTATTTTTGAATGGTCTTCCAAAAGGCATTTTTAAGGGACTTCCTATTTCCAAATACCTAGCAAATGGTGGATATTGCCGTTGCCCCGCCTATAAAGATATTTAGCGTGTGACCTGTCCCCGTTTGTATGCTCTGTTCCGGCAGTATTTATGCCTTCGCTTTGCCTACTTCAGGGGACTTCATTCTGTTGGTACCTAGGGGGAGCCCAGTACGGGCTTTCTCCCAGGTGCCCTCAGGATGTTGTCCTGACGGGCTCCGTCGAGCCTCCTCTCGTTCCTGAAATAGAAAAGTCGGATTAGTGCTTTGGGACCCCATATGTGTGCTCGGATCAGTGTAGTTGTGTCCAGTTTCTTGTCCCCCGGGGTCCCACCTGTACCTGTAATACAAACAAAAGTCATTAGTGCATATTGTGCTTGTGCTAATATGACCCCGCCATCCGTCACATATTTTGGCTTCCCATTCTGTGCACAGGGCGGGCCGGGCTTGTGAGGGGGGTCCCCCCACAAAGGCACGGTCCGGCTCTTAGGGTAACTTGTTCAAAACCAAGTTAACGGGTGGCGCGGTTATTGTGAAGAATTACCTTCCCATGGGGGCTGCCTGTCCTGCCGCGGCATGTTACCTCACCGGAACACTCATAAGTGCAAAGCACATGAGCCGCAACCACAGTGTCCCGAATCGGCTTGTCGCCGCACGTGGGAGTTTTCGGGCTATGGGATTTTCTTATGATGCACCCTTGCCCGTGGTCTGTTATGATGTTGAAGGTATGGGAGGGTCATTGGTTTGTCCTTTGACGGGGGGTAGCCTGGGCGGGGCACCCATAAGTGCAAAGCAAATGAGCCGCAACCACAGTGTCTCGCTTTGACGCCCCCGTCTCAGGTCCAAGTGCAGATTGACGGTAGGTGATGGTTGCCTAAGCGCGGTGTGTGGGTAACAAAAGCTGTTTTTCTTATATTACTTCCCAGTAATTTGTGTCTTTAAGGAATTTCTTAACCACCTCTGCTATGGCCGAGCAGTGTTTTTCGGGGGGAGCGAGGAGATCTTGTAGGTGTACCGATTCATATCCTAATTTGAACATTTCAGATTTTATCTCTTCTCGTGCATGGGCATTTGTTACACATTCAAACAAGATGTGTTGTGTTGTTTCTAGTTCATAGTTATCGCATTTTCTGCATAGACCCGTTGTGTTTCCTAGTTGAGTGAGGTTGGCATTTAGGCCGTTATGGTTAAATCTCAAACGGGAAATTACCACGTCTAATTTTCTGTTGTTGCTAAATTGGTGGGCAGATTTACCTACTGTGGGCTGGAGGAGTTGGTAATGCCTCCCGGTGTTGGTTTGGTTTCTATCCCATAGAGCTTGCCATTTTCTCGTTATGGCGGTGTCTATGATTGTATAGATCTCCCGTTTTGAAGGGAGAGTATAATCTTTAATACCTATATCTAGTGCTAATCTGGCTGTTTCGTCGGCCGCCTCATTACCGGGGATGCCGACGTGGGATGGGATCCAGTCGATTTCAATGTCTTGCCCTTCTCTTTTTGCCTTATCTAGTTTAGACAGGATTGAGTCAATTTGGTCAGGTCGTGTTTTGGATTTTCCTGATTGTAGGGCCTGGATAGCGCTAAGGCTGTCCGTGAGTACTGTGGCTTTGGGTGTCTTAACTGTGATGGCCCAGGAGATGGCCCAGTGAATGGCAATCAGTTCAGTTGTGAATACTGAGAGGTGTTGGTTTGTTTTAATCGGTACGTGAAGATTTCTCTCTGGGACAACGAATGCGGCGCCGGTTTTTCCTGTTGTGGGGTCCTTACTGCCATCTGTGTAGATTAGAGTTTTCCCAGCATGGCTGGTGCGAACATAAGAGAGGCTTTTATTTTTCATGTATTCATTTGTATTTTCTTCTTTCCTCCCCAGGACCTGATGGAGGTAACAGGAGGGTGTGTTGTGTTTGAGATCCCATTTGGATCTGTACTTGGGTGCCTGGATCTTATCGGGTACGTTGTGCTCTTTCAGGAGGGCACGGACTTTCTTACAATATGGGTTGTAGTTCTTGGCTCTCTTACATGAATAGCAACCATGATCTGTTAATAGATCATTCACTGGGAGGGATTTGCCAAGTGGGGAGGATCTAGCCCAGTATTTTAGTATGAGTTCTTCCCTTCGTAGATGTAGTGGTTTAAGTCCACATTCTACCTCTAGTGCGTTGATTGGGGTAGATCGGTATGCTCTTGTTGCTATCCTGAGGGCGTGGTTTTGAATAATATTCAGAGTTTTAAGGATATTCTCTGACGCGGAGTTGTAAGCCTGGGCTCCATAGTCTAGCTTACTAAGAATAAGGGCTTTGTATAGGATCAGGAGTGTCTTTTTATCAGCTCCAAAGGTGGTACCTGACACTACTCGTAGTAGGTTCAGGTCTTTTTCACATCTTTCTTTGAGATCTTTAATGTGATCTCTCCAAGTCAGATGTTTGTCGAGGATCATGCCCAGAAATTTGATGTTCTGGGCCCATTCTATTTCCCTACCAAAGAGGTATAGTTTGTTTTGAGTGGTCTTCAGATTTCGTCGTTTGCTGAATATGATTGCTTTCGTCTTTAGGTTTGATACTTTGAATCCCCATCTTAGTGCCCAGGTTTCGATTTCTCTTAGAACTAATTGTAGGTATTTGACCGCCAGTTCTAGAGTAGAGCGTTTCCCCCACACCGCGCTATCATCGGCAAACTGTGACAGGCCTATATTATTATGTGGTTTCAGGGCCTCGTGAAGGGTGTTAAACAAATACGTTAAAGAGTATGGGACTTAGTACTGAGCCTTGGGGGCAGCCGTTTTCCAGGATTAGTTCCTCTGAGGTATTGTCCCCAACTCGGGTTTGAATTTTTCTATCCTTGAGAAAGCTATGGATCCACTTTAGCATGTTTCCGCTTATTCCGTATTCCTTTAGTTTGGTTATGGTGCCGGTTGACCACATGAGGTCAAAGGCCTTTTCAAGATCGAGGGCTACCGCTACTAGGATTTTGTGTTCCATGAAAGCCATGTTTATTTCTGATTCCAGTCGGACAAGTTGATCAGTTGTGGATCTGTTAGGCCTGAAGCCTGATTGGTTGTCTGAGATGATATTATTAGCTTCTAGATAGTTTGAGAGGCGTTTGGCGATCATGGTTTCCATAGTTTTACATGTGCATGAGGTGAGCGAGATGGGTCGATATGATTGTGGATCCAGCTTATCCTTGAGTGGTTTTTTTATTGGGATTGTTGTGTCTAGTTTCCATTGTGTGGGGACTTCTCCTCTACGCCAGGAAGTGTTTATGAGGTCTAAGAGTTTTTGTTTGCTATCTGGTGGGAGCTGTTTCAGCATTTCATAATGAATTTTGTCCGCTCCTGGAGCTGTGCTGCGTTTACTCTGCAGAGCCTCATTAAGTTCAAAATGGGTGAAGTCGCAGTTCAGGTTACTGCTTCTTCGGTCATCGTTGAAGAGGTCAGGGAGAGATTGGTTGAAGGTTCTCTCCTCGGTCTCTTTTATTGTTTGGAAGGCAGGATCTTGGTTGGAGGTTTTCGACATATTATGGTAGTGGTTGGCAAGGGCGTCTGCTTTCTCTCTATCATTAGTTATGGTCTGGCCGTTAATTTTGAGACAGTTTATCTTTTCAGTAGGTTTACCCCTAAATTTATTAAAAGTAGACCACATTTTCTTACTAGTGGTCTTATGGTTAAGTTTGTTGACTATTTCTTGCCACCCTTGTTTTTGTGCTATTTGTAGGGTGGTTCTAGCGTGTGCCTTAGTTTTATTGTAGTTATTCTTAAGCTCGGAAGTTCTATTTTTCAAGTATTTCTTCCTCGCTTGCTCGCGTTGATTTATGGCTTTCCTACAATCTTGATTCCACCAGGTTGGGAGTAGTTTTTTATGTTTAACTGAGGTCGTTGGAATTGTACTGTCACAGATCTCTTTTAGGGTGGACGTAAACTGGTTGGCAATTTCGTCTATGTTTTGGTTGTCACTAATTTCTAATTTTTGTGAGCAGAGATTTTTAAAGAGATCCCAGTCGGCCTTGTTTAGGTTCCATTTTTGGGAAACGGCTGCTCCCGTGGTGTTGTATTTGGCATTATATTTGGACAAAATGGGGAGATGGTCACTACCACAGGAATTGTCAAGGGTATACCATTCTGAGCGGGCTGAGAGGTTTGGGGTGGCTATGGTGATGTCAGGTGAAGATTCAGTTTCTGCCATGGTTGGTGCCCCATCATTGAGGATGGTAGCCCCGTATTCAAGTAATAACTCTGATAGTGCCTTCCCCCTTGGGTTCTGCTTTGGGCTCCATAGCGTGTCATGGGCGTTTAAGTCACCTACAAGTATGTAGCTTTGGTGCGGGATATGGTCGAAAAGTTTTCTTAGTCTATCTAGTTCTTTTGTTGCGTTTTTATTGCTGGGCGGGTCGTAACAGTTTATCAAGGCTACTTTACAGTTTTTCAGATGGATGGTGACAGCGCACGATTCAAAAGTGGGGTCATTGATATTTAGGTCTAGCTTTTCGAATGGGATGTTATCTTTCATATAAATGGCTACGCCACCTCCTCATTTTTCCTGTCTGTTGGAGATGGCGGCAAGTTTGAATGTCGGTATCGTAGGGATTCTTTTATTATCTTTGAACCAGGTTTCTTGTAGGCATATAGCGTGGGGGGATATTGTTTTTTCATCTAGAAAGGCTCTAAGTTGATGTAAATTGACAGCGCTACGGGAGTTCCACTGCAGAACGTCAAGTCGGGAGGCTGGTGGAGGGGGTGGTTTTGCAGTGGAGTCCGCCATTATATATCCTTATAGGGTCGGGTGGGTGGGGGTCGGAATGTTTATGGGCTTGGGGTCGGGTTTGTTGGGTTGGGTGTTGAGGTATCCATGGGAGTTGGGTTGTCTGCTCTTAGTGCTGCTATACGCCTGTTGGTGGCATTTGTATGGCAGTGCGTTTTTTGTCTAGCCGGGGTGTCTGTTATGTTTGTACTCAGGTGTGGGTTTATGTGGGTGTGGGTTCTGACGATATTTCCCACTGCTTTCGCTTTGTCTTTTGGGGCTAGGGTCAATTTATCCAATTTCATCACCTCAATGAGGATGGTGATGAGTTGTTCTGTTGTAACATACGTTTGGTTATGGCTGGGTGCATGGCTAGGGTTAGGATTAGGGTTAGGTATGGGATAATTTGGTACTGATGGGCTGGCTAAGGGCCGTGTCTGCATCTGGGTTATAGTGGGAGGTGTTTGGGTGGGGTTATGAGTGGGGGCATCGTCTAATGGGTGTGCAACATGAACGACGGACTCCTGTATACGCCTAATGTTCCATTCCTCCCTGGTTATTCTGTTAAGGGTATCTACCTTCCTTTTGTATGTGAGGAAGGTAGGGCACTGGGGGTGAGCTGCACCGTGTGGCCCCCCGCAGTTTGGGCATTTCCTGTATCTATAGTTGACTTGGCATTGGTGATGGGAGTGCCACATGCTACAGTGGTAATCAACAATATACTAACACAACAACAATATACTAACACATTATACTAACACAATACTGACAATATACTAACTAATCAACTTAATCAAAATGACACTTTTTAACACGTCGAGAAGCCAGTTTTCACAGCTTGGAAAGATGTGAAAATAGGTGTGACACCGTGTATTGTGTCAAACAAGATTGCAGACTATTGTCTGCAGAACAAGATTAATACAAAAAATAACAACTAGAGCAAGAGATCAATACGTCCTACCTGTCCGAAGACTTTACCTGGAGTGACGATAATGAGATGTTGTTTTAAACAGCTATCTTTATAGCCCCCAGTTGCACCTGGGTGTCATAAAACTTTTGGTCAATAAACATCCTGCATTTTGACAGTCAACTTCAATCACGACTCAGTACCTGTATTTTACCCTTTACCCCCAGGCAAATGTAAATGGATAATTGACTAGTCCGCCAGAGTTGTTATGTTCACTGAAAAAAATATCTGGAATAAGAAAAAATTGAAGAAATAGAAAAAAGAAACAAAAAAGAAAAATAAGTGTGAAATAGTTACGCGGTACTGATTGGTTGCTTTTGAAACGCGAAGCAGTCTGTGAATGTGAACTATCTGCGTTTTCGACACTCATGTTTGATTGGCTGGTCAACAATCGCGATTTACACGCAATATCGCGTTATTCATAAAAGCAATTGATTTGCTAAAATGTCATTCGCAAGTGAAACGCGTGAATCATGAGTGCGAATCTCGCGCGTTACAAATGCGAAACAAAAGCGTGTGCGCTGTAAAGTTCTTCTCAATCTTATCTGTATCATAATTCATTTTAAATGCTCAAAAAAGTCAGCTCTGTATTTTTGAAGGTACTAAATGACAAAAACTAAAAAAATATACTTAAAACGCAAAAAAATAATATGGGAAAATGCAAAGACGACACTGGGTAGGATCGGATATTGAAAATTGTAGGGTTGGTGTTTTAATTTTTATTTTGTTCTTTATTGATAAAACTATTAGAGTCAGTGTCTGAAGCAGGGTCGTTGGGTTAGCGAAAACACGGCTATTTTTGTGTATGTGGGTTGTGTGTGTGTGGGGGGGGGGGGGTGGGGGTGGCTTGGCTCACATTTGGCTTTTATTTTCTTTACCTTCGCGGTCTGTATATTGTCACAAATTACGAATACATCTATATAATTCTGACCCCTTAACCCCCATTTTGAAATAGTAAAACTGGAGTTGACTCGGATAAGCATTATTTTTCTTTTTCTGCTTAAAAACATAGATTGTGGGTAATCGTAAAAACAGCCTCACCGAGGCGATTCTATTGAGTGTTCACGGTCTGTGGTTTGAGCAGAAACATGAAAACTATCAGGATTTTTATGTATCTCAAAAACATAGATTGTGGGTAATCATAAAAACAGCCTCGCCGAGGCGATTCTCTCGAGTGCCCACGGTCTGTATTTCGAGCAGAAACATGAAAAATATCACGATTTTTATCTGAAAAGTTTGGTTCTATTTTTATTTTTTATTTTTTTATTTTTTTATTTATTTTGGTGCAAACATTTTACCAATATATTTGAATAGGCGTCATATGTCAAAGAATGCAGATCCTTATACTGCTCCTCTCGGATCTGGGTCTGCATTGTTTGCCCAGACATGTACATATAAAAAAGTATTTAGTCGTTTTGTTGGGAGCAGGCTATCTTGTACATACCTCGCTGACTCTTAGTCATTAGGTCTTTCACCGCTGTGGGTTCGAGCCTCGCTGGGGTCACGTACGAGACGCCAAGATTTGCAACGGAAGACCAGGTGGTTTTTCTCCGGGCATTCCGGTTTCCGCCCACCTCTGATTAGCGATCGACTCGATATGAGTGAAATTATCTTGAAAGGGCCGTAAAACACAAACCAAAGTACATGCCATTGACATCAGTTACATATTGCAACATAGTGTAAGAAATCAACTTACAACTGACCAGTACAACAACGTAAATTATATTAAAATCAGATTAATGGCCATTTCTCTTGAATGCCACTGATTAAGCAATTAGATAGCTAGAGTCGGTCTTGAAGAAAATAGGGGCTTAATTGCCCTTTGGGAGACATTATCACTGCATTGGGCCATTGGCTAAGAATATCTCTAGTAACAGAAGTAATTTTGTTTGATTTGAGGTTTAACGTCCCCGTCAACACTGTAGAGGTCATTTTGGAGACGTTGCTTCCAATTTTGTGGGACTTTTACCCAACATTGAGATGAAACGACATCTCAAGCCCTGCCGCCCAATTATGAAACCAATAGGGTTTATAAGCATGGACTGGCCGACTCGCACCGCTTTGCCAGGGCAGGCTTAGATCCTATAAGCAGTTTACCAGTACTCGTGTGCGGGTCGGTTTCAGCTCTGCATGGAAACATCATCCAGCCAGCCCCGATGGGCGGGGCCGATAACAGAAGTAAAGTTTATTTATCTATTTATTTATTTTGAGTATACGTGCACACATCCGTTTCACCAGAAGCGCTTCTTGAATCAGAGGAAGAGAAAGAATGACTAGGAAAAGATTTCAAGATAAGTCTCAACGACGGAATTTATAGGTTCATTTTTTTCATTGACAGTTTATTTATTTATTTATTTATTTATTTATTTTATTATTATTATGCCCCTTCCCCTGAAAGGGGAGGAGACACATTGTTTTGCTACGGTTCTGTGCGTCTGTCTGTCCTTTGTTAGTCCTTATCCCGTTGAACACGAAAATGTCTAACTTTGCAAACAATGTAGGTTCAGATCAGATGGCTTCTACACCGTTTGCCATCTAGCTTATACATTTTATCATCAGGAAAGCACGCCTATATAATTTTGACCCCACTTTTTGGACGGGGTTTTTCAAGGAACAATTCCGTCCTTTAGAACGGCGGGCGGGCGGTCGGGCGGGCGACCGGGCGTCCGCGTCCCGGTTTACCTTTTTCGGTTTACCTTTTGGTAAACCTTTTTTAAAAAACCCGTCCATAATGCCATTTTGGCGTTTTTCTTGTATACAGTAAAACTAGGGTTTACAGGGGTATACATTATTTTTATTATTTCGGCAAAAAAGATGGATTGTGGGTACTGGTTTCAACCGCCTCGCAATGGGCCATTATACTTAAAATAAATAAGGCCCCCGCCCATCGGGGCTTGAAGAAATAGATGGGCTGCACACGATGCTTCCACGCATAGCTACATACGACCCGCACACGAATACTGGAAAAACCGCTTAGAGGATCTAAGCCTGCCCAGGAAAAGCGGTGCGAGTCGGAGCGTCCATGCTTATAAACCATATTGGTTTCATTCGGCAACAGGGCTTGCGAAGTCATTTCATCTCAACGTCTGGTAAAATCCCCACAAGATTGGAAGCAACGTCTCCAAAATGACATTTACAATGTAGACGGGGACGTTAAACCTCAAATGAAACGAACAAACTGAAAATAAATAAACAGATAAATAAATTTTACTTCATTCTTAGCCAGTACAGTGATTATGTCTCATAAAGGGCAATTTAGCCCCTATTTTTATCTGGATTTCCCTCTCGCTCTCTCTCTTCTTCTTCTTCTTCTTCTTCTTCTTCTTCTTCTTCTTCTTCTTCTTCTTCTTCTTCTTCAGCCTCTTCAACCAAGCAAGATGCACTATACTCGTACATGTAGGCAGATTCTTAGCTAAATTGATGCATCATTAAATTCTAGTAAATTCTAGTGTCAGCTAGGCTTGAAGCAATTAAACAGTAGGGAATAACCTCTTGCCCTTCTTAATTGAAGTTCCCTGATATTAAGTCAAATAAACTCCAACACACTGCAACAGAATAAACAGAATAAAAGGGTTCTCTGATACAGTTTTTGTTTCAATACCCAGTCAACAGCTAAGGTCAAGTTGGGCCAGTCATTTCCCTTCACTGTTCCCAGACAGGATAAGTTACTAGCACATTGTGTGATCATGCTTTAGATATAATAGTCACGAAATGAAAGTACATGTACATGATTCAGAAACGGGCCTCCGTGGCCTAGTGGTTAAAAGCGCCTACTCTTGATCATAAGGTCTCTCACCGCTGTGGTTCGAGCCTCGCTCGGGTCACTTGTGAGACGCCAAGTTCTGCAACGGAAGGTCAGGTGGTTTTTCTCCGGGTACTCCGGTTTTCGCCCACCTCTGATTAAAGATCGGCTCAATTTGAGTGAAACAATCTTGAAAGGGCCGTAAAACTAAAATAAACAAGAGTTGTCAGAAGACAACATAGCTCGCCTTTTGGGGCCTAAGATGAATGAGGGCAAGTTATCAAAAAAAAAATTTCTGTAAAACAGCCCAATAGACTGCAGCAAATGAAAGAGAACCAAAATGTACGCCTAATCATCCTGTTTTCAAGCCTTTCCACTGCAAAAAAAAAAAAAAAAAAATGAAAAAGAAATCTATATTTGATAAAAAAAATCTACAAAGTACCAAGTAATAACAAGGCATCACAGACGATACAAATCCCCTCGAGCAAGACAAATTAAAAAAAGCCTAGCCTAGCATTTGTGTAAAATTAAATTATATCCATCAATAAATGTTGTTACTTAAGAGTGATGACAAAGTTTTTCTAAAAATAGCCACAGTGACCTTGACTTTGAGCCCAGACCCTGTAAGATGAACTTCATACCCAACATTTGTATGAAGTTATCTTGAAATCCATCAATAAATCTGGACACTAGAGCGATGATGTTTTTCTAAAAAATAGCCACAGTGACCTTGACCTTCAGCCCCTGACCCGGAAAGTCAAAGTCACTCAAGATATCATCATACCAAACATTTATGTCAAGGTATATTAAAATCCATCAATAAATGAAGGCGCAAGAGCGATTAAAAAGTTTTTCTAAAAATAGCCACAGTGACCTCGACCTTCAGCCCCAGACCCTGAAAGTCGAACTCACTCAAGATATCATCATTGCCAACATTTTTGTGAAGTTATATTAAAATCCATCCATAAATGTAGGCACTAGAGCGATCACAAAGTTTTTTCTAAAAATAGCCACAGTGACCTTGACCTTCAGCCCCGGAACCTGAAAGTCGAACTTGCTAGAGATATCATCATACCCAACATTTGTGTGAAGTTATATTAAAATCCATCAATAAATTAAGGTGCAAGAACGATGACAATGTTTTTTCTAAAAATAGCCACAGTGACCTTGACCCCGTGACCCTGAAAGTAGTGACCTTGACCTTAGGCCCTGGGCCCTGAAAGTCAAAGTCACTCGAGATATCATTATACCCAACATTTGGGTGAAGTTATATTAAAATCCATCAATAAATGAAGGCACTAGAGCGATGACAATGTTTTTCTAGAAATAGCCACAGTGACCTTGACCTTGAGCCCCAGACCCCGGTATGTTTTTAAAAAGAAAAAAAAGAAAGAAAAAAGAAAAGAAAAAAAAAATGTTCCTCCCCCGGGATTTGAACTCACTGAGCTTGCAGGTAAACTTTAACACAGAGAAGTAAGGGAGGTAATACAGAGGAAAATATTAACTTCTCAAAAAGTCCAATTTAAGCCAAAAAACCTGTAAAATGAAGTACAATGTTAATGTTAAATATTGTTTTTTTAGCAATTATTAATTATATATTCAAAATAAAGTTGTAAAACATCACATATAAGACCTTGCAGGTAAACTTTAACCAAATGCGGACGCCGACGCTGACGCTGACGCCGGACGCCCGGGGGTATGGCAATAGCTCTCCCTTACTTTGGTAAGGCGAGCTAAAAACATGATTCAGAGAAGAGGACCAAGCTGATTTTTTTTTTCAACAGTTATTGCATTATTTTCTATAAACTCACACACTTCTGCCAAATGAATTCTTCCTGAGTGGGCAGAGCCATTTCCAGTTTAAGGTTAATCTGACAGTAATAATGATTTCAATCTTTTGTATTCATACATTGTAGACTCTCTCAAATACTGCATTTAGCAACTATCGACCTGGGTAAGGAAACGTAAAGAAATTAGAAGCAAAATATGCTAGAAGACTGATCAATGTCCACGCTGTTAGAGGTACAGTCTGATCAGGGTCCACACATGCAGTTTGCCAGGATGCAAAACCTGCAAGAAGATGCAACAGACAACATTTTCCGATATATTTTTTCATGGCATCTTAGGGGTTCATCTCTAAACCCTCTTCGAAAATAGCTACCTGTCACGTAGTGACGACGTGATCACTTTTTGTCCGTCGTCCGTCGTGCGTCCGGGCGTGCGTAAACAATTTCTTTAAACCATTGATTGGATTTTGACCAAACTTCACAGGAATTATCCTTCGGTGGTCTCCTTTCAAAGTAGTTTAAACGGTTCTGGTCCGTTGGACATCTAGGTCACAGGAGCAAAAAATTGATTTTTTTTTACTGAAATCTTCTTCTCTGAAACCGTACGGCCCAGGACTTTGTTATTTGGTATGAAGCTTCATCTATGGGACCTCTACCAAGTATGTTCAAATTATAGTCCTTGGGCCAAAAATGCCCCCGGTCCGGGTCCCATCAGTTTTAGATAGGCTTATATAGGGAAAAATCTTTAAAAATCTTCTTTGAAACCAGAAGGCCTAGGTGTTTGATATTTGGTATGAAGTTGTATCTGGTGGACCTCTGCCAAGATTGTTCAAATGATATCACTTGGGGCAGAAATGCCCTTGCACTGGGGCCCACCAATAGACCCACCCACATAGACTTATATAGGGAAAAACCTTTAAAAATCTTCTTGTCTGAAACCAGAAGGCCCAGGTGTTTGATATTTGGTATGAAGTTGTATCTAGTTGTCCTCTGTCAAGATTGTTCACTTTACAGCCCTGGGGCAAAAAATGCCCCGGCGCCAGGGCCTACCGGTTTTACATAGACTTAAATGGGGGAAAACTTTTAAAAGTCTTCTTGTCTGAAACCAGAAGGCCCAGGTGTTTGATATTTGGTATGAAGTTGTGTCTACTGAACCTGTACCAAGATTTTCAAATTATGTCCCTAGGGCCAAAACTGCCACCGTCCCGGGGTACACCGGTTTTACATAGACTTTTATAGGGAAACCTTTTTAAAACACATTTCGTCTGAAAACAGAATGACCAGGTGTTTGATATTTGGTGTGAAGCTTCATTTACATGTAGTTGACCTCTATCAAGATTATTCAAATTATAGCCCTGAGGTAAAAAATGCCCCCGCCCCGGGCCCCTTGGTTAAACATAGACTTAGATAGGAAATGTCTTTAAAAGCCTTCTTCTCTAAAACAGCAGTAGCAGTATTTGTGGACCTCTATTACGATTGTCAATTTACAGACCTGGGGCCAAAAATGCCCAATCCCCTGGGCCCGCTGGTTTTACATATACTTATACCTAATGATTAAGATTGAGCGCTCTTATCCACTAGGCCAAGGAGGCCCGTCACAATCTATATTTTAGAGGGAAAAACGAGACATAAGGTTTTCGCACTGTAAACCAAAGTTGTACTATTAGGGTTCAAGGGGCTCAGGATTATATAGGCTTGGTTTTTGTGGTGAAACTACTTGTAAACTGCTTAGAGGATCTAAGCCTGCCCAGGCAGAGTGGTGTGAGTCTGACTGTCCATACATATACACTGGTATCGTTGGATGGCAGGGTTTGACAGAATGATTTGTATAGACTTCCTGATACATTAGATGCATGCATTGCTGATATATCTATCAAAGAGGTTTTATTAGCCATAAAAAATGAAATGATTAAAGTGCTAGACAGATTCTAAACTCTAGCTCAGGCAAATACTTTAATGCACTTCTAAATGAGAACTTCTAATAAGCAGGGCCTGACAAATCCATTGCCCAGCTGCCATGAGGGCAAGTCCAAATTTTTCATCATAGTCCTGTTTATATTTTTTTGTTTTTTATTTCATCTGTCCATTACTTTTGTAATACATTTTATTTCTGTCCCTAAATATTATATCTCGTGGAAAATGAAATACAATGGTTAATGGTTTCGAAAAGCTATCCATTTAATTATTCTGCAACTTTTATGGCATAAGAGTATGGCAAAATATGAGCTGTTGATAGTAAGATGGAAAAAAATGGTTTTAATTTGTGGTGCGGTAGGGCTTGAGATGGCATTTAATACAAAGATCAGTTAAAAGTCCCACAAAATGTGAATCAACATCTTCAAAATGATGTAAATAATGTAAACAGGGACGTAAAGCTAAATTCAAACAAATGAAAAGGTAGCGTTATCTGTGTGGTAATTATTAGTTGTATGATCTTTGTCAGTTTCACCCTGGTTAATTTAGTAAACAAACTGGAGTGTGATCACGGGGGTAATACCATTTTCTATACCTGTGCTGTCGACCGAGCCGGTACTGTGTAAAGCTGCTGTCGACCGAGAAATACGGTTTTCGACCGAGCAGTACGGATGTCGACAGAGGAGGGTAGTCGATAAATTCGCTGTAAATGTGTCATTTTTGTGTATGTCTCTCCATTTTTGTGGTGTCAAATCGTTTGTGAAATAGTTTGCTTTTGTTTCAAGTGTTTGGGAAGTCTGACTAATAGCCTGTTTTGACGCTGAGCGGAATTAAACGGGAAAATATATAAAATAAGTACTTCCGGGGAAATGCGTGGCTCTTATTCAGTGTCATGGAATATCGAGGACGAAATGATGCAGATACATCATTAACATACGCGATAACCTTTTATTTGTGTGTCAACATGTCTTTATATGCATCTGTGGAACTGTTTATAGTTTCATCGATACGGCTGTCGATGAAGTGAAAGTTTGCGGGGTACAATTGTCGACGTTACTGGGTACGGATGTCGATGATTCAACGAGAGTTACTGGAAATTAACCCCAGTTAAACAATAAAATAACTGTTGCATTCTTCGTCAGGCTTTGTTTGTTTGTTTGAAATGGCTGATTGATAATAAACTATCGTTGCTTTGTTTTGTTTGTTTGATTTGAGGTTTACCGTCCACGTCAACACTGTAAAGGTCATTTTGGAGACGTTTCTGCTCATTTTGTGGGCGAAAACCTGAGTACCCGGAGAAAAACCACCTGACCTTCCGTTGCAGAACTTGGCATTTCACACGTGACCCGAGCGAGGCTCGAACCACAGCGGTGAGAGACCTAATGATCAAGAGTCAGCGCTCTTAACCAACCACTAGGCCACGGAGGCCCGTCACCAATGAGATTGGTCATTAGATTTTAGCTCACCCTAGCTGCAAGCTCAGCAAGTGAGTATACTCATGCCCCGGCATCCGTCGTCGTCCGTTCACATTCTGCAAATATCTCATCCATCACGAAAACACGCCAATGTAATATTGACCCCCGTAAACCCCACTTTTATATAGTAAAACCTGGGTTTACGGGCGTATATATTATTTTTCTAATTTCAGCAAAAACAGATTGTGGGTATTCGTTAGAATCGCCTCGTCGAGGCTATTCTAACGAGTGCCCTCAATCTATGTTTAGAGCAGAAATAAGCAAAATTCAGTATTTTCATGCGAAAAGTATCATATTTAGAGGCGTGTTTATGGGGCGCCGTTTTACTATATATTCCGTATTTCTGGATATCCATAATTATTTATGGATATCAATAATTATTTATGGATATCCATAATTCGGATTATGGATATCCATAATTCGAATTATGGATATCCATAAATTGATGTGAATTAATGATAAACATAAATCGAATAATGGATATCCATTATTCGATTTATTGATATCCATAAATCGAATTATGGATATCCATTATTCGGCTGATTTATGGATATCCATAAATCAAATTATGGATATCCATAAATCGAATTATGGATATCCATAAATCGATTTATGGATATCATTAATTTAGAGTGAGTGAGTGTTTGAGTTTTACGCCCCACCAACAGCTAAGGTCATACGGAGACGGGACCTCAGGTTTACAGACTCATCCGAAAGTCTGGAGAAGCCCGGGATCGATCCTGCGATCCCTGGTTTACAAGGCGAGTAGCGAAACCACTACACCACCGAGGCTTCTCATCATTAATTTAGATCGAAATGTGGATATCCATTAATCGAATTATGGATATCCTTAATTCTCCTCTGCAAATAAACCTAATGAATAATGACTGCTCCCTTTGCAAAAAAAAAAAAGAAAAGAAAAGAAAAAGCTCGACTATTCGCGTCAGATTTCCGATTTAGGTGTGTAATAAAAGCCGGGATGGAGGTGGAGGTAATGTCGGGTAGGCTTAGTGGTGGCCTATGGTGTTGGAGAGATATGTTTTGTTTGATTTGAGGTTTAACGTCCCCTTCAATGTTATTTAGGGCATTTTGGAGACGTTGCTTCCAGTTATGTTGGTCATGAAGCCTTCATTGAGATTAAATGACATCTCAATCCCGCCGGCTTCGATAGCTCAGTCGGATGCACGTCTGACTGGTGATCGGCAACATTCTTTCGTGGAGATTGATCATGAACTATTTTCTACAGTCATTCTCTCCCTTCCGCTGATTCAAGAAGGGAAGCTGTCAGTTTCTGGCGAAAGAATATGCACTGTACTGGTTAACTGCTTACGTATAAGCCTGCCCAGGAAAAGTGTGGATAGGTAAACTGACCGGCTCAAAAATGACCTAAATTAGTGTTGACTGTGCCGTTAAACTCATATACAAACAAACAAACAAACAAACAAACATCTCAATCGCTGTCGCCCATTGACTCGAACGACTTTGTTTGGACAGACTTAGACCTTCTAAACGATTTACCAGTACTCTCAGCTCATGCAGCCAAATCTATTTCTCCAAGCCCCAATGGGCGGGGGCCAGGAGATATATCTGAATCTGCTTGGTACTCCATACATCTCAAGTAGAGTGTTTGTTTGTTTGATTTGAGGTTTAACGTCCCCGTCAACTCTGTAAAGGTCATTTTGGAGACGTTGCTTCCAATTTTGTTGGACTTTTACCCGACCTTGAGATGAAATGACATCTCAAGCCCTGCCGCCCAAATGAACCAATAGGGTTTATTAACATGGACTCGTACATAGACTCGTACCGCTTTGCCTGGGCAGGCTTAGATCCTCTACTCGGTTTACCAGTAGTCGTGTGCGGGTCGGTTTCAGCTCTGCGTGGAAGCATCATGCAGCTCATCTATTTCTTCAAGCCCCGATGGGCAGGGGCCGTCAAATAGTGTTATACGGATATATGTTAATACTATATATAATGACCATGTGCATTTTTCTCCAGAAAGCATGCCCGGATTGCCTGTTTGGATCATTATACGCTTACGTCCGATTAGGTGCGCAATCCTCATAGAGGTGATTCCAGAGGGACCGGATGCGTTGGCCGGAATTTCAAGATCTTACGGCTGGTTCCGATATTTAACTGCACACATGGCGGGCGTTCAGCGTATGCCGCCGTTGCTTTGGAAGCCTTACGGGCTGAAAAGGCTGCACGACCGGCCATCATCTTCCAGCGATGATGAAGACCTTGAAGATTTTGAAGATTTTTACAATAAACAATCACGTGTTCTAGGGAGAAATCATTAAACCAAAAGCTTTGGCGGTGCTGATTTATGGATATCCATAATTCGAATCCATAAATCGAATTATGGATATCTATAATTCGAATTATGGATATCCATAAATTAAAGGGATAATGGATATCCATAAATCGAATTAAGGATATCCATAATTCGAATTATGGATATCCATAAATCGATCTGAATTAATGATATCCATTAATCGAATTATGGATATCCATAATTCGATTTATGGATATCCATAATTCGAATTATGGATATCCATTATTCGGCTGATTTATGGATATCCAGAACCCGATGAAGAAAGTATGTATATGCCAAGTTTCCACATTTCAGAAATAAAATAGCTAACGTATTTAAATGTTATCCTACGAATATGTCGAAATCGCTCTGTAGTATTATCAGGACACACAATATAGTATGATCGGAACACGACATACAGTGCTGAGAAATCAGTTTTGCGACATGCGATACAAACCAGTTTTTGACCCCTCTATCGTTTTCTTTGAAAATAATTGCCCTTACATGGCAAGATGTTCAGTACTATTAATAAAAGCTGACCCGAAATACATCATAAAATAGTTAAAATGCATTAGCAGTCGTTTCAAGTAAGGTTGGTGGCAAAGCTTGATTAAATTGTACCGGTGCAGCGTTTGAAATCGAAAGTAGGATAATGATTTTCTAGAAACAAATGTGAAAATAAACGAAATCATAGCAATAAACAGAAAATCAAGGTAGCATGTCGAAAAGACTTTTAGTTATGCTTTTAGTTACTGCTATGAAGTTGAAATTCTAATGATTAAAAATTTCAAAACATAAACATTCTGTAACATACCCGACATATCGGAACAAGGATCCGTCCACTATACAGATCGGAACATCCGGGTTAAGTGTACTGTACGCTCCCAACCAGTGATACAGCTAAGCACGGGACATGTCAAGACTTTGCCCAGTGAAAACCAACATGTCATCCCCGTTAGGAATGACAAAAAGTCTGTTCTAATACCAACATAGACAACTGATAAACTATCTTAACATGTCGGTTCAGTTATCTGGTTATGTTATGCTCCGATTGAGGGAGGTTTAACGTTCCCGTCAACACTATTTGGGTCATTTTGGAGACGCTGCTTTCAATATTGTGGGACTTTTACCCGACATTGAGATAAAATGTCCTTATATGCACCACTTTGCCTGGGCAGGCTAAGACCCACTAAGCGGTTTACCACTACTCATGTACGGGTCGATTTCTGCTCAGCGTTAACCATTTATACATCCTTTACTTAAATAAGCACTTGCGCACACATAACAAACGCAAAATCAAAGCACTAAGAGTACTGGTGGGTCGATTGTCACTGACTATAGGTCGGAAAAGTCCTGGACTGTGATTTAAACTGTTTTATTTACCCTGAAATCCGATTTTAAGTATATAGTGTAGTTCTTGATCAGACGCCGCATTCTGTGGCGTCAGGTCTGGGTATTCACTGTTTGCCAAGCCCAACCTATAAATTCCAAGATAACCCTCTTACACAACACTCTGACCTCAGTCACTGCGGATGTTTTCTATAAAAAAGTTATTCGGACAAGTCTGTGATAGTCACGTTGACTGAAGAGCTTTTCTGCTTAGGAATTTTGGGTAGTCGGAAAAGGAGCTCATCACGAAAACACGCCTATATAATTTTGACTCCCTTGAACCCCAATTTTATGTAGTGAAACTGGGGTTTACAGGGGTAAACCTTATTTTTCATATTTATGCTCATATACATAGATTCTGGGTACTTGTTAGAACCGCGCGTTCACACAATCTATTTTTGAGCAGAAATATAAAAAGTATCAGATATTTTTTTTCTGAAAATTTTCATTTTTGTTTTTAGGGTAAAATTTTCAATTTATTTTAATAGGCATGTTTTCGTAATGTCTGCTGATCAAACCTACTGTTTGTCATGGCATTTGTTGAGAAATATTCGTTTCTGCACATGCGCTTGAAGTTCTGTGCTCCGAAAACCTAAACAACGGGCCTCCATGGCCTAGTGGTTAAGAGCGCTGACTCTTGATCATTAGGTCTCTCACCGCTGTGGTTCGAGTCTCGCTCGGGTCACATGTGAGACGCCAAGTTCTGCAACGGAAGGTCAGGTGGTTTTTCTCCGGGCACTCCGGTTTTCGCCCACCTCTGATTAACGATCGGCTCGATATGAGTGAAATAATCTTGAAAGGGCCTTAAAAAAAAAAAAAAAAAAAAAAACCTAAACATGAATGTTAATATTGACGTAGTCAATATTCAATTTCGTTATGGCCCTTTCAAACAAATTTGAAATGTTTAAGCATTTAAACTTCAAGCGCCTGTGATCTTTCCGACATCATTCTTCAAGAGCATTTGCACAGGTTTACAACAGTTTTTTGCAGTTTAATTTCAATCTGATTTGGCATTTACACGTTCAAGTGTTTACATCAGTGGCCAGCCTTGTAGCCTGTTGTGTAAACTAAATATGGGAGAGTTAAGGATGGAGTTATTCTTGGTGATTGTTGCGACTTTAAGACACCACTTCGCACAACACATACATTTTTCTTCATGGCTCCCAGTGAAATCTGCCTAATAGTGCAGATTTCAGTCATTACCAGTGCTTCAGCTGAAGTGCACGACCCGCCGGATGATTTTAGCTTTATGAGTGTTACCATATATGGGTATGGCGGCCATTTTGGTCATTTGACCTGGACCTAAAACGGTTCCCCCAATACATGCGCCTTATCATATGGAGCAAAAATATATCTTATACTTTAGTACTGTATTCTGAATCGTTTGCAGGATAAAATGCATTCTCACCTTTCCAATACAAAAGCAAATGTGTCAAAGTTTGACCTAGGCACAAAGAAGGTCAAGGTCAACCCAGGGTCACCATTTTAGCAATTTATGATGGGATTACGTCCCAGATGCTATTTATCAAGTTTCGTGGAAATCTGCCCAGTGGTTCTGGAGAAGACTATTTTTGAAGGGTTTTTACCATATATGGCTTGGTGGCCATTTTGGTCATAAGACCTGGTCCCATTCAGCAAATTTTGGTTTTCCCCATCCCATAGAGGCTCCATATAAAATTTGACTTCAATCGGCTCAACGGTTTACGAGGAGAAGCAGTTCGAAAATTTTCAAATTTTTCGCCTCGGCGAGGCTATACTAAATGGAATGTAATATTTCGCAAGTTCATTGGTTAGATCTCATTGATATCTATCAGTATGCCAAAAATTGTTTAAATATTCCAAGCGGTTAAGTCACTATCACTAATTTTCACAAACGGGTTACGGACGGACAGACCGACAGACCATATATGGCCTGGCGGCCATTTTGGTCATGTGACCTGGACCCCATGAGCAAATTTTGGTTTCCCCCATCCCATAGAGGCTCCATATGAAATTTGACTTCAATCGGCCCAACGGTTTCCGAGAAGAAGCAGTTCGAAAATTTTCACATTTTTCGCCTCGGCGAGGCTATACTAAATGGAATGTAATATTTCGCAAGTTCATTGGTTAGATCTCATTGATATCTATCAGTATGCCAAAGATTGTTTAAATATTCCAAGCGGTTAAGTCCTATCACCAATTTTCACAAACGGGTTACGGACGGACAGACAGACAGACTGACAGAATGACACGGTCTTAGAAAATCAACCGACTTCGGTCGGTCGCTTTTTCTGCGGGTCGTACAATCATAGAATAAATCATGTATTTTAACAGCAGTACATGAAATGTAGTTTTTATATTTCGTCGACAGCCGGATCAATCAGACTAGGATACCATCGACGGTCGTATTTCTGATAATCGACATCCGTATCCCGACATTTTTCAAAGGTCTATAAAAACTCCCAGAGTGCATGAATTATGTCAAACCCACGTTGTTGTTGAAGCGTAAATGGTAGATAAAATATACATGTTGTTTTATTGCTTTCCTACTTTTCATAAAGCATTAGATTAATGATATTCTGTGAAAACTGATTTTTTTCGAAAGAACCGGTATTTTATAGTGTTTTTCAGACTCACGACTCTCTGTAAGTGAACAGACAATTAACAGCTTGTCTCTTTAAAACACCGACATCGTTTGTAAATGTTTAAACTAACGTTTTCGCCTCTCCAAGTGCATCAAAATCGAAGACCCTCCTCTGTCGAAATCCGTACTGCTCGGTCGAAAACCGTATTTCTCGGTCGACAGCAGCTTTACACAGTACCGGCTCGGTCGACAGCACAGGAAATGGTATTACCCCCGTGATAAAGTGCACCGTCCTTCGGATCTGGACGTTAGCTGGAGGCCCTGTGCAGGAAGAGTTATGCCCTGTGCTGGTTAACCCTTTTTGTACCAAATGGAATCTTCCTTCTTATATATTGCAGGAGTTCATTTCAAAATTTAGGGGTGTCAGGTTGTGTTTTCTTCAAAATGTATTTGGAAAATGACTGTACTTTTAACAAACAGTGGAGGCCCTGATCACTCGCCATGTTCTGCGGCGTCTCATCTGGGCCTGCACTGTTTGCCAGGGTACCCATTTTGGGGTTTCCGGTACTAAATGGGTTAAAGACCCCTACAATAATAATTACAAGATTACTGGGTAGGCTTTCATCCTGCAAACCTCGGGTGTATGTAAAGTACACCTGAGAGTAATGGTCAGATGTGACCCATCGCAGTTAAAGTAGAAAGAAAGAAAAGAAACTGCTGCATACTTCAAGTATGTGAAATGAACATAAGGTGTAATTTTTTGGACGCCTATTTTTGACCAGGTATTGAAGTTTTTCTGGGCAGTATGTACAATTGGATAATCTTTGTAAGGAGGCGTATTGAGACCACTTGCACTTCTAAATTTCACTTATGCTGGAATTTATAGTGAAAATGGTGGCCTCAGTAGAATGTTAGGAATGTAAAGAACTTCAGCAGTTGAACAAGTTATGTGACCTCCAATGCTGCTTTGTTTGAACAAGTGGTACTTTGAAATGAAACACCAAAATTTGAACAAGATGTCTGCATCACAATTCACCTATTGCTGTGATTCTGGCCATCAGGGTGTACAGTTTTGTTGTTGTTGTTGTTTTCTTCTGGAGCTAGGAGCTGCATGCTTAGATTGATTGGTCCTGATTTTCTTCGAATGCAGTGGTTGGCTGTATTGTTTTAACAACAGGTACATTGAAATGAAACACCAATTTTAAAGCAAGATATCTCAAGAAAAATGTACCTACTGTATTATTTTATTCACTCATTACAGCAAGAAAACTTTTGTTTACTTCCTCTCGCCAACACTAACGGCTATTAGTTTTGACACCGTCTGTGACACTGTGTGTGTAGCACTACCTCATGCAGTGGAATATACCAGCGAAAGGGTAAAGAAGACACGTTTTTATAGTTGAATTAGATGCAGCTGTTAAACTGGAAAAAGCTGTATTGTGAGTTGATATAGCCATGATAGCGCAGCCAAGTTTGTTTATTTCGAAAAGATGAACGTGCGTCCATGGTAACAAGGAAGTTCAAATTTTAGCCAATCAGGTGCCTAATGTAACCGGAACCAATATTTTTAAACCGGAAGGACCATCAAATTTTCAGCCCAACAGCTGTTGGCTATTGAGGTTTTGAATGGGTGGGGTATGTTCCAATAAACAAATACACGTGTTACCGTTAAGCAACCAACTCTCGGCGGCAAACAACTCGTTGGTTAGTTGCTTAGATCCTGTAAGCGGTTTACCAGTACTCGTGACTAGATTGGTAGGTAGGTGGGTAGCTGGGTAGGTAGGTGGGTAGCTGGGTAGGCAGGTAAGTTTGATTTGAGGTTTAACGTCCCCGTCAACACTATATAGGTCATTTGGAGACGATGTTCCAATTTCGTGGGACCCGACTTTGACATAAAATAACATCTCAAGACCTGCCGCCCAATAAAACGATATGGAGCGTGATAGCCCAGTGATTAGTGCACTTGCCTCTGATGCTAGAGGTCCTGGGTTCGATTCCCGGCAGCGGCGATAAAAATTCGGTGTCCGAACACGCTCCATTGGCATCATTTGCAGGGTTGAATGTCATAAAGTGCACCATCCTTCGGATCGGGACGTTAACTGGAGGCCCCCCTGTGCAGGGGGAACCATACCCCGTGCAGGTTAAAGATCCCTGCCGTAATTACATGATTACTGTGTAGGCTTTCATCCTGCTAACCTGGAGTGTTTATAATGTACACCTGCGGTAATGGCCAAATATGACAAAAGCAGTATCAGTAGAAAGAAAGAAGGAAAGAAAGAAACTAATGGGGTTTATATGCATTGACGGTCCGACTCGCATCACTTTGGGCGGGGGCTTAAGCGGTTTGCCAGTACTCATGTGCAGTCGGGCATTATGCAGCCCATCCTTTCTTAAAGTCCCGATGGGCGGGGTAGATTTATTTAGGTAGGTTAGGAGATGTGTTTTGGTGGGAAGGTATATAGTTAGGTAGGTTTGATTTGAGGTTTAACGTCCCCGTCAATACTATATAGGTCATTTGGAGACGATACTTCCAATTTCGTAGGACCCGACTTTGAGATGTAAAGACATCTCAAGACCTGTCGCCCAATGAAACCAATAGGGATTTTTTTTATGCATGGACGGTCCTACTCACATCACTTTGCCTGTGCAGGCGTATGCGGTTTACCAGTACTCAGGTGGTAAGGAATCATGCAGCCCATCTAGTTCTTCAAGTCCAGATGGGCAGGGTAGATTTAGGTAGGCAGGTGAGGGGGTGTTGGTGGGAAGGTAGGTTTTGTTTGATTTGAGGTTTAACGTCCCCGTCAACACTTTAAAGGTCATTTTGGAGACGTTGCTTCCAATTTTGTGGGACTTTTACCCGACATGGAGATGAAATGACATCTCAAGCCCTGCCGCCCAATGAGACCGATAGAGTTTATAAGCATGGACGAGCCGACTCGCACCGCTTTGCTCGGCCAGGCTTAGATCATCTAGGCGGTTTATCAGTACTCATGCGCGGGTCGGGTTCAGCTCTGCGTGGAAGCATCATACAGTCCATATATTTCTCAAGCCCCGATGGGCGGGGGCCTAATGGAAGGTAGGTAGATGTTTGTTTGATTGTTTGTTTGTCTTGAGGTTAAAGTGAACACTGTGAAGTTAAGTTTGGAGACATGGCGACCAATCTGCTGGATTTTTACCCGACATTGAGATGAAATGACTTCTCAAGTTCTACCGCCTTATGAAACCGATAGGATACTTAGGTAGGTAGTTAGGTAGGTAGGTAGGTAGGTAGGTAGAAATAAGTAAATGTATGTTTGACCGTCCGTTCCTATAAGGAAAGAAGCCTCCATGATGTAGTTTTTATGTTACTGGCCTCATAGACCTGGGGTCACATATTCGATCCCGGGTTTTCACAGACTTTCGTATGAGTCTTTTAATCGAGGTCCCATCTCCGTAGGTGGGTCGTAAAACTGAATGACAAACTCTTGCTGTCGAGTCCTCACCGTTGTTTCATCGCTGTGGTTGTTTGAGTTTTGTTTTCACGGAGATGTTGCACTGAGAGGGAGTTAGGAGGCCTTCGTGCAGACTGAACAAATTATTTGTCTGAATCGCGACGAATGTAAGGGCGAGGATTGTGACCCCCCCCCCCCCCCCACACACACACACACACAGTTGAATTCGATCACTGACCGTTCCAAGGCGGTTCCATTGTCACAGTCCTACCTACACCTTCCTAACTACCTGCATTTACCCTACCTACATACCTTCCTGCCTACCTAATTACCATGCAATCCAGCTATTTCTTCAAGCCCCAGTGGGCGGGGCCGGACTGCATATCTACCTGCCTACCTACCTACGTACATACCGACTTAGTCGCCCCCGCCCATCGGGTTTGGATAAATAGATGGGCTGCATGGTGCTTCCCCGCAGGGCTGAAACTGACCACACATGAGTACTGGTAAACCGCTTAGAAGGACTAAGCCTGCCCTGGCAAAGTGGTATGAGTCAGTCCGTCCAAAGCCTTTTGGTTTTATTGGGCGGCAGGGCTGCAGCTGTCATTTAATCTCAATGTCGGGTAAAAGTCCCACAAAATTAAAAGCAATGTCTCTAAAATGACCTAAATAGTGTTGACGGGGTCATTAATCCCAATTTAAAGAAAAACATACATACTTAGTAACATTCCTACCTACCTATACGTCTACACTCCGCACCTACGTATGTTATACCTACTTACCTACATTGCTGCCTGCCTACCTACCTACCTACCTACCTACCTACCTACCTACCAAAACAAGCAATATACGATTCTACCTACGACTTTCCTATAGATCTACCTACATACCAATCGCTACCAGCCCTAACCTACCATTCCTACTTTATCACACAAACACGCCTATATAATT